>OX453277.1:810000-1290000 GCA_949710005.1 Ricordea florida | reverse complement strand
TTATGACTTTATATTTTGTCTTTTTAGAATTTCTTGAAATTAGGGCGTCGAAGAAAGAGCATCAGAAATGGCAGAAGTGGAGAATTCGCGAGTTGGAGCGGGATCTCAAGTTTTGTCACCCGCGCTGGCCGGAGGAGAGAAAGTACATCGAAATGGAGATCGCTGATATCGGAGAGTCAGGCATCTCGTATTTCAACGACTCATGGAACTACTTTGATTGGGTAACCTATGGCTGGATTGTGGGCGTTGTTGTAACACGCATTTTCGCGGTTGTTCTCCAGAATAACACTGCGCGTTCACTGCATCCTCGAGTTTTTTCCCTCGCGCTGATTTTTATCTGGCTTCGCCTTATGAAAGTTTTTCGTCCGTTTGAAAATCTTGGTCCATTTATAGTCATGATAGGTCATATCATCGATGACACGCTCAAGTTCGGCTTTCTCTATGTCATTGTCTACGTTCCCTACGTGTGTGCGTTTTGGATTGTTTTTGGTGGACCGAAAAACGCAGAGATTATGGAGAGTAACGAGCAGGACAGCAAAGGGTGGCGAAACCTGAACGATCTCATGTACTCTGTTTGGCAACTTACCGTAGTAGGTAACTATCCTTGGGATTCTTTACTAGTCGTGGATCGTCTGATGGCGCAGGTTCTTTGCGGTACTTACCTTGCTGTGTCAGCCATTGTAATGTTGAATTTGTTCATCGCTCTGATGTCGGACACGTTTCAACGCGTTTATGATAACGCAAAAGCGAACGCGGCCATGCAACGAGCCAGCACCATTCTTAACATGGAGGAAAATATGGGACAAAAGGAGCGAGAAAAACATCGGTGGTTCGTTCATCAGAGACTTGCACCGGAGGTACAATAGAGTACAATCATTGTAATTTAGGGCTGTATGACCTTTTGAGGTAGTGATACATCCTCAACGGGTGATCTGTTCTGTTGGTTACGGGTTTTTCCTCTCTTTCATGTAGCTTTTCCTAGTCTCAGTACAAGGACTGACGCTCAGTGGGAAGTTCTGGGGATGGTTTCTTTCAGTAAAATGTACGCTCAGAGTAAACTGTCTCTTCTACCATTCTAGTCAGTACCACCAAAGAATGGTCATACTACATGGTTTTGATCCACAGATGAAAAAGTTAGAACCACACTGAATAGTAAAAGAAAGAGTACTACAGTACTGTACTGTTCAGTAGCTTTCCAAAGAATTGTCACACTGCATGGTTTGATCCACAGATGAAAAAGTTAGAACCACACTGTATAGTAAAACAAACAGTACCATAGTACAGTACTGTTCAGTAGCTTTACAAAGAATGATTACACTGCATGGTTTGATCCACAGATGAAAAAGTTACATACACACTGTTGTTGAATAATAGTTGTTTTTTTTTTCTTTGCTAACTTATTACTGTGTTTTTGCTGACAAAACGTATTGTACTGATGAAATTACTAGGAACTTTATTATGATGACGACTCCACACAGCCGGGTGCAGGAATGTTAGAGCGCATGACAAATCAGATAAAAGATGTAGTGGACGAAGTGCTAGAAATCCTGGTCACTAAGGATGGCGGTGGTGCAGTTTCATACAAAAGCGTAGGGCAAGATATTGAAAGGTTTGTACGGAAATATTCAAATTACTGTCACCGATCATTTCGGGTATGTTTCATTGAAGTTAAAACCGATTGTCCGTTATACCTTCACGAATAGAGTTTGTTTCTGGTTTCTGTAGCATTAACCACCGGGAAATACCATCACCTCTTGACCTTGATAGCGGACAATAAATATAAGAAGTTTAGATACCAGTACAAAGTATTTTAATTTCAAAAGGTGGTTTTGCGTGACTGATCAGAACCAGTGCAAGAACTAGCAATATTTTTGTGGAACTCTTTCATTCGTCTATAAACTAAAGCTTACGCGAAGTACCAGGCAAATCAGTCAACTGACGCCTTTGGAAATCGGAGAAAACACGACTGGTCTCTAAATGATTTTGTTTTTTCGGAGAGAAACTTTATCATTTACTCCAGGCAGTGATTCATCTCAGCATAAAACACATCAAATTTCATCACCAGTTTTAGTGAATCAATAATAGTAACTCCTGTCCTTGGTTTTTTATTCTAATTTTCTTATTCTTGTATTCTTTAGTTTAAGAAGCGACCTGAGCGAAGTTTCGTTTCGTCACGAGCAGACAGTCAAAGAGATGCGGAGTGAAATAGCGGAAATGAAAGCTTTGTTGATCCAAGTGCTTCAAAAGGGAGCTCAGCCATCGTTACCCTCTGTGAGATCACTACGACCACTGTCGTCTGAAGAGCTCGCGAAAAACGCGAATCGAACGCCATCCGGCAAAAGAGTACCAATTAGTCGCGTTCGTAAAAAACATCGGAAAGAACTAAGTTTCCGAAGCGACGACGAAGATGATCACGTGCCCTACCAAGGATTACCTCTATCCCCAAGTAGTGAAGGCCCATCTGAGTTGCCCAGTGTTAAAGTTCTCGCGTCTCGTGCGTCTCTTAGGCAACAAGCCAGGCATGACCCAGAAAACTAACTCACTACTTGCGCGTATTTCTTGACATTGAGTCTGTGAAGAAATCCTTTTTCTAAGCAACTGTGCTATAATAACCGCAAGGATTCTAGTTGTTTGTGGAGTTTGATCGTCCGGGTGTAAGTAGTTCTAAAAACAACTGCTGCTGATGACGTTGGCTGACGTTTCGACAACCAGAGCGGAAGTCAGGAGGGAATCTCACGCCCTCATTGGTCGATTGTTGTAGTGTACGCGAGTGCAGTACATAGAATGACCTAGCTGTGACGCAACGCAGCTTATTTTCGTAAAAATCGTTTATTTCAAGAACTCATTTGACGCCAGTTTTAGGTTTTTAAATTAAAACAAAGTGAACAGTGAGAACCCACTGTACTTGACGTTTGTCCACGAAAATCCCTTTAAGTTGCTTATTACTATTATTAAACCCATAGAATAATTTATGATGTGGAAGCAGTTTCGCGAACTAACATAAAAATTTAGTTTTTCCTCTTTGCCCTTTTTAAAAAAGAAATTGTTATTAAAAACAATATGAAATTTTTGGCACACTTTTATATTTATTATCAGGGTAATGGCTCCTGTTATTATGTATTTTATATTATGTAGTATCGAAGTGGGTGAGAGTTCCTGATAGTCACTCGAGTAGATGTAAATAGCCGATTCTTGCGCAGTTATCCATTTTATTTTCGCAGTTATCTTATCCATTTTATTTCATCCTCCTCCCCGATTCTTGCGCAGTTATCCATTTTTATTTCATACTACTCCTCCTCCTCCGATACTTTTCATTTCCGTCTAAATCTTTAAACCTTTACCAAGATCATCAGCCATCTAAATTAAATTGAAAAAAGGTTTAAAGAAATGTATTTATATATTAAATAATATGGAAAAGAAAACAGTGAAACAACTGAAAGACCTTGCCAAAGAGCAGGGTATTAAAGGATATTATAGAATGCGTAAAGCTCAACTCATCGAAGCGCTGGGTAAAATAACCTCTAACACATCCTCGAATATTCTTGATGAACCGATACCTGAGATTAATGTTCCAATTCTCAAACCTTCCAAACCCAAAAGAAATTTTCTTGATGAACCGATACCTGAGATTAATGTTCCCATTCTCAAACCTTCCCAACCCACAAGAAATTCTCTCGTTCCATCACTTAAACATTTAGCGAGCAGAGTTACCAAACCGCTAAAGAAAGAGATTAACAAGTTCGTAGATTGGATTCTATCTTATGTCCCAGAATCAATCAAAAAGACTGTAGATAAACGAGTCAACAGTTTGAAGGAAAAGGTTAATAGCATATTCAAGAGACTTGACCACTTCACTCCAAAAAAACAACAAACAGCATTAAGGGGGTATCTGAAAACCTACAGGATTGATGGAGTGGAAGGGTATGACGAAAAGACGTTCATCACTAATATCAAACCAAAAGTTCTAGATCTCATTAAGCAGCAAAAGAAACCGCTCAAGGTGAAATTTATCTTTACGTGTAAGTTCATAAAAGAAAATCTTGCTACTGGACAGATTGATGAAAAATCGGGTTACTTTCATTCCGACAAAGAAGAAACGATTACTGAATCAACCGATTTTTCTGACTTATTCAATACAATGACAAATTACCAACTCGAAAAAATTGAGCGATTTAAAAATAACGGCTCCGGTTGGAAATTCGACCATGTGGAATACTTTGATATCCACATCGACCCATTTGAACCGCTTTCTGGAAGTTCCTATATTCCACTACCATCAAAATTAGCATCCAAGAAGGCAATCATCAATGTTAAGAACGAGAAGGATCATGAGTGTTTCAAGTGGGCAGTAACGTCTGCTGTGTTTCCTAAAGAGAAGGATTCTCAAAGACTAAATAAACAAATGAGAGAAAACTCAAATCATTTTGACTGGTCAGGAATAGAGTTCCCCGTTTCACTAAAACAGATTGATAAGTTTGAAAAGCAAAACCCCTATGCGATTAACGTCTACGGATATGAAGGTGATGTATACCCTCTAAAAATAAGTAAGAAACGAGGAGGTCATGTGATCAACTTACTTCTCATATCAAACGATAAAACAAATCACTACTGCTGGATAAAGAATATGAGTAGACTTTTATCCTCTCAAGTCAATAATCACCAACACGCACGCACATTTTGTTATAGATGCCTAAACTCATTCCAGTCAAGGACTTCATTAGAAAAACATCTTGAATACTGCAGCACAAACGAAGAAGTCAAGATTGAGATGCCTGTAGACAATCATACTTACTTTAAGAATTTCAACAGAAAAATGCGAGTTCCCTTTGTTGTCTATGCCGACTTTGAGAGCTTTACAGAGAACATACACACCTGCTCTCCAGATGAAAGTAGAAGTTTTACTAAGCAATACCAGAAGCATAAATCATCAGGCTACTGCTATCTTATAAAGTGCTTTGACGACAATATATTTCCACCCAAGCTTGTACGACACACAGCTGAATCCCCAGACGAAGATATCCCACAGATGTTTATAGAAAATTTAGAGTTAGATATTATGAAAATTTACAATAGGTTCAAATTCCCTAAGAAGGTAAAGATGAGTAAGAAAGATAAAATAACTTATAAAAATGCTACTCGCTGTCATATCTGTGAGGGTGAATTAGGAGAAGATAAGGTATTAGACCACTGCCACCTTACAGGAAAGTACAGAGGTGCAGCCCATAACGAATGCAACCTTCAATACAAAATTCCAAAGTTCTTCCCAGTCATCTTTCACAATCTATCTGGATATGATTCACACCTGTTTATCAAGAACCTTGGTACATCAGAAGGTAGAATAAACTGTATACCTAATAATGAGGAAAAATATATTTCTTTCACAAAACAGATTGTAGTTGGCACCTTTACAAACAAAGAAGGTAAGCAGGTTGATGTGAAGCGAAACATCAGATTCATCGATTCATTTAAATTTATGGCAACCAGTCTTGACAGTTTAGTTAATAATCTTACTAAATGTGAAAAGTGTAAGAATTGTCTGTTAGCTGTAAGTAAGTGTCTTTCTCCAACAGATAAGAACCTAACTGAAACGAAAAAGTTTTTTGGAGATAGGATGGATATGATGTTGAGAAAAGGTGTATTTCCATACGATTGGTTTGACGGCTTCGATAAACTCAACGCAACCCAACTTCCACCAAAGGAGGCATTCTACTCAAAGCTTAACGACGATGATATATTGGAGACAGATTATCAACATGCTCAAAAGGTGTGGGAAACCTTTGAAATGAAAACAATGAGGAACTACCACGACCTATATCTTGAGTCAGATGTACTCCTGTTAGCCGACGTCTTCGAGAACTTTCGAGATGTTTGCAGTAAAAACTATGGATTAGACCCTGCCTGGTATTACACATCGCCTGGACTAGCCTGGGATGCTGCGTTAAAGTTAACGAAAGTGGAGTTGGAGCTGTTAACTGATCCTGACATGCTACTTATGGTTGAAAAAGGCATTCGAGGTGGTGTCTCCATGATCTCTACTAGATATGGTAAAGCTAACAACCCGTACATGGAAAAATATGATCCCAACCTACCCACAAAGTATATCACATATCTCGATGCAAACAATCTCTATGGATGGGCAATGAGTAAACCACTCCCTACTCACGGTTTTGGATGGATGGCTAACCAAGAGCTTACAGACTGGAAAAATCTCCCATGTATAATCGAGGTTAACTTGAAATACCCCAAGCACCTTCATGACTTGCACAACGACTATCCACTAGCTCCAGAGAGACTTGAGGTTAACAAGGTTGAGAAATTGATGCCAAACCTCAACGATAAGGCAAAGTATGTTGTTCACCATGAAACCCTGAAAATTTACGAAAGTCTTGGACTAAAAGTCACCAAGATTCATAGGGGTATTACATTCGAAGAGTCTGCATGGCTAAAGCCGTACATCGACTTGAATACCAACCTCAGGGCGAAAGCAGCCAACGACTTTGAGAAAGATTTCTTCAAGCTTATGAATAACTCTGTCTTTGGGAAAACCATGGAAAACATCAGAAACAGGGTGGACATTCGATTGGTTACGAATGAAAAAGATGCGAAAAAATTAATATCAAAGCCAAACTATCAGCACCGCACCATCTTTTGTGAGAATCTAGTGGCCATCCACATGAAGAAAACAAAGTTGGTATTCGATAAGCCTGTTTACTTAGGCATGTCCATTCTAGACCTAAGTAAAACATTAATGTATGACTTTCACTATAATTACATCAAACCTAAATATGGTGAAAGGGGTAAGTTGCTGTTCACAGATACGGACAGTCTTGCCTATGAGATAGAAACAGATGATTTCTACAAAGACATCAGCTCAGACGTAAAAGACATGTTTGATACTAGTAATTATCCCAAAGATCATCCATCAGGTATTGAGACAGGTGTGAACAAGAAAATCATCGGGATGTTCAAAGATGAGGCTGGTGGTAAACAGATAACCGAATTTGTAGGTCTACGATCCAAGCTCTACTCCTACAGGATGGATAAACAACAAGAAGTCAAGAAATGTAAGAGTATGAAGAAGTCAGTCGTCAAGAAAACCATCAGTTTCGATAACTACAAGGATTGTCTATTCAATAAAGAACCACAGATGAGACAGATGAATGTAATCAGAAGTTATAAGCATGATGTTTACACTGAAACGGTTAACAAGATCGCCCTATCACCATTTGATGACAAGCGACTCATTTGTGAAGATGGTATACATACTTACGCACACGGACATTATCGTTTCAACACAGAATTAGGCGGCAGCTCAGTGTCTTCTGGTACAACTTGAAGTTCTTCCCTCACAAAACTACGCCTCGGTCCATCTAGTAAATAATACAACACTGGCTGATTAGGTGACACCACACTACGTGACAGATCAAAGACTTTCAAACTCCAGATAGGATCTGTAGCTCGTCTGCGCTCACCTCCTTCATCTTCTCCAGGAGCAAGTAAGTATCTAACTTTAACACCAGGTGGTAGTCTAACCTCATTTAATCCAACAACTCGCTTATACTTTGGAGGATCAATATCAACCTCTTTCAGTCTTATAGCTTTCTCAGGCTCTTTACCAGTTATTCTCGTTGGTACACTATTTAACGTTTTCAAAACATCTGGCAAACGTTTAACCCAAACTCTAGACCTATCATCACTAATCATTTCTTGAGCATATTGATGACTAAATAGTTTTTCTGATAATGTTCTATTTGCTCTTTCAACAAATGCTTGAGCTCTATGGTTTCCAGCTTCAGACCGTTGTATGGTTACATTATGTTTTTCCATAAGTTTTGTTACATCTCCCATAAATTCTCTTCCAGGATCAACAATTATAGTATTAGGATATTTTAACTTTCTGGAGTATATTTTTGTTAAAGCTTTTGAAATCTCATTTGATTCTTTTGAGGTTAGTGGTTCTGCATCTTTATATCTCGAGGCAATATCAATCACAACCAGAGCATATCGATATGTCTTTCTTCCCACTCTGTCATGTGGTAAAAATAATAGATCTGCTTGGTGAATCTGATTAGGCTTTTCCACATTCCAATGCGGTCTAGGGATATACTTTGGAGCCGGTAGATAGATTTGCCACAGCGCCTGTTTCTCAAGCCACTTCTTAGATGTAGATTGACTCACTTTAGCAGCATATGCCAATTTATTGATAGCTTCATAGCCTTTCCAATATCCATAAGTGGAATAGTATGTTTTTGATAGCATGTTTTCGTTACTCATTTAAAGAATAATCTGCCTATCTTTAAAAATAAATATGTCGCAAGCTATATCTGAAGAAATTAACCCAAACAGGATTCCACGAGAGCCCTTCGGATTGAAAGCGGAATTATCACTGAATCGAATTACACTCAATCCCTCCTCCGCTAGTCCTGGAGAAACCTTATATATAAATATTCCAAAACTTGCTGAGAATGTAGTAATTGTCCCAGGAAGCGTATCTCTACTATTTGACTTGACTGTTGCCGGTCATGCTAACAACACCCTAGTGAATAACGTAGGCAGTAACCTCGTATCCAGACTCAAGGTTCTTTTTGGTGGGGAAACACTACAGGATACTCAAAGATACGATCTCTTTCAAACCTACCATGACTTATACTTAACAGCTGAAGATCGTGAGGACGGATTAAAACAAGGTATTTCTTCTGAAAACATGAGGAAGCTTAGGACAAATGCGGGTGATAAGATAACCTCAGATGCTAAGGAAGTAGCTCTTGCAGCAGTACACAACACCAAGTACCGTATCCCACTAAACCATCCTATTCTCAACGAGCATCATGATGGAGCTTTCTATCCAAAGGCGTTACCTCATCCACTGACCTTTGAAATTACACTGGCCCCAGTTTCTGATATTGTTATTTATTCTGACACGACCAAGACTCCAACTTACAAAATCGCAAACCTTGAGTTGGAATATTCTTGCATATCAAGCGAATACTTAGCTCGTGAGGCGTCATCGGCTTATCAGGTTGGTAAAGGATTCTTTTACGATAACGTCATTCTCCATAAAACTTTCACCATTTCCAAACCTAATGACAGTGTTATAAACGAGCACATTAATCTACCGAGGAGGTCAATGACAGGGATATTGTGCTTGTTCACAGAGAGTCACACTGGAGGAACGAGAGATTCTGAAAAGTTTGTCAATCCGAATATCACCTCAATCAACATTAACGTTGACGGCATGCCAAACCGCCTCTACTCCAAGGGAATGGTACCGTCAGACATCTGGGAGTCGGTAAAGAAACGTTTCGGTAGAGAGGGTGTAAAGCAAAAGGATTTTTATGCCGACAAGTTTGCTCTATGGATTGACTTGAGGGCTCAACCTGACAATAGTATTCATGGAGGAGGTCTGGTCTTGAACAACACACGAGACGGTGTAAAACTAGAAATGAAAAGAAAAGTTGGAGGATCAGGCAATATCACCTGCTACATGTTTGTGGTAGCCGACGCGTTGATGGAGGTCATGAATTCAAACTTACGTTCAATTATGTATTAGTTAAAAGAACTACTGTTATAATACAAAAGAATGGAAGAACTGCGAGAAAAAGTTCCTTTTCATTGTATTATAACCGGTCCAACAAATTGTGGAAAGACAAAATACCTCACAGAACAGCTCAGAGGACCGTTCCGCAATGTGTTTGAATACATCGTTCTCATATGTCCGACTTATGCTAAAAATAAGACTTATCATAGGTTTGCTCACGGTGATAAACGTTTCTTGATATTATCGCCAGATGCTAGTAACAGTGATAAGATTAATGAGTTATTAACAGATTGTGTAGTGCTATTTTCTGATACAAATACGTTACTTATTTTAGACGACTGTGCTGTATCGAAAGATCTAAAGCAACGCTCGAACAAGTTTATAGATCTAGCATTCTCTGGAAGACATCATGGATTATCAGTGTGGGTATTGACGCAACAATTAACATCCATAGCAAAACCCTTTCGCGACAACGTTGCCTGTGTAGTATCATTTTATACCCCATCTAAAGTCGGTATGAAGATGCTTTTCGAGGAGTATGGAGAGGATTTAGAAGCGGAAACTCGTAAAAAGTTTTTAAAACTGATGAAAACTGAAAAATATTCGAGACTCTGTTTGTGTGTACGTTATCCATTCCAATGTTATTTAGAGATTCCTGCGGTGATTTAAAAGAATCTATGTATTATTACAAAATTAAAAGATGACAAGCGTTGAAGATTATATGGAAGAACAGAAGGTCGCTACACCTGAGGTCAAAGATGATGATGTTGAAATCAAACAAGAATCACTAGCTATTCTCGCATCTCTTGGGACTACAAAGGAATATTTAGGTGTTGAGATGAGTCTAGGTGATATCAAGAAACTCACAGCAAAAGAAGTTGAAAAATATTATAATCGCTACCAGGCAGTCTTAGGCAAGCAAGTTAGTAGTGGATTAGTAGAGTCAGCTCTTCAAGCAGCATCTCATGTAATTTCTTACGTGGTTCCTGTAGATGACACGGAAGCGCTTAGCAAAGACTTACAGAACGATGAGTTGGTTAAGCGTGAACTTACAAACTTTGTAGGTCTCTTGGTATTAAAAGGTGGAAGATTGGTAGCACTTGTTAGCGGACTATTCCAGGTTGCTAAGCACATTAGAATCAACAAAATACAAGAACTTTCAACTACTACTGAGCAGGTTACTGAGCAAGATATGATTTAAAGATTATTTACTATGGAAAATAAAGAATCATGTCTGATGAAGTTGTTGAACAAATTACAAAGGATCCTCTTCCAGAAAAGAAGAGAGCTGCTAAAGAGAAAGATCCTAAAAAGGTCGCTGCCGGTAAGAAACTAGCAGAATATAACAAAAAAGCAAAAGAAGCGTTAGCTAGGGAAATGAAACGTGAAGCGGAGACTAGCCCAGAAAAAACTATAAATGCAGAGAGCGAATCTAAAGCTTGGATTCCAGAGCTATCTTTTACTACTGTGTTATCTCTTGTTGGAATAGGGTTTACAGCAGTTGACATGTTTATGAGGTACTACAAAAACAGAGTAGTTGATTTATCTCAAGTTCCAGCACCCTCAAAACCACCAACCACAAAGATTCCTATACCACAGACCACTACCCAACCAACTCCGAAAATAGGAATGCTCTGAGGAAAATAGTTTAAAGATTTTCTCTATCGATAATAAAAATCATGTCAACTGAAAACAAACTTGTGAAAACGGTTACCGATTCAGCCGTCATTATCGGATTAGCCGCTGGATTTGGATATGTCGCTAAAAAGGCTATGAAAGAATCATTTATCAACGATCCCTCCTCAAGTATTACAAACTATGCTAAATGGGTCGCTGTCCTGTCCGGTAGTATGTACCTCAAAACTTATTTAGAAGATCAAAAAATTTTGCCGACTTAAAGATTTTACATATTGATCAATAAATGGCGACAATAGCAATGATGATTGGTGGAGCTATATTGAATGCGACGACATTCGTTGGTGGCTCGTATCTTGCAAAATATCTCTCAGGTGATAACACAGACGAGGAGCGAATACGACACGACAAGGCAATAGAAAAATATCAAAAAGATTATGCCTCATACCAGGAAAGGAGACAGAATCTCATTGATTGGTACTCTCAACAGCAGGATGCAAAACACCGGGCTTCACAAAATATATCGAATACCGATGAAGCTTTGAAATTGTATAGTCAGACACATGAACCAAAATTCTCCGATTATTATAGACCTAGCAGCAATCAAAAGATGGGGGAGATGGTATATGTGGGTGGTGGTATGCTGGCATTGGGTTATATGGTTAGTAAATTCTTTTAGGTAAGTGTGTGATCAGTTTAAAGATTTCTTACTGATAAGTAAAAAATTATGGCTGAATACCCAGAAATACCGTACGAACCAGTTGATCCAGGCGATGATGGTGATGAATCGATACCAATGACTTCCACATCAACTAATGATACTTTACAACATCCAATTGACTCTGATAAAGAGGAGGAAACCTCGTTCGGTGGTGAAACAGCCCCGCTACTTGGTGAACAAAGCGAAGGTAGGAGAGAAGCGTTGAAAATAATTCAAAGTAAGTTTTATGAATTCGATCCTTTGAATTCCCCCTTTACAGCCAAACTAGATGAAGATGGGAATATATGGGTCAGATTGACTAGTAGGAGAGATAACAAAGAACATTTATTGATTGATAAGTTTGGTAAAATTAAATATGGTGGCTTATCAAATACGATTAAAAGAGCTCTGGGGGTTGATTCGGAAACCATGATTACAAGAAATGATAAGCTTGTATCACAATTGAATAAAGCTAATGAATAAATTAAGGAATTACGTAAAGCATTAAATGGGTTAAGTGCAACAACGGAAACAAGTGATCTGGAGATACAACGCTATATTGCTAATGAAAAAGAGCTGCGTAGAATCATCGAGAAACATCAAGAAAGAATCGCGGAAAGTGAAGGCTATTTAGATGCAGCTGTTAAACAGAAGATACAAGCTAAAACAGAGGCTGAGACACTTCTAGGTGAATTAAATCGATACAAAGATGAACTCGAAAAGAATAAGAAAGGCCTGTCCAATTTAAGAAGGGTAGAACAAAGTAGGGATCGGTTACTCACCAAGGTTAATGAATTGGAAGAACTGGCGAAGAAGCAGATAATTTCCAATCAAGAACAAATAAGCGATCTAGAGAGACAAAATGATGAAATACGTGATAAGCTGCCTCTTCGTGATCGTGTGAAGGCCATCTTCAAAAAGTACGGATTCACAGTCTTTGCTGTCATGAGTGCTGTAGGTGTTGTTATCGGTGTGATTGTCTCTAATCTAAAAAAGGGTTTGACCAGTGTTGGAAAGGGTGTTGGCAACGGTTTGAAAGCGATTGGTAAAAAGATTGGCGAGATATTACCTGGAATGGTTGGAGCCATTGCTAGTTTTATCTTCAAAACAGCGGGGGAGGTTATTGGATTCTTAAGTAAAAATGCTTGGCTGTTGATAGTGGCCGTGGTTCTATACCTTGTAGAACAATTTAAAAAGAAGAGACGATAAGTAAAAAACATGGAAACGTTTCTATCTATCTATATTCTAAGTCCCAAAACAAGAATTTATCTGGATCCACCCTTAACCAATGTAAAAGAGATACAAATGCTATTTAACTACATTCCTAAAGCGTTGCATAAAAATCATTTCTACTTAATGTGTGATCTTATAGAGTCAAAGTTTTCATATTCCAATTGTTGTATCCCCGACAGTGAAAATGTAGAACTTAAACCCTCACAACTACTAGCTGTTATTCCATCTAATAAGCATCCTTGTTTAAAAGTTTCACAAACCAAAAATCCGGTCAACTACTTTGATTTGTTGATTTTAGATGAAAAAGGCTCATGATTTGTCAAAATGGAAGACTACAATAGAATTTATCCACAAGTGCCTCTGAACGGGAATCCACTTAATTTCAGGCTACAAAAGTCTTGTGAAGCACTACAAAATCTCGAGAAGGAAATGAGGCATTATGAGAATGTTAGGAAAAAGTATAATCGAGTGAGGGGGATATTTACAAAAATCAGTGTTGGTAGTGGGGTGGTTTCAGTTATCCTATCTGCAAGTGGACTTGGAACCTCTCTTACTGGTTTTGGTGCTGTTGTTGGTATCCCATTGGGAGCGGTGGGAGGTATTTGTGGGGGAATATCGGTTGGATGCGGTGTGGCTTCTAAACGACTTTCACATAAAGTTGGTAAACATGAACAGACCGTTTCTCTGGCAAAAGCGAAAGTAAACACCATTCACGACCTGGTTTCAAAGGCACTGAAAGATAACAACATCTCTGACCAAGAATTTTCGCTAATTTTAGCAGAGGTGGATAAGTTTGAAAAACTAAAACTCGAAATCCGTCAAAAAGACCGGAAAGATAGAGAAAAAAAATTAGATATGTCTCAGATAAGAACAGAGGTACGTGCGGAAATTTTAAAGGAGTTAACCGCTCCAGCACGTTGAAATTTTCATTTGAGCGAACGCCTGTAGGATGGAATTATGAGGTTGGTCTTAGAAAAAAACGGTGTTGATTTAAAAACATCTTATTATAAACATAAATAATAAAATGTTACTCAATGATTTCAGAAATAGGTATCCAAAGGCTGATCGCGACCAATTCGTATTTGTGGCCGATCAATATGGTGGTTACATTAGGTGGAAAGTTAATGGGACAACAATCATGTCTTATGATGACCCCACTGGCAAAACATGGACTGAAGACCTGTCACCCCGTTTGAAAAGACTACTATGGACAGATTTAGGATTGGATGATAATGAATTGAGTTCATTCCCAAAGAGTTTGACCATAACCAATCGCTCTTACTCAATACCTGCCATTGACTTTGATGACCCCACAAGTAATACCACAAACATGCTGACCTCACTGGATATATATGTGTCCAATACCAAAAAATTCACCGCTAAGATGCGTAATGTTTTCACCTCCCAAGTTGTGACTTTCAAGTTTGGTAAACAGAGTCGAAAATGGTTGAATGCACCTGATATGAATTATTGGCCCCAACAACTGAACTTTGCAGTGTGGTGTGCGACCTCTGGTTGTGGAATAAGCCCTTTTGAGAGCCTCAACTACCCCAAAGTCGTGAGTAGCTTCATTAAGTTTCATGTGTATTTCACTATAAGACGAATACTGTATGAATTGAGTCTTCCACTGCCTGATGAGCAACCCTTTGTAATCAACAACAACCCTTACAGCAAAGTCGCTTATCAACGATTGTGTGCTGAATTTGGCATCTCAAAAAACTCTGACTTTAGATGGAAAGGTGGTCGAAACGGAGGTTTGGGTGACATATTCATCGATTATGGTGTTGGATATCATGGAGTGGGTGGTGGATACCAAAATGTCCATATGGTAAGGAACTATGATGATGAAGCTGATCAGTGGCCTGGTGAAGGTGGTAAATTTGCTGATGACGGAGGTAAGAAGGAAAAGGGCGACCTCATCTCATTCATCCGTAATGATGACTTTACCGATTACAAATATGCTTGGTTTATCCCAACAAGTGGCTATGGACTCACTAAAGCTGGACTTGGTAGATTGAATAGATCTGCTGAAGCTTTTGTTTACTGCATATTGGGGGCGCAAGTCAACACTAGAAACTCGATTGTGGGCACTGGTGGTGGAGCGATCGAGACTCAACAAGAATTCTTGGCTCTGTTTGAGAGTAGTGTGATCGAGAATGACATTTCGAGTTCGATCCAGAGGTATCAACTATCGGTTCAGGAAGCGAAATTACGGCTTGATTTAGCTGTTGCCCCCGGTGTATGGTTAATGCCTAGTAATATGATAATCAACACTGAGAGCGTGACTGGTTTTAATAACAAGTTGATGAAAGCGACTAATGATATGCGTTTTGGAGTGAATAGTTCCCTAAACACTGAAGCAAAACAGGTTGGAATAAAACATAACATGGGATCTTCAAAGGTTAAACTACCGCATAGAACTAAGACGAAACCAAAACCCTCGCAGCATGAAAAAACAGACACGCAGCATGAAAACAATCTATTAGCAACAGACTCGCAGCATGAAAATAATATATTAGCATTGATAGTTGTCTTTGGCGGATTAGCATGGTATCTATTTCGGTAGATGACTATTTTTTTAGCTTACGCAACTAGTTCACGAGTGTTTCACGTGGGAATACAATCTCAGTCACGTGTAGAACAATAGATTACATACCTTTACGACATAGCAACAAGCAAGTTGAAAAGTAGATTTGAAGTTTACTTTTTAGAGGCTTGTTTCTAACGTCGCTCAGGAATGTTTTTGTTATGTAACACTGACTTATGTTATATAACCTATTGTTTTTGTCATGTCTCTTGTGTTGTGTGACACTCTTTACATTGCGCCTTCTGTCTGTTGTGTTTACATATTTGAGATCCTCCGCACGCTTTACATTGCGCCTTATGTCTGTTGTGTTCACATATTTGAGATCTTTGTCTTCCATGAATACATATTCCTTTCCCGTTGCAGTCTTTGCATAGATAACTCGCTCGTTTATGCTTGCAAAAACTACTACCGTTGCATTCTCTACATTGCGCTTTCCTTCGATTATGGGAACATATTTGCGATCCCCCACAATCCTTACAATAATATTTAATCTTTCCATGAATACACTTATATTTATTCATGTTAGTGACTTGTGGTGTTGGTGTTGATGTCGACGCTTCGATTAGTTTACCTTTAGTGACTTGTGGTTCGATGAGATTACCTTTAGGGACTTGTGGTTGTGTTAGAGCTTCGATGAGTTGAGCTTTACGCATTCTATAATATCCTTTAATACCCTGCTCTTTGGCAAGGTCTTTCAGTTGTTTCACTGTTTTCTTTTCCATATTATTTAATATATAAATACATTTCTTTAAACCTTTTTTCAATTTAATTTAGATGGCTGATGATCTTGGTAAAGGTTTAAAGATTTAGACGGAAATGAAAAGTATCGGAGGAGGAGGAGTAGTATGAAATAAAAATGGATAACTGCGCAAGAATCGGGGAGGAGGATGAAATAAAATGGATAAGATAACTGCGAAAATAAAATGGATAACTGCGCAAGAATCGGCTATTTACATCTACTACTCGTGGTTGCGTGGCAATGTGAGCCCTAAAGTTATCATGAGGGGACTTTTGTACTGAATATTGTAAACGCCTTCTGGCAGTTTATTGTCTATCGAGTGTATTAATTTACAATTTTGCAAGCTATTGTATACTTGGTATGCAGTGTTATTGGTGGTATGAAACACTGTCATCATTCGAGTTAATTGTTTTTCTAATCAGATTTAGCAACTGAAACCAGCATAGATCAATGGCAATGGCCTGTCTTGACTTGTTATGAAGGAATACGATGACATATAATTGAGTCTAAACGGCAAGATAATCTTAAGAAGGACGATGTAAGCTGTAGGTTTGTGTCATTTCATAACTCAACGGAAGTAAGCTCACTTTCGCTGAAGCCACTACATAATATTTTCTAAAGAGGCCTCTTGATAATCAGCCGCCGTGTTAACTCTTGCCTAACACCGGTCAAACACTTCACGTGAGATTGGGCTACCTGTGTCAATGTCTCACACTGTCCGACTATTGATGACTTCATTTGTTGTTGACCAGCATGAAGGGTTATTGGCCGTCTTCAAGATATTGCTGCGCCAAAATTTCATCTAGAGAATGTGTATCAGCTAATTCGGGAGAGGTTCTGTTAGCGAATCATCCCAAAAAGGTCAAACCCAGGTACAATAATATTACATCTCAAGGGTTTTATTATCAACAACTTCAACTAATACGTTTGTCCTTACAGAGCTTCAAATCTAAGCTTATAGATTATCTGACTAACTGACAGGCCTTGAGAATATTTTCAGTAACGTAACCAGGTTATGATGGTGTGAAGCTTATTTTTTAAGATCTTTATAATACACAGTATGTGACGAAACTAATGTGGTTTATCTAGAAACCACAAGGGCTGACCGAAATAGTTTACGTGTCTGCGGTATCTATTACCGGAAATAGTTTAGATTTTTCACTAGCCACTCCTAACACATGTATTACTTGTTTTTCTATCTGCTCTACATTATTATTAAACGTCGTTTGCTAAAGAAAGTCTCTCGCGTGTTGTTACATGGTGGCAGCGAGTGGAGAGCTATAGTGGTACAATATTACACATAGTTTCTCATAAACGCAAGAGTTAAAAAGAATGGCATCGGGATACTCCCTACCACCTCCAGCGCACCTCGAGATTCATGACTCGAACGCTGCGGAAAAGTGGAAAAAGTTCCTGTTAGCATGGGAAAACTACGCTCTCGCCACAGAGCTCAGCGAGAAGTCCCAGCCAGTACAAGTAGCCACACTCTTGACAGTGATAGGCGAAGAAGCAAGAGAGGTGTACTCGACCTTCAACGACTGGGTAAACGAGGGAGACGACAAGAAAATCGGACCAGTACTAAAGAAACTAGGAGATTACTGCGAACCGCGCAAGAACATTCCCTTCGAAAGATATCGCTTCAACCGACGTATTCAAGGGCCAGGAGAGACTTACGACCAGTATCGCACGGCACTTCGAAAGTTAGCCGAGG
This sequence comes from Ricordea florida, assembly GCA_949710005.1. Taxonomy (NCBI): domain Eukaryota; kingdom Metazoa; phylum Cnidaria; class Anthozoa; order Corallimorpharia; family Ricordeidae; genus Ricordea; species Ricordea florida. Next base: position 1,271,857 of record OX453277.1, on the reverse strand, counting down.
GTTGCAACTTTGCAACAATAACTCCCGAAGAAATACTTCGCGACCGCCTGTTGTTTGGAATTCGTGAACCCAAACTCAGAGAGAGATTGTTAAGAGAGACAACATTAACACTCGCCAAAACAGACGAAATCTGCAGGGCATCCGAGAGCACAACTGCTCAGATGAAACTTATGGAAAAAGAAGAGAATCCATCAAGCACCGTAAATGCAGTCAGAGAAAAAAGCAAGAACCTTAAAGTGCCAAGAAAACGAAATCTCAAAGGCAAGGACTCCCAACACGGAAAACCCAAAGAATGTGAGAGGTGTGGCTCTGTTCATGATTACGCAAAGAAAGAACAATGTCCGGCTTTCGGCAAGACGTGTTTGAAGTGTGGTAAACTATCGCATTTTGCAGCTAAATGTCGCAGTAAGAAACGAGACAACAACACTCGCACGTTTGTTAGAGCTGTCGACGACGATGTCAGCGAATCCGAGGTATTCTACGCCGACATGATATCAGCAGTAGATCTGGATGATTCCCAACTCGTGACACTAAAACTGGAGTCTGGCAATTATCTGCGGTTTCAACCGGACACTGGAGCACAGTGCAACGTAATTCCGGTGAGCCTCTACAAGAAAGCCACAAAAGACCACAAATTGGAACGCGTGACACCACTGAACACTCAACTCTCAGCCTACGGTGGTTCGAAATTGCAAGTTGTGGGCCAAGTTCGTATTACCGTGTGGCGTGACGACTACAGATGTCAGTTGGATTGTAAACTTGTTGACAACAACACGATCCGCCCTCTCCTTGGACGAAAAGCCTGTGTGGGCATGAAGATCATTACATACACTGACAATGATCAATTAAACAAACCACAAACAGGAAATGCCCCAGTGTACTCGCTCGAAACGGCAGCAAAAGTAACGCAAGCGCCCATTACCAAAATGGCCCTGATTAAGAAATACCCGCAAGTTTTCGGCGAAGGTGTCGGAAAGCTGGCCGGTGAACACCATATTAGAATTGACAGCACCGTTAACCCTGTACAGCACGCACCGCGTCGCGTACCTGTGGCACTCAGAGCTAAAGTAAAAGAAACCTTAGAAGACTTGGAGAAACAGGAAATCATTGCACCCGTGACCTGTCCCACAGCATGGATAAGCTCCATGGTAACTGTACCGAAGAAAAACGGAAAACTACGCGTATGCCTGGACCCCAGGGACCTCAACCGTGCCGTCCAACGCGAGCACTACCCTCTCCCAACAATTGAAGACATTGCTACTCGACTCCATGGCGCGAAAGTCTTCACAAAGCTCGATGTACGAAACGGATTCTGGCATGTGGTCCTTGATGCAGAGTCGTCCTACCTGACAACCTTTCACACCCCGTTTGGACGTTACCGTTGGCGACGCCTGCCTTTCGGTATCAGCTCAGCTCCTGAAGTCTTCCAACGCAAAATGCACGAGCTCATTGAAGGACTTTCAGGCATCGAAGTCGTGGCAGATGATTTTATCGCAATTGGTTGCGGAAACACAGTTGAAGAGGCCATTGATGACCACGACACAGTCCTGATTAGATTCCTGGAACGCTGCAAAGAGCGAGGCGTTAAGCTCAACACGTACAAGCTCAACCTCCGACTAACGGAAGTCCCGTTCATCGGACACGTCGCCACAGACAAAGGTCTATGTGTAGACCCCGCCAAAGTCCGGGCGATCAGCGAAATGCCCGCACCCACAGACAAGGCCGGAGTTCAGAGATTGCTGGGACTCGCACAGTATCTCAGCAAGTTCCTACCACGTCTGTCTGACATCACAAAGCCATTAAGAGAACTCACCCAGAAAGACGTACAGTGGACCTGGGAAACTGCCCAAGAAGAGGCATTGGTGGCGCTAAAGAATGCTGTCATGACTACCCCAGTCTTGCGCTACTACAACCTAGAGGAAGAAGTCACGCTCCAGTGTGACGCCTCTCAGTTTGGGTTAGGCGCCGCCCTATTACAAAACGGACAGCCGGTGGCCTACGCATCGCGTGCTCTTACAGATGCAGAAACTCGCTATGCCCAAATAGAAAAGGAACTGCTCGCAATCGTTTTTGCGTGCGAACGTTTTGAGCCGTATGTGTACGGTCGTGACGAAGTCCATGTGGAAAGCGACCACCAGCCCTTAGAGTCAATCTTTCTAAAGCCACTCCACTCAGCACCTAAGCGACTCCAGCGAATGTTGCTGAGACTCCAAAAGTACAGCCTTCGAGTGACTTACAAGAAAGGTCACGACATGTTTCTGGCCGACACCCTGAGCAGAGCTTTCCTCCCAGAGGTCAACGCCTGTGAGTTCACGCAAGAGCTCGAGGAAGTGGATCACACAGCCTCACTACCAGTCAGTGACGAGCGTTGGCAGCAGATCAGACATGCATCGGCAGATGATCCTGTGTTACAGCAGCTACGTGCTACTATACGCCGGGGATGGCCAGAAACCAGATCCGAAATTCCGGAATGTCTCTACCCCTACTTCGACATGAGAGATGTGCTGACTGTCCAGAACGAACTTGTCTTCAAAGGACAACTTCTCGTAGTACCAGCCTCCCTACGTAAGGAGCTTATGGCAGTGGTACACAGCTCGCATATTGGCGTTGAAGGGTGTATACGCAGAGCACGTGATACCCTCTACTGGCCCCGCATGGCAACCGAGCTACGAGAGTACATCTCGAAGTGTGACGTATGCCTAGCCCACCGCACCGGACAAGCCAAGGAAACACTCGTACAGCACGAAGTGGTGGCCCGTCCCTGGTCCAAAGTCGCCGCTGATCTTTGTGAGCTAGACAACCGCACACTCCTAGTCATCACTGACTACTACAGTAACTTCATAGAAGTTGCTCGACTCAACACCGCGACGTCACGCAACGTCATCAGAGAAATGAAAGCCGTATTTGCCAGGTATGGCATTCCAGACGTCCTCGTGACGGATAACGGTCCCCAGTTTGCATCCGCTGAATTCGCTGTCTTCGCGAAAACCTGGATGTTCAAACACAGTACATCATCACCCTACCATCCACAGTCAAATGGAAAGGCTGAGAACGCCGTGAAAACTGTGAAACGCCTGTTTACCAAGTGTAAAGAGTCTGGCCAATCAGAGTTCCTAGCACTGTTAGATTGGCGGAACACCCCGACTGAAGGAATTGGCACCAGCCCCGCCCAGCGTCTAATGGGACGTCGCTGCAAGACCCTCCTTCCTGTCGCCGGTACCCTGTTACAGCCTCGTTACTCAACAGAAGAGGAGACACGCGCGCTTATTGGCAACAAACAGCGGCAGCAGCACTACTACAACAAGCATGCAAGGCCGGCACTGCGACCAATCGGACAAGGTGAAACCGTGCGCATGAAACTACCTGGTCAGAAAACCTGGAGCGCTGGTACCTGCATGGCACAAGCTGGTCCGCGTAGCTACGATGTGAAAGTCGGCGAGACTGTATACCGTCGCAACCGCCGCCAGCTGATTCAGTCCAAAGAACCTCCCATTGTAGACTCCAGCGAGCCAGAACCTTCTACATCATGTGCAGAGACAAAACCTCAACACATTGAACTAGCCAATCAGCCGCCAACCCAAGCATCCAGCACCCCTGACTCACAACCTGTTAGTATACGCAAATCACAACGTACCCGCAGACCACCTGCTCACCTAAAGGACTTTGTCACCAAATGAACTATTAGTTCCTCTAAATACTTGTTGATTCGATCTTGATTTATTAGGAAACACATGTAGCTTACTTTCTTTATAGGAGGAAAGATGTGACGAAACTAATGTGGTTTATCTAGAAACCACAAGGGCTGACCGAAATAGTTTACGTGTCTGCGGTATCTATTACCGGAAATAGTTTAGATTTTTCACTAGCCACTCCTAACACATGTATTACTTGTTTTTCTATCTGCTCTACATTATTATTAAACGTCGTTTGCTAAAGAAAGTCTCTCGCGTGTTGTTACACAGTAGACAGGCTGGTACAGAACGCGTGGTGGCTGAATCTTCTCAAAACAACAACATACACGGCAGGTGGTAACACCATTTAACAATAAGCATTTGCAGAAAAGCTGGATAATTCAGTTTGGAGAGACGTAAGTCCTGCCAAAGACTCCAAACCTCACAGGAATATTACTTCTGTTACCTCTGGTCTAACTTAAAATTTCGTAGTTCTTAAAATATCACTTTTCTGCCGAAACAGACCATCTTTCAGCTGTCAACACTTGTAATGTTGCAATGCAAGTTTAGCTGGTACATTAGTTCAGGGGAGGGGATGGAGGGGGTTTTGTATAGTGATATGTTTTTCATTGAGAAAGTCGTGGTCAACTCATACATTCAACCGAACGTGGGAGAGAGATCTTAGGTTGCGAAGCTAAGTTCTGTGTCAATTTACTCTTTGCAAGACACCCTCGCCATTCCTAACCGTGTACCCATCGCCGCAAACGTTTTCAATTCAAGATACATTTTTGATCTGGAAACGGCTTCAAAGGTTCGTGCTGATAATCCACACAACTTGTTCCACACCTCCCGCCTTTCTCCTCCTTGGGCTTTTTAAGAGGGCTTCGAGGAAATCTAATCTGTGAAAATGTACACTGATTTCGGTTGCCTTTAAAAAAAATTGAATTTTCCAACCTACTTTGAAGCTCCATTCTGAATTCAGCGCAGGTATTTATCAGATTGCAAAATAACTTCGACGTTTGCGCAAGTTCACGGTTTGACGCGTTTCTTTGGAGACACTAAAACAGCTACGTGATTTCTGTCGGTACATAATTTTCATGCTAGGGCATGTGATTGATTGCCGACAATGATGCACAAAGCGTGTGGCCATGGTATATTGGAATTAAGACTAAAATTGCAAAAAAAACTCCTCGATTCCAGTATTGTTACAAAATAGTCCCGAATACCTGATCTAAATAGGCTCCATATACCATGTTCTGTGAAATCGCGGACATAGAACTCGTTCAAGAAAGACTGATGTTTTGCTTACCGGGTCACAAAGTTCACAAGTAAATCGATCTAAGACGGAAGAAACAGCCTGCGGGCGTTTCCCTCGCTGTTTATTTATGGCGAGACAAACACGGCTGAGCCTGAGGTCCCCCACCCCCACCCCCCACCCACTAAAAAGAAAAGAAAAAAAAACTTTCGGTTTATGCAGATTAAATGTAGACTGTTTTGAACTTTTCTGTGAGTATTGAAGAAGATTTCTCTTTGTACTCTGTTCTCTTAGTTCCGGAATTTAGATTAATTAAGGGAATAGTAAAAACAACAACTGAGAGGAAAAACTAATATTAAAGATTTGCCGCCTTGTCGAGGTCAACCTTGGGATAACCCACGGTCGTGGGAAGATCTTTAATTTTGGCGAGCTGCACTCATTATTAAAGTACTGATAAATAACTTAAAAAAAAATAAAAATAATCATAGTTTATTGATGTAATAAACTAACTATAATCTTTTCGATTAAAAACAATTCATTTCAACTAAGAGACACGTCTATGGAAACACAATCTATTTCAATTAACAACAATTCCATTTCGATTCAATTTCATATCTCTTGGCGAGTTCTTTTTTAATATCAAGGTTAGTGTCCGATAATTCTAATTTCACTTTTCCAGAGCCTTGGAGCCTCTCAAAGCCGATCTCTGGAGTGCGAAGGATACTATTGCCCTAACTGACCTAATCCATGACACGGTGGTTGCACATGTAACAGTGAACCAATCAAGTTGGAAAATGTAATTTCACGAATGAAAATTCCTGCATCCCTGTTGACAGTGCGAGGCGAAGACCTGTGACTGTGGTGTGATCACTGAGCGGCCCGTTTCTCGATAGTCCCACTTGAGGTGCGGAGCTCTAATTTTAAGTCAAAGTCTGTCCAATGTTTGTGTCGTTCTTGACGTGCAAACTAGCCCGGAGTTCAAGTTAATTTAGTATTGCCAGGCCTAAATTTAAATACCAACAAAACAAACGTGTAGTTTCGTGCCTTTCGAGAAAGGGGCCCCAGATCACAACATCTGTCTTCTCCTCTCTCCCCTCAGTTATCACCTTTCCATAAATTTGGGCGCGAAATCAACAAGGAACCTGACCCGAGATATAGCAGAATTAAAGGTTGTCATCACTGTATTACTTCTTCATTGTCACATGTCACAGCGGGAAAAACGTTTTTGCCACGCTTGTGGATAGTTGAGATGTCTGCGCATGCGTTAATATACCACGTGGCGGGGACATAGTGGGTCACGTGACTCTCTTCATTGCCTCGATGATGGACCTCATTGCCAGAAAATTACCGTCTGTGTTATTACATTACTTTTCTATTTCGACTTACTGTCTTATAATGACGTCGGAAATTTGACGAAATTAAATCAAACAGATAAATGGTTATTTATTCATTCTGAATCGAATGCAACAATCTTGTTTTTGTTTTGACGCGACAATACTGTGATGGATGTCATAGGCCGTTGATGTGTAGTCATTTTACTCTCTTGTAACATAATCCGAAATTTGACCAATTAAATTAATTAAAGAAAGAAAAATATCTTTACTTATCTCCGGCACAATGTAGCGATTTTACATTTCCCTTAGCTATGATGGAAAAGCCGCGAATCGTGCCAAAATTATTCTTCCGTCTCTCCTTCCCGAGATCTCGTTGAATACTCTCCATTATTCAATTTATAAGTTCACAGTGTAATAGCAAAGAAGGGGGACAAAGGGGGTGTCGTAACGAGGTCACGAACCAAACATTTGCAAAAAAGTTACGAAAGTTACGGAAGCGACTTCTGGTCTCATTTTGTAAAACAAAGTGCTTTGCTTTAGTTCGCTAGTTGTGTGCAGAACTTATGAAAGACATTTGACTTGCACAGCTCGCCCACTACGAGTGGTTACTGCCCTCATGGATGGGAGAGTATCATCAGCATCATCATCTTCCATGTATGTGAATTCACGACTGACGATAAAGTATTTTAGCAGCTCGCGTTTCTTGGAATGCACTTGAATCACGATTCACAGGACGGATTTTTAATACATCACGATTCTTCACGAACAACAAAACTGGTGGATCACAGGGTCAAGAAAATAAGCTTACCCCTACTCCCCTAGCAATGAGGTGATGTATAGACGTCAAGATTCCGGAGACAATATGAGTACCTGAAACTTTGAAGTAAATCTTATGCATGCAAAAGACTTGTGTGTCATAAAATTACAGCAATAAAACTCATTTAAAAACATGGTAAAACTAACTTAACGTGTCTTACGTGGAAGATGCGTCTCTAATTTTTAAGGTGAAGATGAAGAAATCTCGTAACTTGATCACGTGCTATTATCTACCTTAGAGAGTAATATAAGCGGGAACTAGGACAAAATTCAAAATCTATGAAAAATTCAAAATCTCTGATAAATTCCTTGATAAAATCTCTGATAAAATTTAAAAAATAAAAATAAAAAATCTCTGATAAATTCCTTGATAAAATCTCTGATAAAATTTGTTGGGGTTGGAACTAGGACAAAATTCAAAATCTCTGATAAATTCCTTGATAAAATCTCTGATAAAATTTAAAAAATAAAAATAAAAAATCTCTGATAAATTCCTTGATAAAATCTCTGATAAAATTTAAAAAAATAAAAATGAAAAATAAAAAAAAAATCCCTGATAAAATCTATGATAAAATCTATGATAAATTCCTTGATAAAATGATTTTAAAAACAATTTAAAAAGATAATATATACTAAAAAACAAAATGGAAAAGAATACCGTGAAACAACTGAAACTCATTGCCAAAGAGCGGGGTATTCCAAGATATTATCAATTGCGTAAAGCAGAACTCATCGAAGCCTTAGGTAATATCCCAGAACCTAGAACTAATAATCAAATACCAACCCCAACACCTATAACTAATAATCAAATACCAACCCCAACATCTAGAAATAATAATCAAATACCCACACCAACCCCTATAGATGAACTCGTTGATGTAACACAAACACCAACACCACAAGTTAATAGAGCTAAACTTATCGAAGAGCTTCCTAATATTCGAATAACTACCCCCAAACCTAGAAATAATATTCTTGATGAACCAGTACCTGAGATTAATGTTCCCATTCTCGAACCTTCCAAACCCACATCCCAAACCACATCACTCAAAAATTTAGAAAGCAGAGTTACCAAACCGACAATGAAAGAGATTAACAAGTTCGCAGATTGGATTTTATCTTATAACCCAGAACCTAATAAAAAGACTGTAAAAAAACGATTAGAAAGTCTGAAGGAAAATGTTAACCGAATATTCGACCAAATAACTCCAAAAGAATATAAATCAGCGTTGAAGAGGTATCTGAAAACCTACAGGATATTTGGATTGGAAGGGTATGATCCTAAGGAGTTCATAATTAAAATCAAAACAAAAGTTCTAGATCTCATTAATCAGAAAAAGAAGCCCATAAAGGTTAAATTTATCTTAACGTGTAAGTTTATAAAAGAGGAACTAGACAATAACCAGATTGATGAAACTTCAAGATACTTTCGTAATAAACAACCAGAAATCATAACAGAGTCAACCGATTTCTCTGACTTATTCGATACTATGACCAATCAACTACTTGAAGAGTTTGAGGGATTTAAATTTAACGGATACAAATTGAAATATAACCGAATTGAATACTTTGATATCCAAATCGACCCCTTTGAACCTCTTTCTGGAAGTTCTTATATTCCACTACCATCAAAATTAGCATCCAAGCAAGCAATTATCAACGTTAAGAATGAGAAGGATAATGAGTGTTTCAAGTGGGCAGTAACCTCCGCTGTATACACACAAGATGTTCATCCAGAGAGACTAAATAAAAAAATGAGAGAGAACTCAAATAATTTTGACTGGTCAGGAATAGAGTTCCCCGTTTCACCAAAACATATTGATAAGTTTGAAAAGCAAAACCCCTATGCGATTAACGTCTACGAATATAAAGGTGATGTAAACCCTCTAAGAATAAGTAAGAAACGAGAAGGTCATGTGATCAACTTACTTCTATTATTAAATGATGAAACAAATCACTACTGCTGGATAAAGAATATGAGTAGATTGTTAGCCTCTCAAGTTAGCAAACATAAATCTACTATGCACTTTTGCCCTAGATGCCTCAACTCATTCCAGTCAAAGATCTCATTAGAAAAACATCTCGAATATTGCATAAAAAACGAAGAAGTTAAGATTGAAATGCCTATGGATAAAGATGGAAATCCCCTTTATATTTACTTTAAAAATTATAACAGAAAAATGCGACACCCCTTTGTTGTATATGCTGACTTTGAGAGCTTTCCAGAGAAAATACATACCTGCTCTCCAGATGAAAGTAAAAGCTTTACTAAACAATACCAGAAGCACAAAGCATCAGGCTACTGTTATCTTATCAAGTGTTTTGATGACAACATATTTCCACCCAAACTTGTAAGATACACTGCTAAATCCCCAGACGAAGATATAGCACAGATATTTGTAGATAATTTAGAGTTAGATATTAAGGAAATTTACAATAGGTTCAAGTTTTCTAAGAAAGTTAAGAAGACTCAATGTGATGAAATCGACTATGAAAATGCTACTAAATGTCACATCTGTGAGGGTGAATTAGGAGAAGATAAGGTATTAGACCACTGCCACCTTACAGGAAATTATAGAGGAGCAGCTCATAACGAATGCAACTTAAATTATAAGATTCCAAAGTTCTTTCCTGTCATCTTTCACAACCTATCTGGATATGATTCACATTTATTTATAAAGAATCTCGGTACAACAAAAGGTAAAATAAACTGTATACCTAATAATGAGGAAAAATATATTTCTTTCACAAAACAGATTGTAGTTGACACCTTTACAAACAAGGAAGGTAAGCAGGTTGATGTGAAGCGAGATATAAGATTCATAGATTCATTTAAATTTATGGCAACCAGTCTTGACAGTTTAGTTGATAATCTTACTAAATGCGGAAAGTGTGATGTTTGTAGATGTGTGTTATCTGGAAGTAAGTGTCTTTCTCCAACAGATAAGAACCTAGTTGAAACGAAAGAGTATTTTGGAGATAAGACGAATATGATGTTGAGAAAAGGTGTATTTCCATATGATTGGTTCGATAGCTTCGATAAACTAAACGCAAACCAACTTCCACCTAAAGAAGCGTTCTACTCAAAGCTTAACGATGAAGATATAACAGAAGATAACTACCAACATGCTAAAAAGGTATGGGAAACCTTCAATATGAAAACAATTAGGGAATATCACGATCTATATCTTGAGTCAGATGTACTCCTATTGGCTGATGTCTTCGAGAACTTTAGAGATGTTTGTCAAAAGAATTATGATCTGGACCCTGCATGGTACTACACAGCACCCGGTCTAGCTTGGGATGTAGCGTTAAAGTTAACTAAAGTAGAGTTGGAGCTTTTAACTGATATTGACATGCTACTTATGGTTGAGAAAGGTGTTAGAGGAGGTGTATCTATGATCTCTACTAGATATGGTAAAGCTAACAACCCCTACATGACCAACTTTGATTCTAACTTACCCACAAAGTATATCACATATCTCGATGCAAACAATCTCTATGGTGGTGGAATGAGTAAACCACTCCCTACTCACGGTTTTAGATGGATGACTGACCAAGAGCTTACAGACTGGAAAAATATCCCATGCATACTAGAGGTTGATTTGGAATACCCCACTCAACTTCATGATTTACACAACGACTATCCACTAGCTCCAGAGAGACTTGTTGTTAATAAGGTTGAAAAATTGATTCCAAACCTAAACGATAAGGTAAAGTATGTTGTTCACCACGAGACCCTGAAAGTTTACGAAAGTCTAGGATTAAAAGTCATCAAGATTCATAGGGGTATTACATTTGAAGAGTCAGCTTGGTTAAAACCATACATCGACTTGAATACCAACCTCAGGGCGAAAGCAGCCAATGATTTTGAAAAAGATTTCTTCAAGCTGATGAATAACTCTGTCTTTGGGAAAACCATGGAAAATATTAGAAAAAGGGTGGACGTACGATTGGTTACTAATGAAAAAGATGCAAAAAAATTAATATCAAAGCCAAACTATCATCATCGCACCATCTTTTGTGAGAATCTAGTTGCCATCCACATGAAGAAAACAAAGTTAGTATTCGATAAGCCAGTTTACTTAGGCATGTGCATTCTAGACCTAAGTAAAACAATAATGTATGATTTTCACTATAATTACATAAAACCTAAATATGGTGAAAAGGCTAAGTTGTTGTTCACAGATACGGATAGTCTTGCATATGAGATAGAAACAGAAGATTTTTATAAGGATATCAGTCCAGATGTAAAATCCATGTTCGACACCAGCAATTATCCTAAAGATCATCCATCAGGTATAGAGACTGGTGTGAACAAGAAAATTATCGGTATGTTTAAAGATGAGGCTGGTGGAAAGATAATTGAAGAGCTAAAGTTTACAGCTATAAGATGCATAATGGAGAAGAGATAAAAAAGGACAAAGGGGTAAAGACATCAGTCGTAAAAAAGACCATAACCTTTGATGATTATAAGAGATGTCTATTCAATAAAGAACAACAGATGAGAAAGATGAATGTAATCAGAAGTCATAAGCATGATGTTTATACTGAAACGATTAACAAAGTTGCACTGTCTGGTGATGATGACAAGCGAGTCATTTGTGAAGATGGTATACATACTTATGCATACGAGCATTATCGTTCCAACACAAAATTAGGTGGCAGCTCGGTATCATCTGGTACAAACTGAAGCTCTTCCCTCACAAAACCACGCCTCGGTCCATCTAGTAAATAATACAACACCGGCTGATTGGGTGAAACCACACTACGTGACAGATCGTAAACCTGAATACTCCATATAGGATCCGTAGTACGCCTTCGTTCTCCACCTTCATCTTCTCCAGGAGCTAATAGATACCGAACTTTAACAAAAGGTGGCAGTCTAACCTCATCATGTCCAACAACTCGCTTATAATTTGGAGGATTAATATCAACCTCTTTCAGTCTTATAGCATTATCAGGCTCTTCCCCAGTAATACGTGTAGGTTGACTATTCAGAGTTTTCAAAATAGCCGGTAATCGTTTCACCCATACTCTAGATCGATCATCACTAATCATTTCTTGAGCATATTGATGACTAAATAGTTTTTCTGATAATGTTCTATTTGATCTTTCAACAAATGCTTGAGCTCTATGGTTTCCAGCTTCAGACCGTTGTATGTTTACATTATGTTTTTCCATAAGTTTTGTTACATCTCCCATGAATTCTTTACCAGGATCGACAATTAATGTTTTAGGATATTTTAACTTTCGAGAGTAAATATTACTGAAGGCTTTGGATACCTCATGACTTTCTTTTGAGGTCAGTGGTTCTGCATCTTTGTATCTCGAGGCAATATCAATCACAACCAGAGCATATCGATATATCTTTCTTCCTACTTTATCATGAGGTAAAAATAATAGATCCGCTTGATGAATCTGATTAGGTTTTTCCACATTCCAATGAGGTCTAGGGATATACTTTGGAGCTGGTAGATAGATTTGCCACATCGCCTGTTTCTCAAGCCATCTTTTAGCCTCACCTTCACTAACTTTTGCTTTTTCAGCTAATTTAGGAATGGCAGAATAACCTTTCCAATATCCATAAGTTGAATAGTATATTTTTGATAGAATTTTTTCGTTACTCATTTAAAGAATAATCCGAGTATCTTATAAATCAATATGTCGCAAGATATATCTGAAAAAATTAACCCAAACAGGATTCCGCTAGAGCCACTCGGTTTGAAAGCAGAATCGACACTGAATAGGATCTCCTTAAATACTTCATCTGTAAGTCCTGAGGAGACTCTGTATATAAATATTCCAAAACTTGCTGAGAATGTGGTTATCGTTCCGGGTAGTGTATCTCTAATATTTGACTTGACTGTTGCCGGTCATGCTAACAACACCCTCGTAAATAACGTAGGAAGTAACCTTGTATCCAGACTTAAGGTTCTTTTTGGTGGGGAAACACTACAGGATACTCAAAGATACGATCTCTTTCAAACCTACCATGACTTATACTTAACAGATGAAGATCGTGATGATAGATTAAAACAAGGTATTTCTTCTGTAAACATGAGGAAGCTTAGGACGAATGCAGGTGATAAGGTAAACTCAGGAAATGATAAGGAAGTAGCTCTTGCAGCAGTACACAACACCAAGTACAGTATCCCACTAAACCATCCTATTCTCAGTAAGCATGGAGCTTTCTATCCAAAGGCGTTACCTCATCCACTAACCTTTGAAATTACACTGGCCCCAGTTAATGATATTGTTGTTTATTCTGACAAGACCAAGCCTCCAACTTACAAAATCGCAAACCTCGAGTTGGAATATTCTTGCATCTCAAGCGAATACTTAGCTCGTGAGGCACAGTCAGCTTATCAGGTTGGTAAAGGATTCTTTTACGAGAATGTTATTCTTCACAAAACTTTCACCATATCCAGACCTAATGACAGTGTTATAAACGAGCACATAAATCTACCGAGGAGGTCAATGACAGGGATATTATGCTTGTTCACAGAGAGTTATGTAGGAGGAGCACGAGATTCTGAAAAGTTTGTAAATCCAAATATCACATCAATTAATATCAATGTTGACGGAATGCCAAACCGTTTATACTCTAAGGGAATGGTACCATCAGACCTCTGGGAGTCAGTAAAGAAACGTTTTGGTAGAGAGGGCGTTAAGCAAAAGGATTTTTACACCGACAAGTTTGCTCTATGGATTGACTTGAGAACTTACCCTGACAATGGTATTCATGGAGGAGGAATGGCCTTGAACAACACACGAGATGGAGTAAAACTTGAAATGAAACGAAACGTTGGAGGAACAGGAAATATAACCTGCTACATGTTCGTAGTGGCTGATGCGTTGATGGAGGTTATGAATTCAAACTTAAGATCGATAATGTATTAGTTAAAAAGATGGAAGAATTACGAGATAAAGTTCCTTTTCATTGCATTATAACCGGTCCAACAAATTGTGGAAAGACAGAGTACCTCACAGATCAGCTCCGAGGACCATTCCTAAAAGTGTTTGAATACATTGTTCTAATATGTCCAACTTATGCTAAAAATAAAACCTATCATAAATTTGCTCACGGAGATAAACGTTTCTTGGTATTATCACCAGATTCTAGTAACAGCGATGAGATTAACGAGTTATTAACTGATTGTCAAACTTTGTTCTCTGGTACTAATACACTAATAATTTTAGACGACTGTGCTGTATCGAAAGATCTAAAGAAACGATCGAACAAGTTTATAGATTTAGCATTCTCCGGAAGGCATCATGGATTATCAGTGTGGGTTCTCACTCAGCAATTAACATCCATAGCAAAACCATTCCGTGAAAATGTGGCTTGTGTGGTTACATTCCATAATCCATCACAAAAAGGGATGAAGATGCTTTTCGAAGATTATGGAGGTGATTTAGAATCAGAAACTAGTAAAAAGTTTGTAGAAATGCTAAAAACTGAAAAATATTCGAGACTCTGTTTATGTTTACGTTATCCATTCCAATGTTATTTAGAGATTCCCGCGGTGATTTAAAAGAATCTATGTTTTATTACAAAATTTAAAAAGATGACAAGCGTTGAAGATTTTATTGAAGAAGAACATCCTGAGGTAAAAGATAATGATATTGAAATCAAACAAGAATCACTAGCTATTCTCGCATCTCTTGGGACTACAAAGGAATATTTAGGTGTTGATATGAGTCTAGGTGATATCAAGAAACTCACAGAAAAAGATGTTGAAAAATATTATAATCGATACCAGACAGTATTAGGTAATAAAATTAGTGGTGGATTAGTAGATTCGTCTCTTCAATTAGTTTCTCATGTCATTTCATACTTGGTTCCTGTAGATGACATCGATGCGCTTTGTAAAGACTTGAAAAACGATGATTTGGTTAATCGTGAACTAACAAACTTTGTAGGTCTCTTAGCATTAAAAGGTGGAAGATTGGTAGCAGTTGCTAGTGGACTATTCCAGGTTGCTAAGCATATTAGAATCAACAAAATACAGGAAGTTTCAAGTACTACTGAGCAGACTAATGAGCAGGCTACCGAACAAAACTGATGATATGATTTAAAGATTATTTACTATGGAAAAAATAAATAATCATGTCTGATGAAGTTGTTGAACAAATTACAAAGGATCCTATACCTGAAAAGAAATATCCTAAAAAGAAAGAGAAAGATCCTAAAAAGGTTGCTGCCGGTAAGAAATTAGCAGAATATAACAAAAGAGCTAAAGAAGCGTTAGCCAGGGAAACAGCAAGGGAAAAAGATAGGGAAATGAAACGTGAAGAGGCAGAAGAAGAAGAAAATACAAAGGCTTGGATTCCAGAGCTATCTTTTACTACTGTTTTATCTATTGTTGGAATAGGGTTTACCGCAGTTGACATGTTTATGAGGTACTACAAAAACAGAAAACCACCAACCACAAATATTCCTACCCAACCACCAACCACAAATATTCCTACCCAACCACCAACCACAAATATTCCTACCCAACCACCAACCCCACATACCACTACCCAACCAACTCCGAAAATAGGAATGCTCTGAGGAAAATTTGAGGAAAGTAGTTTAAAGATTTTCTCTAACCACAATAAAAATCATGTCAACTGAAAATAAACTTGTGAAAACTTTTACCGATTCAGCCGTAATTATCGGATTGGCTGCCGGTGTTGGATACGTAGCTAAAAAGGCTATGAAAGAATCATTCATCAACGATCCATCCTCAAGTATTACAAACTATGCTAAATGGGTCGCTGTCCTGTCTGGTAGTATGTACCTCAAAAATTATTTAGAAGATCAAAAGATTTTGCCAACTTAAAGATTTTACATATTGATCAATAAATGGCGACAATAGCAATGATGATTGGTGGAGCTATATTGAATGCGACAACGTTCGTTGGTGGGTCATATCTTGCAAAATATCTCTCAGGTGATAACACAGATTCAGAGAGAATACGACACGATAAGGCAATAGAAAAATATCAAAAAGATTATGCTTCATACCAGGAAAATAGACAGAAACTCATTGATTGGTACTCTCAACAGCGGGATGCTAAACACCGGGCTTCACAAAATATTTCTAATACTGATGAAGCTTTAGCATTGTATAGTCAGACACATGAACCAAAATTCTCTGATTATTATAGACCTAGTAGCAATCAAAAGATGGGGGAGATGGTATATGTGGGTGGTGGTATGCTGGCATTGGGTTATATGGTTAGTAAATTCTTTTAGTTAATTGTGTGACCAGTTTAAAGATTTCTTACTGATTAGTAAAAAATTATGGCAGAAGGCGGAGACCAGAATTACCAGAATTACCAGACAAAGAAAATCCTTTAAAACAAGATGATCCAGATGATTATGTTACCAAAAATGACTTCCCATTAAAAAATTTTTCATCTACCACTCGTCCAATTGACCCTGGAGCAAAATTTAAAGAAACTTCATTTGGTGTGGATGATGATGATGATGATGATGATGATTATGATGAAGAATCCTCACTGATTAAGAAAAGTAAAGAAGATAATAGGGCTCGCGCTTTAAAAAAGATAGAAGAGAAGTTCTACAATTTCGACCCAATAAATTCACCATTCAGTGCAAGAATCGATGATAAGGGGGTATGGGTTAGATTGACTGATCAAGTTAACAATAGGGAGCATTTACTTATTAACTTCAAAGGGGATTTGGTAGATTATGACCGACTTCCTATCAATCAAGAGAGCAATTGGTATAGATTCTCATAGTCTTATTCTGAATAATAATAAACTAATTGCTGATTTGAATAAAGATAATGAACAAATTAAGGATTTACATAATGTAATAACTAGGTTAAGAGCAAACGTGGAAAAAAATGATCTGGAGAGACAAAATTTTATTGCTAATGAAAAAGATCTGCGTGAATTCATTGAGAAACAACAAGTAACAATCGCGGAAAAAGATAGCAATTTGGATATAGCTAAAATAGAGGCTGAAAAACTTTTGAGTGAATTGAACCGATACAAAGATGAAATCGACAAAAATAAGAAGGAACTGTCCAATTTAAGAAAGGTAGAACAAAATAGGGATCGTTTACTCGCAAAGGTTAAAGAATTTGAAGAGATGGCTAGAAAGCAGATAATATCAAACGAAGATAAAAAAGCAGATCTCGATAGACAAAACGAGTTCATAATAGAAAAACTACCATTAAGAGATCGGGTAAAGTACATCTTCAAAAAGTATGGTTTTACAGTCTTTGCCGTTGTGAGTGCCGTTGGTGTGGTCATTGGTGTTATCGTTTCTAATCTTTCTAAAGGTCTAACCAAATTGGGTAAAGGTGTTGGTAATGGTTTTAAAGAGATTGGTAAGAAACTCGGTGAAATATTACCTGGAATGGTTGGAGCCATCGTAAGCTTTCTGTTC
Organism: Ricordea florida; assembly: GCA_949710005.1. Classification (NCBI taxonomy): domain Eukaryota; kingdom Metazoa; phylum Cnidaria; class Anthozoa; order Corallimorpharia; family Ricordeidae; genus Ricordea; species Ricordea florida. Next base: position 1,254,370 of record OX453277.1, on the reverse strand, counting down.
AAGACTGCAGGTGAGGTTATTGGATTTTTAGGTAAGAACGCTTGGCTATTAATAGTGGCTGTGGTTCTATATTTTGTGGAACAGTTTAAAAAGAAGAGTCGCTAAGTAAAAACATGAATGATACAACGTTTCTATATATCAATATGCTAACTACTGAAACAAGAATTTATCTGGATCCACCCTTAACCAATGTAAAAGAGATACAAATGCTACTTAGTTACATTCCTATAGCGTCGTATAGAAATACTATGTACTTAATGTGTGATCTTATAGAACCAAAGTCTTCATATTCCAATTGTTGTATGCCTGAAGGTGAAAATGAAGAACTTAAACCCTCACAACTTCTAGCTGTTATTCCATCTCTGGTCCGGACAATAAATATTTAACATTTCCCGGAATGCATCAGTGTTAGGTTTAGGTTTCAGTGTTAGGTTAAGGTTTCAAAGTTCAGTTGATAGCTCAGTTGATAGTTCAGTTGCTCTAGCGTCGGTCATTAGTCAATTCACTTCGAACAATAAATTAATTTTCAAGCTTAGGAGATCCACTCTTCAGGTACAATATTTTCTTTTTATTTGTTTCAACTTGTACGATGATTTCTCGTTTGTTTTAAGAATTCCTTCATTATTTACATTCCTTTGTTTATTAGCATCTAGCGTAGCAAAACCCCTTTTATTTCAGAATCTTTTCCAATAAAGATTAAAAGAAATCTCCTTAGCTTGGAGTGCGTTATTTCCCTCGTTACCAAAATTTCTGAAGAGTAGAAAGCCTTGGAATACAAGTGCCGATTGAGAGGCAGCTAGGAGGCTTTAACGGCAATTCGGTATTTGGGAACAGACGCGTCCGTGAACCGGAATCATGAGCGACGGTGAAGGAGAAACAGTTCCAGGACCATCAGAGAATGGTTCCTCTGGAAAAGAGGACCGAGCAACGATCGTCAAGAGAAAGCGAAAGCAACTCAGAGGTAAGATTACCCGTAGGATCAACCGGATCACGAAATTTATTGAGGACAGGAGCCAAACAAAACGACGCCTCGAAAAGGAAATCCAGGAACTTAGGAAAGATTTCGAAATCGCCTGTGAAGTTCACGCCGAACTCTATGAGTATACAGAGGAGAGTCTAATGGCTCGGCTAGATGAGTGGGAAAGCGAGCTGAACGATGATGTTTTGGGGACAGAAGAAGTGGTTGAGAGTTATCTAAAATCGCCAGGAGACCCCCATGGAGCCACGGAGTCTACAGCCAAAGAAACATCGAACGTACAAGAGAACGCACATCAGCAAGAGAACGCATCACTCGCAAATGGGAACAGTTTAGAACACACCGAAAATATCGAGATGACCTTGGAAGACGCAAGTCTCATAGACCCCGCTTCGAATTTAGCATCGCAGGACACGCCCCAACAGCACGCAAGCGATGTCGTGACACCACAAGAATTTAAGAACAGCAGTGCGTTTTGTTCTTTCGATGCGTGGATCGACAATTTGGTCGAATTTGAAGAAACAAGTCTGCCATCCGCAGTTCGCAACATGTCAATAGCAGACGCGCTATACAAGCTTGAAGCAAGCAAGGACATTCCAGTTATTAAGCTGAAACCATTCAACGGTAGTCCACTCAACTACGTGGAATTTATCGAGCAATTCAAAATACACATCCATGACAAACCCCATTTGACAGATGATACTCGAATGGTTCAATTACGCATGCATGTCACTGGCGATGCCGACCGCACAATTTCCGGTCTAGGATCTCAAGGTATCATGTACGCCACCGCCTTGAAAACACTAAAGGAACATTTTGGCCAACCGAGTGTCGTCGCCCGGGCATTCATAAGCAAGTTAACGGAGCGAAAAAAGATTCAGTCGAACGACAGACAAGCCCTTCGTGAGTTCTCCCTCGATATGATCAATTGTTTAGCGACACTCCGCCAGATTAACTACTTTGCCGACGTCAACGCCAACGACAATCTACGAAAAATAATTAGATGCTTGCCAGACCACCTCATTGACAAGTGGAGACACGTGGCTACGGAGATAAGAGAGAGGCGCGAAATCCCGCAGATTAAGCACATCATCGATTTTGTAAGAAAGAAAGTGAAAGCGGAATTCGACCCCGATTTCGGTGATGTTTACAGGTCCGAAAGTCCGAGGAACGGCAATTTTCGGGAGAGAAAAGGGATTCACTCCAATGTTAAAACACCACGGCGACTCAAGTGTTACATCTGTCAAGAAGAGCACAAGGTCCATGATTGCCCAACGATGGCCGACTGTTCTCCGGAAGAGAGAATGCAGCATGCAAAAGAGCACAGGCTATGTTTTTCCTGTCTAGTTAAAGGTCATCCAACAAAGGAGTGCAGGTCTCGAAGTAAATGTGGTAAAGGCGGCTGCACCAGAAGCCATCATCCTCTGCTCCATACAGACCTCCCAGCCACTAATGGAATAGCATCGATTTTGGACAAGGGTAGTATAATGCCGGTGGTCCGAGTTACGTTCAAGGCCGCGAACGGGAGGGTCCGAGAAGGAAACGTCTTAGTGGATAGTGGAGCTGGAACAACAGTCATACGGAAGGATTTTGCTAAAGCTCTTGGTCTACAGGGAAAAAGAGAAAGCATCGATTTAGCTGTAGTTGGAGGCGATCGAGTAGAACAGCGCGAGAGCAGGAGATTAAAATTCTGGATCTCTCCCCTCAACCAAGGAGAAGAGTTTGCTATTGAAGCTCATGAGATTGACCGGACAATACTTAATGTCCCCTCTCTCGACAAGCAGTGGCTTAAGTCGTTTTCTCATCTTCGCGATTTAGAGTTTGCTCACAAAGCAGGACCAATCGACCTGATCCTAGGGGTTCAATACAGTCATCTTCACGCAGAAGAGGAGGTACGTCAAGGAGCACCGTTCCAGCCTGTGGGGAAGCGTACACGACTGGGATGGCACCTGATTGGCCCTGACAACACCAAAGGAAAGAAGCCACTTTATTCTATAAGCTTAGTACAGAAGATAGATTTACAGAAGTTTTATGAATTCGAAACCCTTGGTGTCCAAGCACGTGACTGCTCGTGTCCGAAGACAGCAATGTCCGTCGAAGATCGAAAGGCAATGGAGTTGTTTGAGGCCTCTTGTGTTAAAGAAGGAAACCGCTACGTCATGGGCTTGCCGTGGAAACGAGATCCGTGCCTTCTTCCGAACAATTATCCACTAGCGGAACGGCGACTCGAGTCACTAGAAAGAAGTCTATTAAAGAACCAAACCAAGGCCCAAATGTACAATGATGCAGTACAAGAGTATGTGACGAACGACTGGGCTCGACCACTGACCGAACAAGAAATAAAGCAAGATATTAAGCCTGTTTATTATCTTCCACATCATGGTATCTACCGCCCAGACAAACCTAGCACACCGCTTAGAGTAGTTTTTGACCCTGGCTGCAACTACAAAGGAGTCTCCCTTAACTCTTTCCTCTACAAGGGACCCTGCTTAATAGGAAATTTACTGGGCGTTCTGTTGCGTTTCCGGGAAGACCGCGTCGGTTTCTCTGGAGACATTTCAAAGATGTACTTACAAATCCGCTTACCGGAAAGGGATATTCACGTCCATCGATTCCTGTGGCGCAATCTCCAAACAGAGAAGACGCCCACTACATATGTTCTTTCCAGAGTGACATTCGGAGACAAGCCATCACCTGATATGGCCAGCTACGTCATGCTGAAGATCGCCAAAGAGAACGAAAAAACGTATCCTGAAGCATCGGAAATCTTATGCCGTGATCGCTATATGGACGACCTCATCCACTCTTGTTCAACCCCCCAAGGAGCAGTAAGTCGAACAAGAGCTCTAGACAAAGTCCTTTCACAGGGAAGCTTCAAAATCAAGAAGTGGCATTGTTCTTCTCAAGAGGCAAGAAACGAAATTGAAAGCAAGTCCACAGCTGATGACAAAGACGGGGAAGCAGCATCCAAACCAATGAAAGAGATCGCCACGTCCGTTAACGAGGAAATCAACCTCGATGGAGAGAAAGAGCAGATAAAGACGCTTGGAGTAGGTTGGAATACACTGACCGATACCATAAATTTTTCAGTAAAGAAGCTTCAGCTCAATGGAAAGTTTACAAAGCGAGCAGTCCTCTCCAAAATCTCTCAGTTGTACGACCCACTTGGACTGGCCTCAGCAGTCACAATCAAGGCAAGAGTAGCCCTACAAGACATCTGGAGATTAAAGAAATTTGACTGGGATGACCCCTTACCTGAAGAGATGAGAACGCTTTGGAGCAAGTTGTTCCAGGATATAGAGAAGTTAACGCTCGTGCATTTCCCACGATGTCTGAAGCCTAGTGTCACAACTGGCCCCTCCCAGGTGCACGTTTTCGCAGACGCCAGTATCACTGCATATGGAGCAGCAGCTTACATGTTATGGCCCGCTCCTGAAGATCCTGTAGTTCGTTTGATTTCAGCCAAAGCAAGAGTAGCCCCCCTTCGTCAGAGTACGATACCACGTCTTGAACTGATGGCAGCTCTCATGGCATCGAGACTCGCCAATACGATTTACGAAGAGTTGAAGGAAAAGCCAGCGTCAGTAATACTCTGGTCCGACTCGAAGGTTGTTCTTCGTTGGCTTCGCTCAGATTCAGCAGGCATGAAGGCATTCGTGGGTGTTCGTGTTGCTGAGATTCAGTCTACGTGGGAACAAATACACTGGAGGTACGTTCCAACTGATCTAAACCCCGCTGATGACCTTAGCAGAGGATTGCCCACCGAAAACCTGGATGGGAGATGGAAGGAAGGCCCCCCGTTCCTAAAGCGCCCAAGCGAAGAATGGCCCACAGAACCAGATGACCCAGCTATAGAGAATGATCCAGAGATGAAAAGGACAAAGCAGATTGGAGCTGTTTTTCCAAGTGAAGATTTCTTGGATCCTGCTACATTCTCCAACTGGAAAAGGCTGTTGAGAGTCACCGCCTATTGTTTGCGTTTCGTGGCAAAGTGTAGACGAAGAGGGAGACGCCAGGACGCAGGCCAGGCATGTAATGACACAACATTAGTCCTAGAAGAAATAGCAGAAGCCGAGAAATACTGGATTGCCTCAGCCCAAAGACAGCTCGGGGACTGGGAACACCGATTCAGGGATCTGGCGCCATTTGTTAAAGAAGGTGTGGTCAGAGTAGGAGGAAGACTTAGGAACGCACCCCTCTCATATGGTGAGATTCACCCCATACTTCTACCTCCCAGCCATCCAATCTCCAAATTAATTATGCGAGAAGTACACGCAGACGTTGCACATGGGGGACTTGAGAGAACCTTATCAGAAAGTCGTCGCAAGTATTGGATAAGCCGTGGACGAAACTTGGTGAAGAGCATAATCAAAGATTGCGTCATATGCAGAAAACTTCGTCAACCACCGCACACAACGCTAATGGCAGATCTTCCGTCAGAACGATTGAAGTCATTTTCTCCTCCCTTCTTCGTAACCGATGTTGATCTCTTTGGGCCCTTCAACCTAAAGATTTCGCGGAACAAGTCGAAGAAAGCCTGGGGAGCGCTTTTCACCTGCGCAACCGTTCGTGCAATTCATTTGGAGATAGTAGAGGATCTTTCTACACAGTCATTCATGCACGCTTTACGTCGTTTCGCAGCACACCACGGATGGCCCAACACGATTATCTCGGACAACGGCAAGTCGTTCGTCGGAACCGAGAAGGAGCTTAGACGGCTAGTAGAAGAAGGCAGAAGACAGATAGAAGAATTTGTTGTTCTGCACAAAGTTCAGTGGATGTTTACCACTCCCCTCAGTCCACACCAGGGTGGGATTTACGAGAGTTTAATTAAGCAGACGAAGAAGGCTCTCAAAGTAACCATAGGTACTCAGCGTCTTTCTTGGAACGAGATGTCTACTATCTTCGCTGAAGTAGAGTGCCTTATCAATAGCAGACCGCTAGGATATCCATCTAACGATCCTAACGACCCACAGCCTTTGACTCCCAACCATCTCCTCCTTGGCCGAGCAACAACAGCAGTGCCTCAAGGTCCTTTTGAGGAGACAAGAAACATTCACAAACGCTTTGAGTTCGTCCAGATGCTTGTCAGCCACTTTTGGAAACGCTTCGTACGCGAGTACTTTCCCACATTGATGAGAAGGGCGAAATGGCAGCTCAAGACAAGACAACTTAAGGTCGGGGACATCGTATTGCTAGTTGATTACAACGCACCAAGAGCGAAATGGGACATAGCAAGAATAATAGAAGTATTCCCGGGTTCAGATGGAGTTGTCCGCAATGTTCGAGTGAAATCAAGCAAAGGAGAGTACAAGAGATCCGTCCAGAAGTGTTGCCCACTGATTGAACAGGCCAATTAAGCCAGGCCCCCGAGGGTTTGGTCCGGACAATAAATATTTAACATTTCCCGGAATGCATCAGTGTTAGGTTTAGGTTTCAGTGTTAGGTTAAGGTTTCAAAGTTCAGTTGATAGCTCAGTTGATAGTTCAGTTGCTCTAGCGTCGGTCATTAGTCAATTCACTTCGAACAATAAATTAATTTTCAAGCTTAGGAGATCCACTCTTCAGGTACAATATTTTCTTTTTATTTGTTTCAACTTGTACGATGATTTCTCGTTTGTTTTAAGAATTCCTTCATTATTTACATTCCTTTGTTTATTAGCATCTAGCGTAGCAAAACCCCTTTTATTTCAGAATCTTTTCCAATAAAGATTAAAAGAAATCTCCTTAGCTTGGAGTGCGTTATTTCCCTCGTTACCAATCTCCAAAGCATCCTTGTTTAAGAGTTCCAAAAACCAAAAATCCTGTCAACTACTTTACTTTGTGGATTTTAGATGAAAAGGGAAGAAAGCCCAACTTATATAATTAAATAACGAACCTATTCGAATTCATTTAAAGATTTCCTGTTGATTTGTAAAATATGGAAGACTACAATAGAATTTATCCACAAGTTCCCATGAATGGTGATCAAAATAATTTCAGACTTCAAAAATCGTGTGAAGTAGTACATAATCTTCAAAAGGAAATTAGACATTATGAGGATGTTAGGAAAAAATACAATAGAGCGAGGGGGATATTTACTAAAATCAGTGTTGGTAGCGGGGTGGTTTCAGTTATTTTATCTGCAAGTGGACTGGGAACCTCTCTTACTGGTTTTGGTGCTGTTGTTGGTATCCCATTAGGGGCGGTGGGTGGTATTTGTGGGGGAATATCGGTTGGATGTGGTGCGGCTTCTAAACGACTTTCACATAAAGTTAGTAAACATGAACAGACAGTTTCTCTGGCAAAAGCAAAAGTAAACACCATTCACGACTTGGTTTCAAAGGCACTGAAAGATAATGCCATCTCCGACCAAGAATTTTCTCTAATTTTATCAGAGGTGGACAAGTTTGAAAAACTAAAACTCGAAATCCGTCAAAAAAACCGGAAAGATACAGAAAAAAACTTAAATATGTCTCAGATAAGGACAGAGGTTCGTGCGGAAATTTTAAAGGAGTTAACCGGTCCCGAACGTTGAAATTTTCATTTGAGCGAACGCCTGTAGGATGGAATTATGAGGTTGGTCTTAGAAAAGAACGGTGTTGATTTAAAAACATCTTATTATGAACATAAATAATAAAATGTTACTCAATGATTTCAGAAACAGATATCCAAAGGCTGATCACAGTCAATTCGAAGTTGTAGCTGATCCGTATGGTGGTTACATTAGGTGGAAAGTTAAGGGTACAACAATCATGTCTTATGATGATCCCACCGGAAAAACATGGACTGAAGACATGTCACCCCGTTTGAAAAGACTTTTATGGAAAGATTTAGGATTGGATGATGCTACATTGAGTTCATTCCCAAAGAGTTTAACTATAACCAATCGCTCTTACTCAATACCTGCCATTGATTTTGATGACTTTACAAGTAATATCACAAACATGCTGACCTCATTAGATATATACGTGTCAAATACTAAAAAGTTTACCGCTAAGATGCGTAACATATTTACATCCCAAGTTGTGACTTTCAAGTTTGGTAAACAGAGTAGAAAGTGGTTGAACGCACCCGATATGAATTATTGGCCTCAACAACTGAACTTTGCAGTGTGGTGTGCGACCTCTGGATGCGGAATAAGTCCTTTCGAGAGTCTAAACTATCCCAAAGTCGTGAGTAGCTTCATTAAGTTTCATGTGTATTTCACAATAAGACGAATACTATATGAATTGAGTCTTCCCCTACCTGATGAGCAACCCTTCGTAATAAATAATAATCCCTATAGTAAAGTCGCATATCAAAGATTGTGTGCTGAATTTGGAATCTCAAAAAACTCTGACTTTAGATGGAAAGGTGGTCGAAACGGAGGTTTAGGTGATATATTTGTAGATTATGGTGCTGGATATCATGGATCGGGTGGTGGTTATCAAAATGTTCATATAGTAAGGAATTACGATGATGAAGCTGATCAGTGGCCTGGTGAAGGTGGTAAACTCGCTGATGAAGGAGGTAAGAAAGAAAAAGGTAATCTCATCTCATTCATCCGTAATGACGACTTTGCCAATTATAAATATGCCTGGTTTATCCCAACAAGTGGCCATGGACTCACTAAAGCTGGACTTGGTAGATTGAATCGATCTGCTGAAGCTTTTGTTTACTGTATATTGGGAGCGCAAGTCAACACTAGAAACTCGATTTCCGGTAGTGGTGGTGGAGCGATCGAGACTCAACAAGAATTCTTATCTCTGTTTGAAAGTAGTGTTATCGAGAATGACATTTCGAGTTCGATCCAAAGGTATCAATTAGCTGTTCAAGAAGCGAAATTACGGCTTGATTTAGCTATTGCTCCTGGTGTATGGTTAATGCCTAGTACAGTCGATTGCATCTACCCGTGAACGCACGCGCTCAAAACATGTTTTCACGTGATGTCAAACGTCTGAGTTTCAGGCGTCAAACTTTGAAGTTTTCCCGCCCAAATGTGAAGTTATCCTTCTCGGCACTGCTCAAAGGGAAGATGTTTTCAATATCAACAAGGAAGAAATTATCAAAAAGGTGTCCCACTTTCAAGCGATTTGCGGAATCAAGTAAAAGAACTTGCGCAGGATTATTGTTTTTCAGAAGTTGGGAGAAGATTACGCATCAGCAAGGGTGCAGTTTCAAAAATCGTTAATCGAGGGAACTTCACATTTGGGCGGGAAAACTTCAAAGTTTGACGCCTGAAACTCAGACGTTTGACATCACGTGAAAACATGTTTTGAGCGCGTGCGTTCACGGGTAGATGCAATCGACTGTAATATGATAATCAACACTGAGAGCGTGACTGGTTTTAATAACAAACTTATGAAAGCGAGTAATGATATGAAATTTGGAGTGAATAATTCCCTAAACACTGAAGCAAAACAGGTTGGAATAAATCATAACATGGGATCTTCAAAGGTAAAGTTACCGCATAGAACTGAGACGAAACCGAAACCCACAACTCAAACAGAATCAACTCAAACATACTCAACGCAACATGAAAAGAATATAGACTCAACGCAACATGAAAAGAATATATTAGCATTTATAATTGTCGCTGGTGGATTAGCGTGGTATCTATTTCGGTAGTTCATGAGTTTTTCACGTGATTATGATTGTATGTAAATTAGTGCCCACGTGTAGAACAATAGATTACATACTTTTACGACATAGCAACAAGCAAGTTGGAAAGTAGATTTGAAGTTTACTTTTAAAAGGGTGGTTTCTAACGTCGCTCAGGAATGTGATTACGTCAATGTAAATTATATAAATTTTGTTATGTAACACTGACTTATGTTATATAACTTAGTGTTTTTTATTTTTTCTCTTGTGTTTCGTGACACTCTTTACATTTCGACTTATATCTGTTGTGTTCACATATTTTATATCCTACACATAATCTACAAAACCATATTTGTTTTCTATGAATACATATTCCTTTCCCGTTGCAGTCTTTACATATATACCTCACCCGTTTATGCTCACAAAGACTAACACCGTTGCATTCTTTACATACCGCTTTTCTTCGATTATGAGAGCATATTTGAGATCCTCCACAATCCTTACAATAATATTTAATATTTCCATGAATACACTTATACTTATTATTTTTTGTTTCATGTGATGGGGTAGGTCTAGGGGTGGTTATATTATCCAACTTTTCTATTAGTTCTTCTTTAGACATTCGATAATAACCAATAATACCCTGCTCTTTAGCAAGGAGTTTCAGTTGTTTCACTTTTTGTCTATTCATGGTAACTTGTGGTTGTGTTATAGCTTCGATGAGTTCTGCTTTACGCAATTGATAATATCTTGGAATACCCCGCTCTTTGGCAATGAGTTTCAGTTGTTTCACGGTATTTTTTTCCATTTTGTTTTTTAGTATATATTATCTTTTTAAATTGTTTTTAAAATCATTTTATCAAGGAATTTATCATAGATTTTATCATAGATTTTATCAGGGATTTTTTTTTTATTTTTTATTTTTATTTTTTTAAATTTTATCAGAGATTTTATCAAGGAATTTATCAGAGATTTTTTATTTTTATTTTTTAAATTTTATCAGAGATTTTATCAAGGAATTTATCAGAGATTTTGAATTTTGTCCTAGTTCCAACCCCAACAAATTTTATCAGAGATTTTATCAAGGAATTTATCAGAGATTTTTTATTTTTATTTTTTAAATTTTATCAGAGATTTTATCAAGGAATTTATCAGAGATTTTGAATTTTGTCCTAGTTCCCGCTTATATTACTCTCTACCTTATTAGACCAGAGTGTAATCGGAAAAGCTATTTGCGAAAATATTTAGTCGGCGGGAGAGAAACAACGAATCTGTTGATGGGGTACCTTGAGGAACAGTGGGTATCATGTCGTTTTAAAATAAAGTGGACAAAAGATACTGGAGAACAATATCATTCGCAGCCACTTATGTCTGGACTACTGAGGCGCTGATTGCCTAAGACTAAGACTTCCATTCGAGTTGATAAAACAAGGAATTGATGTCGAAATCAGAATGATAAAGTTTTACCGCAATAACATGACAATTTCATGAGAAATCTAAATTCTTGGAGCCTTTTGCGAATCTCACGAAATGCTCATGCAATTTCACATGAACCAACTCCCGGGTTCCTCTTCGCGTGGAACCTGGATAGGAAAATTTCCTAATTTGGTATGGTGACCCGTGAGACGAAAGTGATCACAAAAATGGAGGCCATCGCAGTTTCGAATGGCTGGAAAAATCTCTGGAAAGTCATGGCTTAAACTTTGAGACTGTAGCGCTCAGATGCATGATATCTTAGAGCTATCCCTTTAAAATGGAGTCAAGAGTTTCCTCTACTAATCATCTAGGTGGGAGAAATCGTGCTTTTTAAAGTGATCAGCACCCAACATGCATCTAAGTCATCAATACTTGTCTCGTGCACATTTTTCAAGCTGCTTCTCCTTTCATATAGCAATAGATGAGAATTTGTCAAGACTGTTTGAGTGTATGAGACTGGAATATGGAACGTAAGTAGTCTGCATTTGCTGTTTCCTCCTCGTTTCTCTCTTGTCAGTCTCTATTCATCCTTAACTTATTCTGTAGTGCTGAGCTCGTCTACATCTTAGTATGTAAATTAATCTTATGTTGCACAATTGATATCAATCACAACAAAGGCTTCATAGTACGTAGCGTTTTAGGGTGTGAAATTGCAATACATACAATAACAAGAGTATGAATTTATTATTTTCTTTTTCTAGCTGTAGTGTGTCGGATTTTGAGTTCTGAGATGTTCCTCCAGCACTAAACTTTTGTGTTGACTGCCGTGATAGCATTATCATAAGTGTTTTTGCTCGCCTCTTCGTGCATTTCCAATTCAACTATTAAATCTGTCAAAAGTATTGGGAACAGAAGAAGTTCTTTTGCCGATTTAGACACTTATTTTTGTTGTATCAGTATTAGCGATCGATAGAAGATTTCCATTCCAAGAGAAACTAAACAATGCAAACCGTGAAAGGACAAATTAACTACATAATGATTTTACGTCGTTATTGTAGATAGCTTCTAGCGAAAAAAGATCATAAGGCGGCTAAAATTTATATCATTTGGCTTAAGAGCAAATATAGTAGTGATTTATTTAAGTCATCATGTGAATTTAAATTGTATATTTTATGTATATTTTTTACTTAAAACCGTGATGACCAAAGCTATTCAGTAGTACTTGAACCGTTAAGAGCATTTTCAGCAGGCTTCTCGAAACTATCGAATAATTCGTTTATTTAAGTTGCAATAAAACAAGTTGAACTTGCATCACGTGCTGTGTGGGAATTTTTAGTAAATATGTTGTACCCTGGAGTATCTGTTGTTGTTTATATCACAGTTATTCATCCATTTAGTTATCACTTGAAAGGCACAGTAGTTCTGGAAAGTTCAGTTGCCTTTGTTGTTGTATTAGTTTTTGTTTATTGCTGTTGGTGATGTTTCAAGTTGTGTAGTTTTAATGTTATCATTATACATTAAACTTGCTTCTTCCCTCGCCTTTGCAATGTCATACCTATATCCTTATTTCATAGCTGTCCTGTCTGTTGTAAACAAGGTCATAGATTATTATGTTGTCCATCTACCGTCTGTGTTGTTAGTGTGTTATCCAGTCAAGGGTTGCCAGCCCTAGCCTTCAGCTTTGGCAGGTAACTTGTAAGTTAATCACATTTAAAACCTTATCAGATACAGTTGTCTGTAATTAAGGCAAGCTTTATAAAGGAAAGGGAGCAGAAGATAACATATGGGAAGTTGTATGTGGGTTATAATTTTTCAGAATGCTTTGCATTCCATGGTGTGAGACTTCTAGATGGATGAGCATTGAACCCTAACAATTAATAGTAGAAAAAAAACAGCAACCCAAAGAATGTCCTTAAATCTTTGGAAGTGATATGCATCTGCTAGATGTACATGTATATGTTGTAGGTTAAAATGAATTTCGGGTCAAAATGGTTCCAAACTAGTTTGATTTGTTTTTCCTTTGTTTCAGATTAATTTCCATAATTTTCTAATAATCTGAAACAATGGAAATAACAAATCAATCAAGTTTGGAACCATTTTGACCTGAATTCATTTTAACCTACAACATGTACGTTGATGAACAGACAGATTCATCTCAGGATGTGCATTTTGTAGAACAGACAACACAAAAGAGTGCCTCCAGTACTGAAAACTTCACATCTGAATACTATTCTTGGATCAAAACCTACAGTCAATGTTTTTGATCACTGATTGACCTACTGTCTAACTATATAAGGTGCTTATAAACAAAGAGATTGATCCTAAAAATTGCAACATATTGATTACAAAATACATTTTTCACTTCACAGATCATGATAAGTGTTAACTCCATTCCTCAGTTTAAAGAGACTTGTGACAGCATTAGACAATTTTAATGATTCTCAGTTTCCAAGATTTGCATATGTGTAGTACAATCCTAATGCCAGGGCTCTGGTCATCATTGCTAAACCATTACAACCCACTGTAAATAACAATAAATCAATCTCAAAGAACTAGGTCATAAATGCTAAATATTGTAGTGTTAAGTGTGTGACTAAACTGAAAGGAATGCATCAGTTTGTTTTGCTAATGGTTTATGTACTTAAATCGTCTTTTTGATATGCTGTGAAGGGCAGTTGTAGGGAATTGGAACACTTTATAGCATTTATGTAATTGTTATTTATAATGGTTATTTAAGAAAGATCAACCTCTGCCCCACCCCTTTCCTTCCCTCAGGCTTATGGTCCATATAAGGAAGTGTTTAATGTAAACAAAACAGCATTAATAGCCTTGACAATTGGTGTTTTCATGGTAGTTGGTGGAGGTTGAATCTACTGACAATGCATTTACCCTGTAACTAATGAAGCAATCTTTTTCCTTGCCATTTCACTTCTAAGAATAAAGAAGCTTCTTCCCCTTAGTGTGGAGTGGAGACACAGTAGTGTAGTGGTTAGCATGTCGGACTTCCGAGCAGAAGGTTTGGAGTTCAAGCCCTTTTGCTGGCACTGTGTTGTTTCCTTGGACAAGAAACTTAACTCCACACTGTCTCTCTCCACCCAGGTGTATAAATGGGTACTGGCGATACAATGCTGGGGGTAACCCTGTGATGGACTAGCATCCAATCTAGGGGGGGAGTGATAATACTCCCAGGTGCTTCATGCTATTGAAACCAGGATAAGCTCTGGCCGTGTGGGCCTCAAGGCCTGTGTGCGTCTTTTCCTCTTAGTGAGTAAACTACACTGATTCATGTTAGGTTTTGACTTGATGTCTTTGAGGTCACAATCTTCTTATTATTCATTTGTTTGACAATGTTGTTTGAATAAAGTTTAAAAAAGCATTGCCTGTTGATATCCTGGGAAAATAAAACTTTTATTAGTATCACTTTCCTTTTGGAGCTTAAAATATGCTTGATGTGTTTTTAACTTATTATTATATATTCAGGGGAGGTTTTCTTGTTTCACCAAAGTGGAAAAACTTTAGAAGTCAGAAGTTACAGTTTGCTGAGAAGACTAGATTAAACAATGCAATTTGGCGGTGTTGGCATATTCAGTGTGAGTAAATTATGGTGCACTTGGAATTTACATGATCAGTTCATTGTCAAAAATAAAGTTGTGATTGCCTTTGCTTTGCATTGCAAATTGTTTTTATCTATTGCAATTCTCCGTTGTAAATTTTCTCTTTGTGAAATTGCTTTTGTTTTTCAGATTTAAAAGGGAGACGCCCACTGTTTTGTCAGTTTATTCCTCCTCTTTCTGAAGACAAGGATCCCTTTCAGAAGAAACCTTTGGTATGATTTTTTTTATGACTGTGGCTTCAGCTTTCTGCAGCATTTCTTTACCCATTCATGTTGAAAAACTGACTCACAGTTAGTAGCAGTTCTCTTTAGTGAAGGCCTTTCAGTTCCTTATATATTAATAGAGAAACCCTTTAAGCCCCAATAGTGTCTTTCTAGATTTTACTCTGGCTAACACCAGACGATTTTACTCTGGCTAACGCCAGACGATTTTACTCTGGCTAACGCCAGACGATTTACTTGTCACAGGGAGACCCCTTGGGGCCTAAAGGGTTAAACCCTATCTCCTTAACCCTTTAAGCCCGGATAATGTCTTTATAGATTTTACCCTGGCTAACGCCAGACGATTTTACTTGTCACAGGGAGACCCCTCGGGGCCTAAAGGGTTAAATAGCAAAGCCTATGCAAAATTTTGGCACATATGAACCATTTTTTCATTTTTGTATGCATACACATGTTTAGCTTTCAGGTCTGCAATTCAGAAGTGAACAGGTTTCTGAAAAACAAATTTTGTGTCTTGTTAGTTTTTATGAAACTGAACAGAAAAGCTAACAGTAATGTCATTGCTCTGACTTACTTCATGAAGGCTGTGATCCTTGAAGGTCGGTATTGGCGAAGAAAACTAGAGGCTGTCGCTAGGGAGTACAAGAAACTGAGAATATATTACAAGAAGGTTTGTAAAAAGATTTGAGTCTTAATGCAACTTTTTCCATTAAATTTAGCCTGAACCTCAAGAATCTTAGTCCTCTCAAAGGAGTTAACTGTACATACCTCATGTTACTGCAAAAGTACTGATAAGTGCACTATAAAAGTTAGGTGATGATAAATTTACCATACACATACATGTAAGATAGTGTTTATGGTAAACGCTTAATGAATTACATGTCTTTTTTTCATAGTGGTCAGAGACAAGTCCCCTGAAACATCTCAGTCCAAAGGTCTGTAACTGTACAGTTTTCTGGAATGAATTCTAGTTAAAAGTCAATGTACTTTAAGTGGTAAATTGGTTGAACAAGCCAAACAATAATGAAAATAATCAGGTTGGAATAAGTAGTACTTTCTCTCTCAAGCATATGCTCATTGCAATGTGTATTGACATGAACAGTTATTTTGGCAGTCTTTTACTTTTTGTAGCTCATTAACATTTTATAGAATTTTCAGGATTAATCTGCCACCTCTTTTAGGCAGAAAGGTTTTACAGTGTGACCACTCAAACCAATGCCACCCTGGCAGATTTTCATATAAAGTATCTAATCATGATTGAGTATCTAAATAACAGAATCTTTACAAATGTTTTATATTTTGCTTAAAATAGATATAATTTGCTCGATAACTGTACAAAACATATCAAGATTGAAAAAGAATCATGTTTGGTAGAAGCTTGCCATGAATCTGTTGTTCAGCACAAAAAAACAGACATTCAAAATTTGTATGAAAATTTATTTGGGCAGCCTTGGTTTAAGTAGTTGCATCGTAACTTCATAATAATATTTAACATATTTTCTGATTAAAAACTACCACTTGTTTGTGCAACTTTAAGGGAGTTTATTTGCCCTTATAAAGTGTACTTATAAGATATTTTGTGTTCTGTTGTTATGGCACAGCCTTAGGAACAGATATGTATCTAGTAATAACATCTGTTCTGCTGTTTTGGTTAGGCCCAGCAGATAGATCGAGAGCTTGCTCGCCAGTTAGAAGAAAGAGCAAGACACTCAAGGAGGTAAGCAAGCAATATTCATCATTGATATCTCTCAAGAAACATGTGGCTGTAATCAGCTTAGTACAAAGATCTATGAAGATTATATAACACTATTTTTTTTTGATGGCATCTGTGATCCAGAGATAGATTTCAAAAGGGAATCTTATTGTTAAACATATGTTGTGGTTCAACATTATCTTGGTTTAAATTTTATTTTTTGTGTCTGTTTGGGTATGGTATTATATGATAAAAGGTTTTAAGAAAAGAGGAATCTAACTGAAACCAAGAATAAAATTGAACCACCACTGAACTTATTTTAGAAATAGAAAATGTAATTGTTCAGACTTTTAATTTGGATGAAGGTTTTCAAAGACCACAGAAAATTCAGTTAAGAAAAATAGATCAAGGGTGTGTTCCTTTGGTATGATCTGAATCCATGATTTGGAAAAAGGCAAGAAGAGTTACACTGTTAACAGCAGCAGTTCTCGTATGTTTACATCACGTGGTTAGCTTGCCCACCATTTTGGTTTTGTGTTGTTTGGTCTACGCACCATGGCTCTCCATCGCCTTTCCTCTACCACCTGGAACTCAATATAAAAGGGTTCTCTTGAGAGCCACTAAACTGATTTAAGTTGAGGTCCGAATGTTTTTTAGACCTCCTAAGTATTTTAGTAGGTTCAGTGTTCAAAAACATTCCATTAAAATATTTCCTATGTTTGAAACACTTGATGATAAGATGCACCACAGGTTTACAAAAAAATTATAGCAAACAAGTAACTTTTTCGGAAAATAGTGCTGTACCTTATAACTGAAAAGCTATGGTAATCTAATTCTTCAACAGGAGAAGTACGAGCAGTAGTGATGGCATTGGTGTTGCAAGTCCTACAGATGTCTCTAGTGATGCACCTCTTGACCAAATGCTCAATATCATGGATACTTCATTTAATCAAGGTTACTAATCCTTTTAACTCTTTCATACCAAATAGTAATGACTATCACAGAATAGTAATTCTTCTTAGTGACTGTCACACTTTCTGGTATGCTAGTTAGGAGAATATTTGGTCACATCATTTTGAGATCCTTCTGCTTTTTTATTTCAGACATGGCTTTGTCGTCATTACCTGACACATTATTCACATCTCGCTCAACAAACTTGGGAGGGTCAGTCATTCCACAAGAAATACTCCAACAACAGGCACTGTCTTTGCGCCCGCCAGGTGGCTCAGGTAATGTGTTATACACTGGGTTAAACATCAGGCTTCAAAATAAACATGGAACACGTTGGATTGGTGAATTGAACTTTTTAAATTACTTCAAACCACGGTAGCATCTAACTGTGTCTAATGGAGTATTTCTGTTTGCTAATACCTAAGTATAAGCCATCATCTGTTTAGCTTCCATGTATTTGTAAACTGACAGAAGGTCAGAAGCTGTATAGTTTGAATGCTTCTTTACCAATTTTTGTTGCATGATCCATAGTGCTGTTGAGTAGAGTTTAAATTGGAGTCAGTTACACTTTGTTGGGATGTAAGCCTTCTGAAGATAAAATGACTGTTTATATCCAAATTTGCATTTAAGGTTGACTGGTGTGGTATACGTAATCAACAATTTTGTGTAAAACTTGGTAAGCCAGTCAATATGTTGTAGTTCAATATTTTCCTTGGTTCAAATTTTATTTTCAGCCATTTGGCTTGTTGTTCAGCGGTATGCTGCTGTCTTTGGGCCAGCGGACATGCGCACTTGCGTAGTTAAGCATCTGCCGCCCTGGGCTGCCATGTTAGTTCCGTTGTCTTAAGAGTTTAGTCAGATTATAGATAAAGGTTACGCTTAGTATTATCGGGTCCTGGTGTGGTGACATTAATAACTGGCGTTCCTTTGTTTTCTGGTATGGTAATGTGTGATAATGAGTTTGAAACAAAGGAAAATAAAGTTTTTAAACCAAGGATAAAATTGAACTACAACAAATACATTAAGTCAGACTTAAGCAAGAGATCTATATATTTTGATAAATCTTTTATTCTCTGGTAGATGCGCAAGAGGTGTTTCAAGTACCTACCTTGGACAGTTTGCAGCCCAGTTTAGATGAATTTATGGAGCATTTTGAGTCTTTTACCAGTAAGTGGTGTTGATAGTCCTGTCACAATAAAAAGATTACAATAATGATCAAGAGCTACACTGTTAAAAGAAAACTGTACCACACTGCAGTGATGTTCACTACATGTCACTTTGCAACCAAAGAAAATGTTTGAGCAACTTAAAATAATAATAATAATAATAATAATAATTATAAAGCCCAGACTTTATTTTTAAAATGGCTTAAAATATACATGTACAACTTTAAAATTAAACAAAAAAACATTCCAATTAAAAACAACTCATCTCAATTAAGACAACCGTTCTATCAAACAAAACTACAAGTCATTGAAAGTTATCAGCTCATGAAAATTAAAAAAAAGCAGTGTCAATAATTCCTCCTTCCTCCCAGCTCTTGCAGACAAAACAGTGATCTAAAAAAGAAGAAAAATAGGAGATATAGCAAAAAAAAAATAATTATATTATTATTATTGTTATTATTATTATTATTATTATTATTACTAGTATTGGTGGTGGTAGTAGAAGTAGTAGTAGCAGTTGTTGTTGTTGTTGTTGTTAAAGTGGTATTAGTAGTAGTTAAAGTGGTATTAGTGTTGCTGTTGTTTGCATGAGAGAGGTTTTCAAAAAGCTCAAATTACACAAGCTGCATTGGCGACTGCGAATAAAAATTGAACTAGAAAACCATATGATTAGTTGTTGATTTGTAATTTGCACTGTTGTTATATGATTTGCACTGTTATTACACTTTTTTCCCCAGTGTTACACTTGAATTTCACTGCTCTTTACTAATCACTATTGAGTAATTTTTTCTTATATTATGTTATTATTATAATAATTGTTATTAATACTTTTTTATGGTATGGTCAGAAGGTACATTTTGATTACTCATGGAAGTTACTCTGACAACAAATGAATGTAACATTTATTATGATATTTATTTGTTCATTATTAATAATTATTAGGTATGTTGCCAAAACAAGCAGAGCATATAAACAGCCAGCAGGGTATTGTGGGTCAAGCCAGTTTCCCATCTGACATTCAGTCAGCTCCCACTACAAACCATCCAAGTTTGTATGCAAATCAGGGAGTTCCATTTGACGCTAATGTTCCTGGACATGAGGAAGTTATGGACCACTCTGGGGTGTATGAATCAGTGCAACCACAGATGTTTGCTGTTGGAAAAGTCAAGAACCCTCAAGTTCCACAGGAGCAAATGCCAGACAACAATCAAGTACTAATGGACATTTCTAATGAGGGTTCTGCTGTTCCTGATTATTCTTTTGGTTATGCTAATAACATTCACAGGGAAAGCTTCTCAGCTCAACTGGAACAACCGGCACTTCCAAGTCCACTGGAAGAAATCCAAGCTCAGCAGCTGGCAACTGGCAATAGTGCTGCTTTGCCACCAAATCAGTTTGTTCCTAATGTAGATCCTTTTAATGCTGGAAGGCAACTAGGCCCTTCCAACCATCAGAGAAAGGGTCGTCTTCCCAGAAATGTGTCAGATTCCCAGCTTTATACAATGGATGTGTCGCAGATTGGAAGCAGTTTTCAAACAAACCTCTTTCCATCCTTGGAAAGCCCTTTGCCTCCTCAGCTGCAAGCACCCAATCTGGTTGCACACTTGCAGTCCATCCCAGCTCGAACTAGAGCAATATCAACTCCAACTGGGAACCAAGCCAAACGTGCAAGACTGCCAAGAAACATGTCAGACTCTAGACTTAGTACATTAGCCAGCATGGCCAAAAGTCCCACATCACCTCCATCACTGCTACTTCCCAGTTCAGGTAGTCAGCTAAACCCCATTCAGCCTGCTGTAGTGACAGCATCCTCAAGTACAACCCACCACTCTGGAAGGCTATCATTAGCTAGGGGTAGGAAGTCTGGCAGATTGCCACGTAACATGTCAGATTCATCTCTGTTGATGCTGGACCAGCATTCTTCTCATCATCAGGTTCCAATACTCCCATCACTGCCATCTGGTGTGATATCAACACGAAGGAGAAAAATGTCAGATCCCCAACATACAACAGTTGCCACAGTACTGGCAGGGAGTTTGCAGGCTTCATCAGGGGTTACCATGCCAGTACAGTCATCAGCCCTGACATTTACAAACCCCTCCCAAGAATTATATAATACAACCAGCACCTCGGCCCCACCAGTTGCGTCAGCACAGTCTCAGCTATTGGAACAGTTGTTACAGAGTTCATTAGCTGCACCAACAGTAAACAGCCCTCCCAGCTCAAATGCCTTGTCTGCAATACCTACATCACCACAGACAAGTGAACCCTTCCAGGCAGCACGTAGCTCCGTTCTTGGACAACTGTTGACACAACAGACAGCAGCTGCGACAGGAAGTCAGCAGCGGGAGAGCAGTGCATCAAAAAGTGGTGCCCAAGAACCAGCTATTCTGAAGCAGCTGTATCAGTTACAGCAAGTGTTACAGAAACAGCAACCAAATATGCCATCAGAGCTTGTCAATGCACTTCAGTCAATATCCAACAACAGTGGCAAGCATCAGGTGCAGCAGAACCAAACCGTGACCTCATCTGTACAAACAAGACCAGTGCCAATTCAACCTGCCTATCAAGTAAACTCCAAGAATCAAAGCACGGCCCCACAGGGGCTTCATTCTCTACTACAGGCACCACCCAATGTCTCAATTCAACCATCACCCCAGCCCAGTCAAAATACCCCTGTATCAAGTCCAACACCCTACCACATGCTGTCTCAGGTACAGACTAGCCCTACCCAGGTTAATGCTCCTTCAGTCACGATTCAACACCAGCCACAGACCAGACCAATGCCGTCAGCAGTTAATATCAACCCTAATGCTGCAATGCCCACAGCTGTGATAATATCTCCTCAGGGGGGCATACAGACCACAGGCGTGCCCATCCAAAACAGACCCACTGATCAGGGCAGTTCTGTACCACTACCTGAGATGATGAACATTGGACAGACCGCTGTGGGTCAACATATTCTGCTACCAGCCAGTGTGAATCTCAACACTCTGGCCCAACTTGGAATCTCACCAGCCACCCTCCACTCTGTGAGTACATTGCATTTTAGGTTTTGTTCTTATTTTCTTTGACCTGACAGGAAGCTGAGGGGTTCAACATTTGATTGAAAAGGATGACCATTGAAACAGAACCTCCACAGGTAGTATTTATAATCTGCTTGTCTGTCATAACGTCCATACCCAAAATTGCTGGGCCTCTTTTGAGAGTCATAAACACATAAGTCTAGCAAGTCTTCCTAAATCATCTTTACATGTGTTTGTTTTTCTTGTCTTTAGGTAACGGTGACATTACCATCAACTGCTGTGACCACCTCAACACCATCTTCGTCTGTAGCAACTGTTAATGTTGGAGTCAGCACAGAGCCATGTGAGTACGGTTTGTGGCTTGTGATCACTTGAATCATGCTGTGGATTTGTTTTGGGAGTACTGTGATTGTGGTGTTGAAAGCTGTGATGCAGTACGCTTTACTAAGTAATGCAATTTCATTTTACAAACAGTAAGGCAATAGGATGTTAGGAAAACTTAAAGTAAGGTTTGGAGAATTCTCTATATAACTTCTGATGTTATATTAATTCTCCCCTGGATTCATAACTAAAAAAGGTGAGACAGGAGAATCTAGCAGTTCATCAAAGGTCACTTGAGGCTTTATCCCAGGCACCCCTTCTCACCTTAGTAACTTAATGCTCCTGGTCTTACCAAAAATGGCTTTTTGTTGGTGATGAATTTGTGACTGCGTTTGCTGTTTCCTATTTTAGCTGTAACAATCTCCACTCCAGCCATTGCAGCTGAATCACAGGACACTGGTGGAACCAGGCCTGTACAGTCTCTGTCGGTAAGTCTTCATTTTTGTGCTGAGGCCTTTGTCATCAGTGATAAGAGATGGAAAAAGTAAAGGTGCACGCAAGGCATGAGGCATACGTTTTGGTGGCATGAAGAACCTAGGGCTATTGTTGCCCCCCCTGGATGGTTTATCCCTGTCGTTATATGGCTGAGACCCATTTATACACCTGGGTCATTAGAAACAGTATGGACTTGAGTTTCCTAACATCTAGGGGTGTTACCTTCAATATAACATCAACGAAACAGCACTATTTCTACTCAGTGAGAATATAGCCATAAACTGGGAGAAACATGAATTTTTGGACCATGTTGTGCAGGGTTTTTAACCCTTTCACTCCCAAGAGTGACTTTATAGATTTTACTCTGTCTAACGCCAGACGATTTTACTCGTCAAATGGAGACCCCTTGGGAGTGAAAGGGTTAAAAACTATCTCCCTTAAAGTCTAGTACTAAGTTTTTTCAAATTTGTTTGTTGTTGTACCTAGACCCCTGTGAAACCAACACGGCCAGTCACAGCACAACAGAGAGACCAGTACAAGGTACAGAGTGTGTGTTACTAGTTTTTGTGTGTGAAGTACTAAATTTGTAGAAATACTTAAAAAAGTTGTTTTTCAAGTTGCTTAATGTGCTAAACATATTACATTTGGCTTGGTATGCATTGTTTTTAGGAGCATAGAAGAATATCGCATATTACAGCTGAGCAGAAAAGACGTGGAAATATCAAGGTTTGTCTTAGTCATGATCATGTAGTCATTTAAACTGTGGTAGGTGCACAGGATACCCAGTAGAGGACAGTGGCATGATGTCACCCAAACTCCCTTCCACAAAGGTGTGTTCATAGAAGTGGAAAGTACTCACCTTGTGGTTTGATCCACAGATAAAAAGTTTAAGTTAGAGCCACACTGTTTGAAGAAGCGGAATAGAATGGTCACACTGCATGGTTTGATCCACAGATGAAAAAGTTGGAACCACACTGTGTTGTAGAACAAACAGTACCACAGTACAGTACTGTTCAGTAGCTTTCCAAAGAATGGTCACACTGCATGGTTTGATCCACAGATAAAAACGTTAGAACCACACTGTATAGTAAAACAAACAGTACCACAGTACTCTTTTGTTCAGTAGCTTTACAAAGTTACACTGCATGGTTTGACCTACAGTTGAAAACGTCAGAAGCTTACTGTGTCATTAGTAACACGAACGCTGAGTACCATAGTTGTGTCGGGTGACAAAGTTGAATCATTGTAAGCATTGTAAGCATTTTAAATACTGTGGCTTTAGATATGTCCTCTGGTGGTCTTCTGCTTTCTTTTTTTTTTTTTTTCATATGGGTTCTGGGACCTTAAGTCGCCTAGAATCGCCATGTTTTTATCTGTCAATTTTGCTTAAATCGCCTCAAGTCGCCTAAAGTCGGCTTGAGTTGTCTTAAGTCGGCTTAAATCTCGTTAAGTCGCCATGTTTTTTGAAGTTATGGCGACCTAAGGTCACAGAGTAGGTCTGTTTTGATGTCTGTTGGTTCAAGTTCTTGGCGTAAATCTACCATTTTGTTCTTTTCTTTTAGATGGGATTCGATCAACTGATGGAGTTGGTTCCATCACTTGCGAATCAGAGGAACTCCAAAGTCAGTAAGGCTACCGTGCTACAGAAGAGTAAGTCAAACCTTTTAACAACTTGACCCTGGGAAATGATGCATGTAAAACCTATTGCTGGTTGCATTACGTGTCTGTAATCATTGTAATGCACTTGTTGATTGTATTGTCTGACTGACTGTGTCTGTCTGTCTGTCTGTCTGTCTGTCTGTCTGTCTGTCTGTCTGGTTAGCGAGTATTGTGGGGGTAATTTCTAAAGAAAGTGGTGCTACGTCAGTGGGGAATTGAAACACAAGAAATTGGCCTAATCAAACAAGGTTATAATGTAATTTGTACCACAGTAAGGTAAAAGAAGGGGGTGCACCCTTGGTAAGGTAAAGGAAAGGTGTGCACCCTTGGTAAGTTAAAAGAAGGGGGTGCACCTTGGTAAGGTAAAAGAAGGGGGTGCACACTTGGTAAGGTAAAGGAAAGGTGTGCACCCTTGGTAAGTTAAAAGAAGGGGGTGCACCTTGGTAAGGTAAAAGAAGGGGGTGCACACTTGGTAAGGTAAAGGAAAGGTGTGCACCCTTGGTAAGTTAAAAGAAGGGGGTGCACCTTGGTAAGGTAAAAGAAGGGGGTGCACCCTTGGTAAGGTAAAGGAAAGGTGTGCACCCTTGGTAAGTTAAAAGAAGGGGGTGCACCTTGGAAAGGTAAAAGAAGGGGGTGCACACTTGGTAAGGTAAAAAAAGGGCGTGCACACTTGGGAAGGTAAAAAAAGGGGGTGCACACTTGGGAAGGTAAAAGAAGGGGGTGCACACTTGGTAAGGTAAAAGAAAGGGGTGCACACTTGGTAAGGTAAAAGAAGGGGGTGCACACTTGGTAAGGTAAAAGAAGGGGGTGCACACTTGGGAAGGTAAAAGAAGGGGGTGCACACTTGGTAAGGTAAAAGAAGGGGGTGCACACTTGGTAAGGTAAAAGAAGGGGGTGCACACTTGGTAAGGTAAAAAAAGGGGGTGCACACTTGGGAAGGTAAAAAAAGGGGGTGCACACTTGGGAAGGTAAAAGAAGGGGGTGCACACTTGGTAAGGTAAGAAAAGGGGGTGCACACTTGGTAAGGTAAAAGAAAGGGGTGCACACTTGGTAAGGTAAAAGAAGGGGGTGCACACTTGGTAAGGTAAAAGAAGGGGGTGCACACTTGGTAAGGTAAGAAAAGGGGGTGCACACTTGGTAAGGTAAAAGAAGGGGTTGCACCCTTGGTAAGGTAAAAGAAGGGGGTGCACCCTTGGTAAGGTAAAAGAAGGGGTTGCACCCTTGGTAAGGTAAAAGAAGGGGTTGCACCCTTGGTAAGGTAAAAGAAGGGGGTGCACACTTGGTAAGGTAAAAGAAGGGGGTGCACACTTGGTAAGGTAAAAGAAGGGGTTGCACCCTTGGTAAGGTAAAAGAAGGGGGTGCACACTTGGTAAGGTAAGAAAAGGGGGTGCACACTTGGTAAGGTAAGAAAAGGGGTGCACACTTGGTAAGGTAAAAGAAGGGGTTGCACACTTGGTAAGGTAAAAGAAGGGGGTGCACACTTGGTAAGGTAAAGGAAAGGTGTGCACCCTTGGTAAGTTAAAAGAAGGGGGTGCACCTTGGTAAGGTAAAAGAAGGGGGTGCACCCTTGGTAAGGTAAAGGAAAGGTGTGCACCCTTGGTAAGTTAAAAGAAGGGGGTGCACCTTGGTAAGGTAAAAGAAGGGGGTGCACACTTGGTAAGGTAAAAAAAGGGCGTGCACACTTGGGAAGGTAAAAAAAGGGGGTGCACACTTGGGAAGGTAAAAGAAGGGGGTGCACACTTGGTAAGGTAAAAGAAAGGGGTGCACACTTGGTAAGGTAAAAGAAGGGGGTGCACACTTGGTAAGGTAAAAGAAGGGGGTGCACACTTGGGAAGGTAAAAGAAGGGGGTGCACACTTGGTAAGGTAAAAGAAGGGGGTGCACACTTGGTAAGGTAAAAGAAGGGGGTGCACACTTGGTAAGGTAAAAGAAGGGGGTGCACACTTGGTAAGGTAAAAAAAGGGGGTGCACACTTGGGAAGGTAAAAGAAGGGGGTGCACACTTGGTAAGGTAAAAAAAGGGGGTGCACACTTGGGAAGGTAAAAAAAGGGGGTGCACACTTGGGAAGGTAAAAGAAGGGGGTGCACACTTGGTAAGGTAAGAAAAGGGGGTGCACACTTGGTAAGGTAAAAGAAAGGGGTGCACACTTGGTAAGGTAAAAGAAGGGGGTGCACACTTGGTAAGGTAAAAGAAGGGGGTGCACACTTGGTAAGGTAAGAAAAGGGGGTGCACACTTGGTAAGGTAAAAGAAGGGGTTGCACCCTTGGTAAGGTAAAAGAAGGGGGTGCACCCTTGGTAAGGTAAAAGAAGGGATTGCACCCTTGGTAAGGTAAAAGAAGGGGTTGCACCCTTGGTAAGGTAAAAGAAGGGGGTGCACACTTGGTAAGGTAAAAGAAGGGGGTGCACACTTGGTAAGGTAAAAGAAGGGGTTGCACCCTTGGTAAGGTAAAAGAAGGGGGTGCACACTTGGTAAGGTAAGAAAAGGGGGTGCACACTTGGTAAGGTAAGAAAAGGGGTGCACACTTGGTAAGGTAAAAGAAGGGGTTGCACACTTGGTAAGGTAAAAGAAGGGGGTGCACACTTGGTAAGGTAAAGGAAAGGTGTGCACCCTTGGTAAGTTAAAAGAAGGGGGTGCACCTTGGTAAGGTAAAAGAAGGGGGTGCACCCTTGGTAAGGTAAAGGAAAGGTGTGCACCCTTGGTAAGTTAAAAGAAGGGGGTGCACCTTGGTAAGGTAAAAGAAGGGGGTGCACACTTGGTAAGGTAAAAAAAGGGCGTGCACACTTGGGAAGGTAAAAAAAGGGGGTGCACACTTGGGAAGGTAAAAGAAGGGGGTGCACACTTGGTAAGGTAAAAGAAAGGGGTGCACACTTGGTAAGGTAAAAGAAGGGGGTGCACACTTGGTAAGGTAAAAGAAGGGGGTGCACACTTGGGAAGGTAAAAGAAGGGGGTGCACACTTGGTAAGGTAAAAGAAGGGGGTGCACACTTGGTAAGGTAAAAGAAGGGGGTGCACACTTGGTAAGGTAAAAAAAGGGGGTGCACACTTGGGAAGGTAAAAGAAGGGGGTGCACACTTGGTAAGGTAAAAAAAGGGGGTGCACACTTGGGAAGGTAAAGAAAGGGGGTGCACACTTGGGAAGGTAAAAGAAGGGGGTGCACACTTGGTAAGGTAAGAAAAGGGGGTGCACACTTGGTAAGGTAAAAGAAAGGGGTGCACACTTGGTAAGGTAAAAGAAGGGGGTGCACACTTGGTAAGGTAAGAAAAGGGGGTGCACACTTGGTAAGGTAAAAGAAGGGGTTGCACCCTTGGTAAGGTAAAAGAAGGGGGTGCACCCTTGGTAAGGTAAAAGAAGGGGTTGCACCCTTGGTAAGGTAAAAGAAGGGGTTGCACCCTTGGTAAGGTAAAAGAAGGGGGTGCACACTTGGTAAGGTAAAAGAAGGGGGTGCACCCTTGGTAAGGTAAAAGAAGGGGGTGCACACTTGGTAACCTAAGAAAAGGGGGTGCACACTTGGTAAGGTAAGAAAAGGGGTGCACACTTGGTAAGGTAAAAGAAGGGGTTGCACACTTGGTAAGGTAAAAGAAGGGGTTGCACCCTTGGTAAGGTAAAAGAAGGGGGTGCACACTTGGTAAGGTAAAAGAAGGGGGTGCACACTTGGGAAGGTAAACAAAGGGGGGTGCACTCTTGGGATGGTAAAAGAAGCACCCCCTTCTTTAACCTTACGGTGGTACAAATTACTTTATCAACTTGTTTGATTACCCCAATTTCTTGTGTCTGTTTAGCGGTTGATTACACCACTAAACTGCAGCGAGAGAAACAAGCCATGCAAGAGGAAGCTGATATGCTCAGAAAACAAATCCAAGAACTCAACACCTCTATCAGGTCAGTTCGACTCATTCAACTTTGTTATGAATGTGAATATATGAAAGTTTTATTTGTCGAGTTCGTTCGTCCAGATCTACGTAAAAGTCAGGCTCTTGAAGATGACTTCCGTTTAGGTTGAAGAAATGTCAATAACACCTCTCTCTTTTCAGAGCTACCTATATACACTCGCCTTTTCTCGCACTTGCTTCAATTTTTCTTTTGGTTCGTTCTCTTTACAAGAACGTTCTACCCAGAGTGCTGAAAAGCGGTTTCCTCCCACCTACCATTGGGGG
The DNA here is from genome assembly GCA_949710005.1 of Ricordea florida. Taxonomy (NCBI): domain Eukaryota; kingdom Metazoa; phylum Cnidaria; class Anthozoa; order Corallimorpharia; family Ricordeidae; genus Ricordea; species Ricordea florida. Next base: position 1,226,118 of record OX453277.1, on the reverse strand, counting down.
AGGAGAGGAGTTTTTGAACAGGACCTTACGAACAGAGAATAACTTATGCTGCGTTCACGCCGGAGCTCAAACACGTTTGAAAGCTGTTTTAAGCATGGCTTGAAATCACTTTTAGCAAAACAAATCCGTGTAAATTATCCACTGTTACACTCTTCTTCTTACTGTGTAAAAATAAGACTTGAATCGTTCTGGAGGCTGTTGTGAAGGTTTCAAAACCTAGTTTAACTAAACAAGTTTAGTTGGTGTGAACGCGGCATTAGACTAAAACTAACAGTGTTTTTTTTTGTTACCATAGTATGTGTCAACAGCAGCTTCCAGCTACTGGGGTTCCTGTGGCAAGACAGGTAATATGATTCATAAGTAACACCTGACTGCATTAGCCAATAAAAGTAAAGAATAATCGGGTCACCATGCCGTCCAATGAGAGCAAACGACCCGCTTTTTTACAATACATGTAAGAAATACCTTGCGTAATGCATGTCTGAGAGGAAGAGGCAACGCTTCACTACAGGAAAGAAAAGAGTAGTAATTCATGGTTGTACTCCTTGCTGTGTATGCAGAATGCAGTAGAGTCGTCAGTGGTCAGCTTTAGTTTGTATATTTGATTCTCTATTGGGTTAATATTCTGGATTTTTCCAAATATTTGTTACTAAGTCAACCAGATGAGACTAGATAGGTTATTGATGAATGAAGATGTTTAGTTGATATGCATGTCTCTGTGTGTTTACAAACGTGAACCCCTTGTGCGAAACTTTATCTTCAATGGCCATCTAACATTACATGGAGTCTTCTTTTTTTCAGCGTGTAGACCAGATGTGGGCAATGTTTAATCAGTATGTTAAGACCAGGACACAAGATAACTTTAAATTCTGGATCGTATCCTTTGATTTAAGTACCATCCTACTCTTTCAGAAGGACTTACAGTTTGTTGTCATGGTTACTGCTTGTTTGGTTTCATGCTGAGAATGACTCTGTTCTAGAATATAAAGAATTTGTGTTATTGTAGCTGTAGGCGGCGATTTCGCAAGACCGAGTCGAATGTCGAGCGGAATCGAGCCTTGTAGACTTCAGCGAGGCAGGGATAATTTACAGACCGAATGACCGCAACAACACTTTAATCGTCAATTCAAGTCGTAAACTACAAACAACATCAATAAAGTCGAATTACTAAGCGAACATAACACAATAACACGTGGCGTGTACGAGCGATACCCAAAAGGCTAAAGGGAAATCACTGAAAATAATAATCAAAGGCTCCTTCGAGCTACCTCATGGTCTGTGGTAATTATTCCATGAAGTGCTGTCCTTTCCCCAGACAATAAAGCGTTCATTCGGAATAGTTCGTTTTGTGCACTCTTGCTACGACTGATCGATTACTCGTCGTCCAAATTGGAGACATCGTTACGTTTAAGACTTTAAAACCCATTTCTTTCCCCTCGAGCATTCTTGAACACATTTCCTGTTAGTGTATTTTGATCAAAGATGGAGCAAAAGGAACGTTAACGACAACCCGCCTTGACAATCTTTACGTCGAGCTCGACACAACTGACGCCATTTTGTAAACATGTTTTGCCGCTTTGTCTCAGCCCCTCCCCCCACATATGTGAACATAAAACAATAGCACGACTTTGTGGACAAAACCAAACCTAGTAGGGGAGACAGGGGAGAACCTGTTTTTATTCACATTTAATGCAGATTTAATGCATAAATTAATTGTCTAACGGGAATGGAGTGACAAATCCATCCATCACTATACCTCATGGTATGAAGTACATACCATGAGGTAAAAATGATACGTAAAGCAAAGAAGAGAATAAAAGGAACTTAACTTACATATCGTTCCCGCGACGCCGTGACTTTACGAAACTTAAACTTAATGGAACAACGAAACGACGTCCGTGCGCCACAACCAAGGACAGAAAAACTAAAAACCGTAAAATGTGACGCTACCTAATATCTAGGACACCCGGGGGTTAACGCCTGGAAAATATCAGTAACGATTGCGTAAGGACATTTACAGTTATGGTTATTTAAAATCAGGTTAATGAATCCAGATTGATGTTGAGGACTTGAGCCTTAAAAGCCTCTTATAGATCGACGAGGAAGTTAGAACCACACCGTATAGCAAAACAAACAATACCCCACGATGAAGACCTGTTCAGTAGCTCTCAAAAGAGAAGGCACACTGTGTGTTTATTTGCCACGAATGAGAATTTTGAAATTCATTACTGAATTTTTGCTCTAATTCTTACATCGATTTTATTCTAAGAGTTGCTAGTTAGGTGTAAGTGTGCGTTTTGATGTAACACAAGAAATTGGGATGATCAAACTAGTTGAGAAAGTAAGTTATACCACCGTAAGGTTACTTTATAAACTTGTTTGATTAGCCCAATTTCTTGTGTTTGAATTCCCCACCGACGCAGCACCAGTTTCTTTAGATACTTACCCCACAATACTTGTTTTGATGTAAACCTTGACTCCTCCATCAGTTTAGCGTGTTAATGCGTCAACTGTTTGAAGCGTACAACAATTCTGTATCTACAGTTAGTGTAGAAGAGTTTTGTCAAACGGTACTCACGTGGCTTGAACAGCACTGTTCTTTGCCTGCCCTGAGACCAGGTCAGTGTAACTCGCCTTTCATTTTCCAACGTATTGAAGGTAATATGCAGTAGTTGTTTGCCGAGTTCGATCAACCTGAGCGGAAGTCATCATCAGAGTGAACTGACTCTCTTTAGGCTCAGGTTGTCGAAACGTCAGTCAGCGTCAATAGAAGTTCTTACGTAAATCACTGATAGAAAGTAATGACACCCATGATGTATGTAAAGTTTTGTATTTTGTGTTTAAGATAAAGTTTATACATCTTAAAAAAAGTCAAGACCAATTGTCTGCACCCAGATGATCAAACTCGACAACCAACGACTGAGATTCCTGGGTTCGAACCTTTGACAGTTTGAACGTACAGCCCAAGCCTCGTGTATCCCGTGGGAACTCCCTACAGTGGTCTTTGACTGGGGGGCGAGTGCCATATCGTATGAGTAAGATGCATCGCGGGGTTGTAAAACCGTCATTCAGTAAGCTGAACAGAAGTTCGTACCTCAAGGTGTATAGAAGCGCTTGTCTGATTACGTATCCCAATATTTCATTTTATGCACGTGGGATTGGTACTAGTTTTGAAGAAGGAAGATGAAGATCTCTGCCAAACTTCATACCTAATTAGGATATGGTCGTGGACCTGGAGATTCCTTCTCCCCCTCCCCTCCCCTCCCCTCAAGGGTAAACTAGCCAGAAGGCGGGTTTCATTTTCACCCAGCTTTTCCGTGGGAAGGGAGGGAGGGGCTGTTGTGTGCTCATAGGTGTCATCCTGTAACAACTCTCAAATGAATGAAAATTGAGATATGACCTGGTATGTTTTCTCAGTTGTCAGTTATTATTGATTCACGCCCTTTCTGTGTGTGTTTTTTTTTTGTTTTGTTTTGTTTTTTCTTTTCGCTCCAGCGGTGTTGTCTTCGTTACGCGACTTGAGTAAAGCAACTTCCATCTTGTCAGACCCGTCCAAAGTTCCTGAGCAGGCATTGAGAGCCTCTGTCTCTAACGACCCTACAAACCTGGCAGCCATAATGGCCTCAGGAGGTGCCAATGGGGGGACAACCAATACAGGGGTTCCCGGGAGTTATTCTGGTGGGGGACATACATAGTCAATAAGGAAGTCTTGAATGCGCGCATGTCTCTATTTGGCGACGCAAACTGGAGTGCATCGTGGACGCAATGAGATGAAAAACCTTGGCAGCTAGTTGTTGATGCTATATATCTCACTGTGGCTCAAAATGATGCTGTTGACTAACAGGACACGTGTGACCTTTCATATCTGTCTGTGGAACATTAAATATACTCCAAACTCCACCCACATCCCACTCCCGACGCCCCCTCCCCTCCCCCCAGAAAATCGCACTGCAAAAGCTCTACGACAAATGGATGAAAAACCAAACATCAAGAAAAGAGGGAAGGGGAAAAAAAACCTACAGCGAAAAAGTGCATCTGAGACGAACAAAGTTATTATTGTTGTCCTTTTTCGATAGCCTTATACCAGACGCATTTTGTATATTTATTTCTAATGCTAAATGATTTGGTTTTTAAAACAAATTCCCCGGGTTGTGGAAAGGGTTTATCTCGTAGCTTGCTGTTCATGTAACCAGGAATAATTGACTGGGTTTGTAGATTCAAAAAAAAACAGATAAAAGTCTTGATATTCTTTAGCTCATTCACCGTCGTAGTTTTTCAATTTTTCCCTTTTTATGGGAAAAGACAAAAATTCAAGATAAAAGATGACTTGTAGAGTATAAGCTTATCGCTTTAAGGTTATTGCGGCTACTTGCGGTCAATTTATTTAGGTTTTCTTCTAATAGGGTAGATTGTCCCTGCTCGTATGAGGTGACATAGGACGTTTGAGGAAACCATTAACCCACCGAAGGCAATGGCTTGATGCGAACATAGAATTGTGCACAGAAAACGGTTATTTTTTGTTGACGTTTGTTGCTTCAAAGCGCAAACAAAAAAATCACTGAACCAGAGCCTGGCAGTTAATGGTAGTGCTGAACTGTCAGCTGTATGTTACTTTCGAAACGGAATCACGACTAACTTCCCACGATGATGTTTTCACCCGAAGACTGAATTTCGTTTGGTATTTATTGGATAGGTGGAGGTAATTTTTCCGAGATACTTTGTGGATGAGAATAATTTCATGACGATTTCGCATCTTTGCACCATTTGCAAACTGTTAGGATTTCACGGGCACTACTTTTTATGCTTAACCGGTATTGTAGGAAAACTTTCAAATAAAGCACAAGTTGTGATCCGAAAATTTCGCAGTTACTTTTGGTTGTCAAACACCGTAAGACGAGATCATTAGAGGAGACAGTGGAAGAAACCAGTGCTACAGTGTGAAAAAAGAATGAGAATTTTTCACACGATATTGTGCGTTTGCCCTCTGAAAACCAGCCAATGTCGTTCTCAGATGCAGCAACCGCTGGTCTAGGCGATGCGGGTTCTGAGAATAATTCTTAGTACCACCTTATCTTCCTTAACACGTGTTCGAGCGGAGAAGAGTGATACGACGTACAGTTACGCCATTCAGCACAGTAACTTCATTTCGCGCGACTAAATCCTCAATTGGGTTTAAGCCGAAAGAGAGCGGATGACCTGCAATGATCAACAAAGTCTGAGCGGTGAGAGGAACAGAAATAAAGAGTTGAAAAACAACTTCCTTTCTCTTTGCGTCTCAAGACGAGAGGGGAAACTGGTTTAAACTGGTTTAAACATGGTTCCAAGTGGCAGACTACCCAGTAAAGAGTGACGCCCTTTCGGGCGCTAACAAAGCAATTATTTTCGGCCCCGCCTAGATTTCGTTCCCTAACCGGTTTCTTGTCGTTTCTTCCCTATCAACAGAATATGCTGTGGCCATGCAACTCAAGCCCTGTCGTTCCATTGAAACACACAGTTCTGTCTTCTCCTCGAGGTATTTGGAGAATCAGACTGTCTCGTTTAAGCGATCAGCCATAAGCTCCTGATAAAGCGTGCCAGGGCGAGAATGCTTGCGGGTGGTCAAGTGAAAAAAGCCCTTCCTAATCAGTGCAGAATAGTATTGCAAATTTCAGCAATTGCAACTGATTATGGAAAGCTTTTTACTGTACCACCCGCAAGGCTGATAACTTACGTTTGGTTAAAAACGCATTCTATCTAACAAGACCGCAACTTAGACAATCCCACCCGCCTACCGAGTGAAACTGACCTTTGAAAATTCCTCGAAAGTCTATTCTCGTTAGGGAAATCTCGCTATTGTGGGAACATGCAACGTAAGAATCTTAGCCCAAAAGAAATGATTGTTTAACTTACTAGAAATGGTCGATAATCTCGTCCATTCATTTGCCAGCCCATTGCTATCTCTGGTTGAAAGGATTTTAGCGTATCACAAAGCAAATGTTTTGATCAGTTTTGATAGCAAACTGTGACGTTATGGAAGTGTCCATGGCTTTTAAGCCGCGTCACAGCCATTTTAGTTTGTCAGATTTGTTATGGTTATCATCATATAATCACGAGGTGCAGTGCTGCGAAACAATTATTGTTTTGTAGGAAAATAATTTATTTCTTGTAATAAATTTCCACTGTGACTTAAGGCGGAAAGAGGACATTTTAGGGAGGTAAACATCGCTTAACAAAGAATCAAATTATTTCCAATCATTTCTAAAAACACTTTATTCGGAAGTAGCGCCGTTGAAAGTCCTTCCCATTTCAGTCCGTTAAATAACGAACGACTCAAAATTAATATAAATTACTGCTTTGTAAATACAGGAACATTAAGAATATGGTCTCAATATCCAATCACCTCACACAGTCTCTGAACAATTATGCGACTGAAAAGTAAGATTTGACTAAGCAATAACCGAGGCATTATTTAAGCCTGTTTTGCATTCCTTTCTTCTGTACTCTAATTTATGAAGAAGAGATAATTAGTTTTGTAAGCGGCCTTTTCTTCACACTGTTAATAACGGCAACAAACTGCCATTTTCATGATCTTTTTCACACTAGATTTCTCTTCCCAAATACCTAAAGCGAGTCTCGCAACACTGAAAGGAAGCCAATTGCTACAGCAAAACTCCGACAGGTTAAAATAATTAGAAGGTACCTTATCTTGTACAAAAAATATGAAACAATAGATTTTGGGTATTGATTAAAATGGGCAGAAACCAGCGATGTTGTTTGGTAGTAATAACCGTGCAAAAAGAATTTCTCTTGTCATTTTAAATGAATTTGCTTTACCACAATACTGCGCGTCTCAATGGTGACAAGAAGACTTATCAACAAATCCATGCCCAACAGAATTAAATACTTCAAAGACAGCTGCTGGTAATAACACTGTCCAAACTTTGAATTGTTCTTTCGCCAAATTTGCTTTGTCTTACAAAGGTCTGATTTCGCCGAACAGTAATGGGAAAGAAAACACTGGGAGACTACCATTTTTGATGGGAATTCGGTGCACAGTAGCATCTCCAGCAGCTGCAATATATTGTGTCCTCAGAACACCGTGTTTAAGTACAAAGCGAAAAAAAGAGATTCGTAAAGTTAATTTCGACAAGTTGTGGATCTGTTAAAGGTGCGGACAAGCTGGACTTGGCTGGCTAGCTGTATAGTTCGCCGCTCTTAACTGGATAGCTTCATTTATTGATCAAGTAATTCCTTTGCTACAGATCTCAAAAGGTTAGTTCAAAGAACTGAATTTTAAAGTGTCAATCGCTATCGTGAGTAGCCAGTTGGGCAACATTTTCGGCAGCATTTCAGCGGGAACCCAGTTTTGTCCTATAGAAAAAGACGGCGAGCCTTGACGAACTAACTAAAGTCGGAAGAACTATATTCAATACCAATGACGGCTGGAGCTGGTCAAATTCACTTTGCAAGCGCAATTTGTTTGTCAATTTTATCCGTCACTACAGTGACCAGTAATCTGCTTCTTCTTGTTGCCATTTGGAAAGATCCAATGAAATGTTTCAGGGCTCCAACAACAGGTTTTATCGTGGGTATAAGCCTGGCCGACCTAGTCACCGCTCTAACTACAGAACCATTCTTTGCTGCAAACTACTACACGGCTTATTTCAGTGGCATGGATTCAGTGGGTGAAGCACTTCAAATGCTTTTCAAAGCCGGCAGTATAATCTCTACCGTTGCTATTTCCTATTCATTTCTGATATTGTTAGCTCTTTCATGGTCGCAGTACATCGCGATAAAATGCCCTCGTAACTTTAAGAGAATAGTGACGAGGCGAAACACGATAATTTGCAATTTCCTGAGCTTGCTGTATTTGCTTAGCTTCACCGCGCTTCAGTTTACTGGAATAAATGAATACTTATTTCTCAAAGTTAACTTGGCAGTCAATTCGTCTTTTTTGTCTGTCAATTTGGTCGTCATTTTGGTTTTACTGAATTCAGCTTTTCGACGTCATATCAATCACGGACGCTCCTTACCAGCGCGGGAAATTCCCTCCAAACAGATCAGCGGAGAAAGAAGAAGTACACGACAAGATAACATCGAGCATCAATTTACAGCAGTAGCAATATACTTGGCAGCAATTCTTTTGCTCGCTGCCTTGCCACATGTCATAACTGCTCAGATGTATCTTTATTCATCCTCACTTTCTCCAAAAGCTACAGAGAACTTTCGTATTGCTCTTGAAATTTCCGACCTCCTATTGTTTTTGAAAGTTTGCATGGATACGTTTGTCTACGCGTGGCGACTTCCATCTTATCGTCAAACTGTTAAAATACTATTCCTTCGCCTAAGATGTTGTGGACAACAACGCGAAAACAACTACATTGCCTGCTACTCTCTTACTCCACAGATAGAATCTAACGCCTTAGCTGATGAAAAATTTAGAGTACGTGGTGACGAGACAAAACTACAAGACACCATGTCATTTTAAATATGCAGTTTCCAAAACAGGGAAAGAACTGAGGTGCCACAGAGTCATTGAGAGCCCTCGGGTATATTATAAAAATTTCTTTCATGCTTTCATTGCATCCCAAAACTTTGGCAATGCTACGTGTTGAAGTGCATTATCTATCACATGGAAGCGGAGTCACTGAGAAGACAAAATGACTTCCATTTTACTAGAGCCTTGAGCACATCAAGTATTTTAACAAACAATGTTTTCACTCTTCAGCAGCTGAAAGAAAAGCAAATATAAAATGCACGCAATCGTGCTTGCTTTGATTATGTTATTTGGTCTTTTGACACATATATCCTCAAAGCTCGTGGCTTGAATCCCGTAATTGCGCCCCTTTGGTAAACAAAAAAAAAGAATCATTAAACTCGAGAGAATATTTTAAACCGCTATAAAACTAGAACATACCTTTATTTTAAAACTGTGAAGGCTTAAAATCAAACCAGTATCGATCCCATTCTTTTACTGAAAATGTTCTTTCTTAACCCGAAAGTAATATTGTAAGTTGCTGTTTTTGGCTTTTCATAATGAGTTGTAAAAAATAACTTTGTGATACTTGTAAAAACGTATAAGAAACGCATTTTTAAACGATTTGACGATAACTGAAAAATTGAGCGAGCGATAAAAACTTGGCTCATTTTTTAGAAATTTTAACCCCCACTGAACCTGTCAAACCATGTTTGGGCAGTTTACTTCACGGCTGTTCAAATGTTTAATTTAGGCGTAATTTTAAAACTCTATTCCGTATTTGAGGGATGGTTGTAAAGAAAAATAATAATAACAATAACAACGTTTGCTTACATTGTCACTAAAGCAACTTAAATTAGACCTTGATGCCTCGTTCAAGGTAAAATATTATTTTGAATTTTAGCTTAAGAATGAGGCATCAAGAGGTAATTTGAATGAAAACAAAAGAATACTTAAATAGCGGCCATTTTGGAATAAAGTGTAGTGCTTGGGCTCGAAAGGGACTTAATTCACCAGAGCATAAACTAAAAATGATAGGTTTAGCTGTGTAAGGTTGTAATAGCAACATAAGCCTTATGCAAGCTGGAAAATTACAGAATGAACCGTCTTAATAAATTATTGCGACACAATAATCATTTATGAAAGAAAAGGAAGAAACAACTTTGGTATTCACTCTCGCGTTCTTCTTTTGCACATGATTGTGGTGGAAAATAAATTCATTCAAAAGGAAAACTCAGTCTTTCGGATCTTAATGAAAAAACTGTGAGTGCCTTATTTAGCTCTGACGAATTGAAGGACTAACGCTCGAGACACAGCTCCCCGTAAATGTTACCATGAAACAACAAACATTATCAACTTGTTATATAGGGGAAGTGGTCCCTTTCGGATGATGTGCCTTTAGGGTGGGCACTTTACTAAGGTGGGTGCTTCAGGGGTGTGTACACTGGCAGGGCGTGGTCGCCTATAGGGGTAGGGCACTTACGGAATGTGGTTGCTCAAGGGAGGTGAACGCGTTCGTGGGTTGTTTGTTTTGTTGGTCGCTAACGAGAGGTAAGGATTTTCGAGAGATGATAATGGGTTCAAACAAAAGAGAACAAACTTTAAACCAAGGACAAAATTGAACTACAACATATACATGTATTTTCAACAGTTGATGTGCTTGGCACAGTTACAATTACACTAAATACTAGGCTTTGCTGAAGATATACTTTAACAATCCATTACTTAACGTATAGTTTAAGTACAATGGGAAATGCAAACCACCACAAATTCCAAACATTTACATACCTAGGGTACATTGATACATAATTTTTTTTTCTATAAACATAAGGCTATTGTTGCAAAAAGTTTGCACAGAGTACTATAAAATAAAGATCCTTGAACCAATATACAGACCAAAAGACAAAATCTGACTTAAGCCTGCAATGCTGCGCATATTTTCATATCAACAAGACAGCTTACAGTCCACAAAAAAGACACCTTTTCAGAACACAGGCGGCCCAAGCTCATTACATGAAAGCGGACGTGACTCTTGCTTGCGAGCGGTGTTGTGTTACAAACGGTTATTTTCAAAGGTTTGTATGGGATGTAAACGGATTTTCTTAAAAGAGAGAAAAAGTGTAATTTTTCAAAATAAAATCAAGTTACCTTATTGCTTTGTTGTATTCTTTGTTGTTTGCTCGCGTCTCAGGCCGTCTTGAAGCGTTTTCGGCGAGTTAGCGCTATTTTGGTGTTCCACTGCTAAAAGAAAGACAAGGCAGAACAGTGATTCCCGGAGTGTCCGTCGCTCGAGGCGAATAATTCCGCTGGAAAATTAGCCCCGGCCTCAATTCCTTCAGAAATTCAAAGCAGAGATGTTGCAGTTCCATGTCCATTTACTCCATTTGCAATTCCTCCCACAGATCGTTCACTAGTGATGCTTTCATCTCTTGTTCGATCGGCTTCCCAATTTCAAAATAGGCTCGTCCAAACTGGCGTGGACCCGTTCACCGATCGCATAATAAAATAAGCCCGGCGAGGGTAGTCAGCGGACTGCAGTCGTCAAACAAACCCGTTAGTTCCCCGGGTCCCCTCGAGAGGTTTTGTCCAGACCGCATTGTTTACATCGACCAATCAAAATCGACTGGAAATGTGTTGACAAATTTAAAAATAAAAATCGCTTTTAATTTTTTGATCGTGGAGTGAATATAGAATCGTCCTTGCTCTTTTGATCGCCGAATTCGCAGAAGTGTTTTTTTTTCTATCTGACCATTTTAAAGTGATGACTTCATCGCTGAAATGGAAGGCATGGTAAGTTGTTAAACATTGTTGCTCACTAACTTCGATCACGGATAAAATAGTACAAGTTAAACGAATTATCTTATGAGTCTTCTTTCTGATCGTATGTTTGTAGGTTGCTAGCGAGCTTCGAACACTGTGAGGGAGGTCTGTTAGGAGTCAGCGACATAATTTCTGATGCAGAGAAAGTAAAAGAAAATTTTGCCTGCCCTCCCAACTCGTCATTATTCGGACTCTTGATAAAGCAAATCTGGGGAGGTAAAGTAAAGCTAGTAAAACGGGGCTCGCACAAGCAACGGCGGGTGAATTATTATAAAAATCTGCAGCGAAAATCGCCCTGCAACACCAGCTTGGTTGACCTTAGGTCACAGATCCAGCAGATCTCGCCGTTAAAAAACGGATGGCACTTATTACTTGATCAAGGAGAAGATCTCTCTCTCATCCGCCACGAGTATTGGTCTTTTAAAAACCAAAGAGTGATAACCGAGGTTAAAGTAAGGAGCAAAACTGGATTAAACTCCATTTCACTACAGTCACATGGATGCCAGACTGACATTACCGATTTGTTCAAACTGGATTGCCTTAAAAACCAACACGGCAGCATAGAATTGATCTTGTCCACTGTTGATAGCTCACCATTATGTCGGGGCATTACCGTTACAGAGGCACTCCATACTACACTTCCCCATGAAAGTGGCTATTACTCTTATTTGACAAGTTCAACCAAAAATTCGGAACGGAGGGTATTTTCTGCTAATTGTTCCATAATCTCCATTCTAGGGGAGTGTTGTTCCAATTGCAAAAAACTGCATCATTTGGTTCAGAAATGTAAAAAAGAAAACTTGAAAGTAACGGAGTAGCCAGCCCCTTTACCAACAAGCGCTTCCTCTCCAAAGATGAAGTAGAGAAGCAGCTTCAAAATGAGAGGCAAGCACGGCTAAATGCAGAAAAAAGGGAAAAGTATTGGAGGGAAAAGTTTGAGGCTGAGTGCCTGGAGATGGATGATGAAGACCATACAGATCTGTCTGCGATGTTCGATAAAGCTGGAAGTAATGTACCTGAACACATAGCAAGCCTGTGGGAACAACAGCAACAACTCTTGCGATGCAAAAGTAAAAAGGCATATCGCTGGCATCCGAAGTAAGCAATGTAAATTATTCACTTATAGATTATAAAAACACAATGAGCACTGTGTCCATTCCCTTCTAAACTCACCTTACCCCCCTCCCGTTCCTTAACACCCCCAAAAGCAACCTCAAAAATCAACATATTATTTGTATTACAATAGTTCATTCACATTTATTTCTAGGGTCATGAGATTATGCCTGGATCTTTACTGCAAGAACCCGCATGTACTAGATCCCCTTCGACAGTTCATAATACTCCCTAGCAATAAAACAATAAGGTAAGGAAAAATATACTAGTACTTCATTTATCTGATATGACATATAGTTATTGGGAAAAGTATTTATTTTTTTTAATTATTGATAATAATAATTTCTTCCTGGTGTCTTCATTATTCTCTTTTCCAATGATGTAAAATAAAACAGCAACACTGAGATCTATAATAATTGGTCTATATTTACAGAATTTATAAGAACAAAGTTAAAGAGACCCCAGGGTGGAATGATGAAATCCTTAGATGGTGCCTAAATGCAGCTCAAGAAAGTGGTCTGAAGCCAGGAGATTACTGGGGTGGATTTGCCATTGATGAGATGAAGATTCAGGTGAATTTTGGCTTAATAAGCATTGGTTAGAACAGCACATTAGACATACCATAAACAAATAAACAAACATTCATAATGAATGAGAAATTGATCAATGTAATCCAATACTTGCAGAGTATAATTTAAGTGAAATCAGATATTTTCTGCCACCACTATTTTTTGATAGGCATACATTCCACAACAGAAACATATTTAAGTAGACCACTACAAAGTCAATTGACTGTGTGCGTTTTTTGTTTTGTTTTTTTTCTTGAAAAAACTAGTTCAATATTTTCATTTCCAAAGTAGATTGCCTACTTACACAGCATTAATACTGATTATCCCATTTAACTTATAGGAGAACCTAGAGATGACCTCTGTAGGTGGCAAACATAAGCTTGTAGGCTTCGTTGAATTGGGAAAGGGTCACGAACTGATGAGGAATCTGTCAGGTTTGTATTATCAACTGACTTGTATGTCATCTGCAACATTTGAACAACTCACATTCTTTTTCTGCCAGAAAATTATACGTATAATCAACTCTCTCTTCGATGGACAAAGTTTGGACCGGCCACAACTATCTGTCTTAGGCAGGTTTCCATGTTGTAGAGGGGTCCATAAAGAGATAGTTGACTGTAAATATAAGGCTGTGATAATTTTATTAGTGGTTGCTTTACGTTTAGGAGTAACTTTTTTCTAGGGGAAAATTTGTCTAATTTTTATTGCAGGTTGTGGCCCTCAGCGGCAAAATCAACGATTCTTTGCTGATCGTCATTTAGTCGAATCCTGCAAACCGCCAAGAAATCATCACACAACAACAACAAAACGCACAACTTCTGTGTCCAGATCACTGACCATAATCCCCCTTTCAGGAATGATGAATAAATGACAACATAACATACTTACATAGTTCAGCAGAGAATATTTCGTCGCAGATTTCATTCATAGCTTGGCAATCAGGAGACAGATTTGCTTCGTAAAAGGCGAGATGTGTTACCAAATCGATACTTAAAATGGGTTTTCTCCGAGTTGAATATAAATTTGTCAACACATTTCCAGTCGATTTTGATTGGTCGATGTAAACAATGCGGTCTGGACAAAACCTCTCGAGGGGACCCGGGGAACTAACGGGTTTGTTTGACGACTGCAGTCCGCTGGCTACCCTCGCCGGGCTTATTTTATTATGCGATCGGTGAACGGGTCCACGCCAGTTTGGACGAGCCTATTTTGAAATTGGGAAGCCGATCGAACAAGAGATGAAAGCATCACTAGTGAACGATCTGTGGGAGGAATTGCAAATGGAGTAAATGGACATGGAACTGCAACATCTCTGCTTTGAATTTCTGAAGGAATTGAGGCCGGGGCTAATTTTCCAGCGGAATTATTCGCCTCGAGCGACGGACACTCCGGGAATCACTGTTCTGCCTTGTCTTTCTTTTAGCAGTGGAACACCAAAATAGCGCTAACTCGCCGAAAACGCTTCAAGACGGCCTGAGACGCGAGCAAACAACAAAGAATACAACAAAGCAATAAGGTAACTTGATTTTATTTTGAAAAATTACATTTTTCTCTCTTTTAAGAAAAACCGTTTACATCCCATACAAACCTTTGAAAATAACCGTTTGTAACACAACACCGCTCGCAAGCAAGAGTCACGTCCGCTTTCATGTAATGAGCTTGGGCCGCCTGTGTTCAGAACTGTATCATGTTCTGTGTGATTAACTAAATCACTTTAATAACAGCAATACTTACATGAAGGTTACTTCAAACCTTCGAGGGGCTACATTGGTCGATATTTTTTTTTGTTGGTCAAGAAAATTAAACTTCGTTATTTAAGGTTTCATTTCCCCCAAAAAAATGTAGCTAAAATATTAAAACGCGCGCGAGTTATTGGGAAAAAGAGATTTTTTTAAAAAAAGTTAATGAACCTCCAAGGTGTCATAATCCTGTTTAGTTATTGACTCCCCAGCGACCGTTTCGCGGCAAATGACTTCATCAGGGAGATCCTATTTCAACTCATTAGCATTTTTTGTTTACACTCAACCGTGCTCACGCTTTCGAAACCAAATCCTTTGGTCGTCATGAAACGCTCAAGAACGGAGAAAAGTCCTTGGATAAAACGCAAAACAAAGCCAGGACAAAAAAGAGGAATTTCATCCAGACAGAAGAAAAAATCAGTAAGATTTCCGCACAGGTCCCTACTTCATTATACATGCTGTAGTTGGGAAGAGCGCGTGCAAACATTTCTGAAAACGAAACCGTACGGCTACAGCATGCATAATGAAGTAGGAACCTGTGAGGAAATCTTACCGAAAAATCACGCCGAATGTGACGAGGGTCGTGGTTCAATCAACCCTCGGAAAGCGAAGCAGATTTTGAAAAGTTGTGGCAGGCCTACATGACTCCCACTGTTGGCAAATGTAAGAAATCACAGTTGGGAATGTTCGTACTTTCCTAACAAAATGGCTATGCTATATCCCCGGTACTAAAACCTTTATCAAATACTTTAAAATTTACTGGACTCAAACTTAACCAAGAGATCTCGTGTACGTAATGAGTGCCTCCTTGAAACCGCGCTGCGGCACTTGTTCCTCGGTTTGTTTTTGTTTGGGGAAGCACGTCGTTTTCCATTCGTTTTGCCCAAAAAACGTGTGCGCCTGGAACGTGACTGCAACACTATCGCTTTCCCGCGAAGCTCAAGTTTGCATACTGTGAATGCTAGGAGTTATGTTATTTCATTGGCTGTCGGCTTCTCAAGTTGACACATTCCTCTGTGAAGGTGTGATATGTTTATAGAAGGCGAAAACTCGCATTCGTTTTTCGAGAGAACCCCTTCCTTTTAAATGAATTAATAGGCTGTGCAGATTTTACGGTTTTCAATGAAATTTTGTCAGAACAAAAACGGTGTCAGCGAATTCCTTTATTTGCAATACTTTTCTCATGGCGGCCTCTAACACAACAGGTAACGCGAATCTTTCGATAGTCAAACTTGACAGATCTGTAAAAAGATAACCAACAGAAATAAAAGAAAATGCTGACACCCTTTTGGAGCTTGATGCTTTGTGCTTAACACTGTACAGTTATTTTACTTGAACGATCGCATTTGATACCCGACTAATTCAGTGGAATGTCGGTTGGTCATTTTGGAGTTGACGGCTTCTGCTGTCTTTGGAAAGCAAAAGCCAAGACAAAGCATAATTTTATCGAATTCTACATTTTATAATCTTTGTGTTGATATATAGCTTGTGGGGGTTTCCTTGAAAACAGCGCGCGTACGAATTTTTTTCTGCAGGACACCCGCAAAGGTTTGAAGTAACCTTAACTGAATGGGACCAGCAAATATACCAAAAAAAGGATATGAAGACTTCCAAGACCTACGAAATTACTATCATCCTCATCGTAGTCATCAACATTGTTATCATCATCAATATCATCATCATCATCATCATAGTCGTTATCATTCTCATTATCCATGGGGCAGAATGCATGGACATCATTAAATATTCATTATCAACGAAGCGGCAAATTTGAATGCGAGAGCGCTCACAATAAGAGAAGAAAGCGTCAAAATTGGCCCAGTAGAATTGATTAAACTTGGTTTTCTGATTTCAAGAAGTAATAATCTACCAACCCACGCGCGGCTTTTTGAAGAGGAATGCTATATCAACATTTTAAGGCTCAAATAAACAAAATTGAACAAGTGTAATGACTGTTCTTTTGCACTTGAAAATACAGCAAAATTGGCCTATTTTTGTATGGAGGCTGTTTTCAAAAGGAAATTTCTAAAACGTTCTGCTGATTTTCGCCAACCCACGAACGGAAAATGAAAAATTTATCTTTTTTCTACCGGAATATGTTTAAAGATTAAAAATCGGTCAACGGGAACCACTGTTCTTTTCGGTTTAAAAACTGCTAGTTGTAGTTGCGTTTGGAAATAGCGCGTCTCGAGCAAGTGGGCTATTGTTTCAAGCCTAAGACCGAATAACAATAGTCACCAAGACTAAAACAATACCCATTCAAAAAAGCCACTCGTGTGTAAATGAAGATTAACAAAGTGAGCTTTGATTCCAGTGTGACATATTCCACAGAACGAAACCTCCTTAAAGCAAATGCAAATCCATTACGCGAAAATGAGTTAATGCGTGGATGTTTGACTTTTGCGAAACGAACAAAAAACACACGCGTGCGGTGAGTTGTTTCGATATTTAAATAACAAAAGCGCGTTGAGTTCGGTGAAACAAAGAAAGAAACAATAGGCGGCGAGTTCATTGTTTAGTTTGCCGCCTCATCATGAGGTAATGAGTATTGTCGCGCATTCATAGCAACCAATGAAAACAGCTTATTCGAAGCACGATGAATATTAACAAGCGTCATGGCAGACCTATACACTTTTTCCAACTGTAAGTAAATGTCCCGAGAACAATAGGCATTCTACGCTATGCATTATTGTCATCATCAATACAACCATTTTTATGATTATTTTCAAAATAAAAACACCTTTTGTCTATGTTATACATTTACAAAGCTTACAATACTTTGAAGTCTTTGCACTTTTGGACTATTGTCAAAACCTCACCTAGCACAACTTCATTTAAATCTAAATCTTGAATTTAGATTGAAGTGGGTAAGATTTCCGCACAGGTCCCTACTTCATTATGCATGCTGTAGTTGAATTGTCTTGGAAAGTGCGCTTGCAAACATTTCTGAGAATGAAACTGTACGGCTACAGCATGCATAATGAAGTAGGGACCTGTGAGGAAATCTTACCCTGAGGCGTTTGATCTAGACCTTTTACCATGGCTTTCAACTTCTAGGTTTTTGGCTGAATTTCCACACCACCCCATACGTCTTAATGTCTGCTGCAGTCACACTGTCTCGTTCTTCAGGAACAAGAAACGTTCGTATGTGTATGACCCTAAACACAAAACTACTGTGTCATGTATAATTATGTATTGGGTTGTACGGAAATGTAGCCAATTTATCTTAGCTAACACATACCAACAGTTCACAGTGCGGGATTTTGCAGCTGTTAGTTGTCTAATTCACAACAGTAAAATCAACATAACCCTGATCCGAATCCTGACGGTTCCTTTCATCCCTGTGATATGCTGCAACCGGTACTTCGGATTTACAACAAGGAAAAATTTTCTCCAAGCACAGAACCAACGATTTTCTGTACTTCCTCAAACGCCAAGCGAACACAAACGGATCCAACGCAAACTTGGCGAAGAGAAAAACCTGACAAATTACCGCTCCCGCGTATAATCGTATCCTCTCCTGTCTTGAACTATGGGAGAATAAAAGAACATAGACTACTATGCAGAAGGGCCAAACAGTGAACAAGAGAAGCAAAGTCAAGCAGAACGTTCCGAGAGCAAAATCCTTTTCCAACTGACGGCGTTGTTGTTCAGATTCACCAATCTGGCCGGAAACTTCTCCTGGGTTAGATCCGGTTGAGCTTGCTTCTATGCTACGGTGATGACTGGCGATCTTACGAAATTTCAAGTACATTAGAATGTACAAAATCATGAGAATAATGGTCAACAGCGTAGTGTGCAGTACTTGATCGACCACCAAAAACAGCCAGATATTGACTCCAAAGAAAGGCAAAACTCCAAAGAACATCACGTAGATCCAGATGGCAACCATTCCCACAACTGCCTTCCTTGGGCTGACTATAGTTTCGTAAATCTTTGGGTATGCAATGGCAAGATAATTGACAACGCCAAGGGATAACATGATAAAAAACGACGAGTTAATAGTCACGAAAGCCAAGAGTTTAATACCAACGAAGAAATCATCATAATCACTGGTATTTTCGTTGAACCGCCAAACAAACACTGGCTCCGCAATCAGACCGGTGAGGAAATTAGTGAAGGTTAATCCAGCGATGAAAATGGCGGAAGGTGTTCGCAGACACTTCAAAGGATCCTTGTAAAATGTCAGCAAAAACAAACCATTGCCAACAACGGTTGCAATAGACAGCAAGGCGAAGGAAACACTTGCAAAGGATGCGGCAGCAAAATAGAGCGAAAAATCTGCAGTACTGTTGGTTGTCCTGCTGTTCTCGCTGGAGTTCATGGTGCAGACGGGGACTGATCACAGCAAGGAAAAGTAACCGCGCGATGTTTGGGACAAGAAGCAACTATACCATACAAAACAAAACCCTTAGGATATCGAAGGATACCAATGATTGAGCTTCATGCCTGTTAGAAAACGGATTAATTTCTTACCTTACCATACCTTTATATTAGCGACATAAGCTTCATATTTCATTTTGGTTACCCTTCATTAACAAATTCATCATGGACCACTCCCCCAAGGTCTTCATCTAATCGTGTCTTCTTGTTAGCCTGGGAACAATTTGCACAATTCCTCGACAGGCCCGAACTGGTGCGTGTTTTAGCAAGCAAAATCATGTCCGCTGCTTTAGTCAAGCACACTGGGGGTTGTCACTGTGGGAAGGTGCGCTTTGAAGTAATAGCAAAACCTGAATTGAACGTTTACGACTGCAAGTGAGTGAGGTTTGATTGTAATTGGTACATCGAAGTTTGTTGGCATGAGTTTAATTCGGGCCACATGCAATTAATTCAGTAAATACAACCGCTGAGAGTTTAAATTTCGAAAGTTGCACAATATAATAGAGAAATAAATGAAGAGGTTAAGTTAATAATAATATTTATAATAATAACGAGGGATTTATATAGCACTTTTAAAGCGAAAATCCCAAGGCTCAAAGCGCTTTACAACACTTTTTGTGGAGGGTGGAATGATGAAATCCTTAGATGGTGCCTAAATGCTGCTCAAGAAAGTGGTCTGAAGCCAGGAGATTACTGCGGTGGATTTGCCATTGATGAGATGAAGATTCAGGTGAATTTTGGCTTAATAAGCATTGGTTAGAACAGCACATTAGACATACCATAAACAAATAAACAAACATTCATAATGAATGAGAAATTGATCAATGTAATCCAATACTTGCAGAGTATAATTTAAGTGAAATCAGATATTTTCTGCCACCACTATTTTTTGATAGGCATACATTCCACAACAGAAACATATTTAAGTAGACCACTACAAAGTCAATTGACTGTGTGCGTTTTTTGTTTTGTTTTTTTTTCTTGAAAAAACTAGTTCAATATTTTCATTTCCAAAGTAGATTGCCTACTTACACAGCATTAATACTGATTATCCCATTTAACTTATAGGAGAACCTAGAGATGACCTCTGTAGGTGGCAAACATAAGCTTGTAGGCTTCGTTGAATTGGGAAAGGGTCACGAACTGATGAGGAATCTGTCAGGTTTGTATTATCAATAACTTGTATGTCATCTGCAACATTTGAACAACTCACATTCTTTTTCTGCCAGAAAATTATACGTATAATCAACTCTCTCTTCGATGGACAAAGTTTGGACCGGCCACAACTATCTGTCTTAGGCAGGTTTCCATGTTGTAGAGGGGTCCATAAAGAGATAGTTGACTGTAAATATAAGGCTGTGATAATTTTATTAGTGGTTGCTTTACGTTTAGGAGTAACTTTTTTCTAGGGGAAAATTTGTCTAATTTTTATTGCAGGTTGTGGCCCTCAGCGGCAAAATCAACGATTCTTTGCTGATCGTCATTTAGTCGAATCCTGCAAACCGCCAAGAAATCATCACACAACAACAACAAAACGCACAACTTCTGTGTCCAGATCACTGACCATAATCCGCCTTTCAGGAATGATAAAATAAATGACAACATAACATACTTACATAGTTCAGCAGAGAATATTTCGTCGCAGATTTCATTCATAGCTTGGCAATCAGGAGACAGATTTGCTTCGTAAAAGGCGAGATGTGTTACCAAATCGATACTTAAAATGGGTTTTCTCCGAGTTGAATATAAATTTGTCAACACATTTCCAGTCGATTTTGATTGGTCGATGTAAACAATGCGGTCTGGACAAAACCTCTCGAGGGGACCCGGGGAACTAACGGGTTTGTTTGACGACTGCAGTCCGCTGACTACCCTCGCCGGGCTTATTTTATTATGCGATCGGTGAACGGGTCCACGCCAGTTTGGACGAGCCTATTTTGAAATTGGGAAGCCGATCGAACAAGAGATGAAAGCATCACTAGTGAACGATCTGTGGGAGGAATTGCAAATGGAGTAAATGGACATGGAACTGCAACATCTCTGCTTTGAATTTCTGAAGGAATTGAGGCCGGGGCTAATTTTCCAGCGGAATTATTCGCCTCGAGCGACGGACACTCCGGGAATCACTGTTCTGCCTTGTCTTTCTTTTAGCAGTGGAACACCAAAATAGCGCTAACTCGCCGAAAACGCTTCAAGACGGCCTGAGACGCGAGCAAACAACAAAGAATACAACAAAGCAATAAGGTAACTTGATTTTATTTTGAAAAATTACATTTTTCTCTCTTTTAAGAAAAACCGTTTACATCCCATACAAACCTTTGAAAATAACCGTTTGTAACACAACACCGCTCGCAAGCAAGAGTCACGTCCGCTTTCATGTAATGAGCTTGGGCCGCCTGTGTTCAGAACTGTATCATGTTCTGTGTGATTAACTAAATCACTTTAATAACAGCAATACTTACATGAAGGTTACTTCAAACCTTCGAGGGGCTACATTGGTCGATATTTTTTTTTGTTGGTCAAGAAAATTAAACTTCGTTATTTAAGGTTTCATTTCCCCCAAAAAAATGTAGCTAAAATATTAAAACGCGCGCGAGTTATTGGGAAAAAGAGATTTTTTTAAAAAAAGTTAATGAACCTCCAAGGTGTCATAATCCTGTTTAGTTATTGACTCCCCAGCGACCGTTTCGCGGCAAATGACTTCATCAGGGAGATCCTATTTCAACTCATTAGCATTTTTTGTTTACACTCAACCGTGCTCACGCTTTCGAAACCAAATCCTTTGGTCGTCATGAAACGCTCAAGAACGGAGAAAAGTCCTTGGATAAAACGCAAAACAAAGCCAGGACAAAAAAGAGGAATTTCATCCAGACAGAAGAAAAAATCAGTAAGATTTCCGCACAGGTCCCTACTTCATTATACATGCTGTAGTTGGGAAGTGCGCGTGCAAACATTTCTGAAAACGAAACCGTACGGCTACAGCATGCATAATGAAGTAGGAACCTGTGAGGAAATCTTACCGAAAAATCACGCCGAATGTGACGAGGGTCGTGGTTCAATCAACCCTCGGAAAGCGAAGCAGATTTTGAAAAGTTGTGGCAGGCCTACATGACTCCCACTGTTGGCAAATGTAAGAAATCACAGTTGGGAATGTTCGTACTTTCCTAACAAAATGGCTATGCTATATCCCCGGTACTAAAACCTTTATCAAATACTTTAAAATTTACTGGACTCAAACTTAACCAAGAGATCTCGTGTACGTAATGAGTGCCTCCTTGAAACCGCGCTGCGGCACTTGTTCCTCGGTTTGTTTTTGTTTGGGGAAGCACGTCGTTTTCCATTCGTTTTGCCCAAAAAACGTGTGCGCCTGGAACGTGACTGCAACACTATCGCTTTCCCGCGAAGCTCAAGTTTGCATACTGTGAATGCTAGGAGTTATGTTATTTCATTGGCTGTCGGCTTCTCAAGTTGACACATTCCTCTGTGAAGGTGTGATATGTTTATAGAAGGCGAAAACTCGCATTCGTTTTTCGAGAGAACCCCTTCCTTTTAAATGAATTAATAGGCTGTGCAGATTTTACGGTTTTCAATGAAATTTTGTCAGAACAAAAACGGTGTCAGCGAATTCCTTTATTTGCAATACTTTTCTCATGGCGGCCTCTAACACAACAGGTAACGCGAATCTTTCGATAGTCAAACTTGACAGATCTGTAAAAAGATAACCAACAGAAATAAAAGAAAATGCTGACACCCTTTTGGAGCTTGATGCTTTGTGCTTAACACTGTACAGTTATTTTACTTGAACGATCGCATTTGATACCCGACTAATTCAGTGGAATGTCGGTTGGTCATTTTGGAGTTGACGGCTTCTGCTGTCTTTGGAAAGCAAAAGCCAAGACAAAGCATAATTTTATCGAATTCTACATTTTATAATCTTTGTGTTGATATATAGCTTGTGGGGGTTTCCTTGAAAACAGCGCGCGTACGAATTTTTTTCTGCAGGACACCCGCAAAGGTTTGAAGTAACCTTAACTGAATGGGACCAGCAAATATACCAAAAAAAGGATATGAAGACTTCCAAGACCTACGAAATTACTATCATCCTCATCGTAGTCATCAACATTGTTATCATCATCAATATCATCATCATCATCATCATAGTCGTTATCATTCTCATTATCCATGGGGCAGAATGCATGGACATCATTAAATATTCATTATCAACGAAGCGGCAAATTTGAATGCGAGAGCGCTCACAATAAGAGAAGAAAGCGTCAAAATTGGCCCAGTAGAATTGATTAAACTTGGTTTTCTGATTTCAAGAAGTAATAATCTACCAACCCACGCGCGGCTTTTTGAAGAGGAATGCTATATCAACATTTTAAGGCTCAAATAAACAAAATTGAACAAGTGTAATGACTGTTCTTTTGCACTTGAAAATACAGCAAAATTGGCCTATTTTTGTATGGAGGCTGTTTTCAAAAGGAAATTTCTAAAACGTTCTGCTGATTTTCGCCAACCCACGAACGGAAAATGAAAAATTTATCTTTTTTCTACCGGAATATGTTTAAAGATTAAAAATCGGTCAACGGGAACCACTGTTCTTTTCGGTTTAAAAACTGCTAGTTGTAGTTGCGTTTGGAAATAGCGCGTCTCGAGCAAGTGGGCTATTGTTTCAAGCCTAAGACCGAATAACAATAGTCACCAAGACTAAAACAATACCCATTCAAAAAAGCCACTCGTGTGTAAATGAAGATTAACAAAGTGAGCTTTGATTCCAGTGTGACATATTCCACAGAACGAAACCTCCTTAAAGCAAATGCAAATCCATTACGCGAAAATGAGTTAATGCGTGGATGTTTGACTTTTGCGAAACGAACAAAAAACACACGCGTGCGGTGAGTTGTTTCGATATTTAAATAACAAAAGCGCGTTGAGTTCGGTGAAACAAAGAAAGAAACAATAGGCGGCGAGTTCATTGTTTAGTTTGCCGCCTCATCATGAGGTAATGAGTATTGTCGCGCATTCATAGCAACCAATGAAAACAGCTTGTTCGAAGCACGATGAATATTAACAAGCGTCATGGCAGACCTATACACTTCTTCCAACTGTAAGTAAATGTCCCGAGAACAATAGGCATTCTACGCTATGCATTATTGTCATCATCAATACAACCATTTTTATGATTATTTTCAAAATAAAAACACCTTTTGTCTATGTTATACATTTACAAAGCTTACAATACTTTGAAGTCTTTGCACTTTTGGACTATTGTCAAAACCTCACCTAGCACAACTTCATTTAAATCTAAATCTTGAATTTAGATTGAAGTGGGTAAGATTTCCGCACAGGTCCCTACTTCATTATGCATGCTGTAGTTGAATTGTCTTGGAAAGTGCGCTTGCAAACATTTCTGAGAATGAAACTGTACGGCTACAGCATGCATAATGAAGTAGGGACCTGTGAGGAAATCTTACCCTGAGGCGTTTGATCTAGACCTTTTACCATGGCTTTCAACTTCTAGGTTTTTGGCTGAATTTCCACACCACCCCATACGTCTTAATGTCTGCTGCAGTCACACTGTCTCGTTCTTCAGGAACAAGAAACGTTCGTATGTGTATGACCCTAAACACAAAACTACTGTGTCATGTATAATTATGTATTGGGTTGTACGGAAATGTAGCCAATTTATCTTAGCTAACACATACCAACAGTTCACAGTGCGGGATTTTGCAGCTGTTAGTTGTCTAATTCACAACAGTAAAATCAACATAACCCTGATCCGAATCCTGACGGTTCCTTTCATCCCTGTGATATGCTGCAACCGGTACTTCGGATTTACAACAAGGAAAAATTTTCTCCAAGCACAGAACCAACGATTTTCTGTACTTCCTCAAACGCCAAGCGAACACAAACGGATCCAACGCAAACTTGGCGAAGAGAAAAACCTGACAAATTACCGCTCCCGCGTATAATCGTATCCTCTCCTGTCTTGAACTATGGGAGAATAAAAGAACATAGACTACTATGCAGAAGGGCCAAACAGTGAACAAGAGAAGCAAAGTCAAGCAGAACGTTCCGAGAGCAAAATCCTTTTCCAACTGACGGCGTTGTTGTTCAGATTCACCAATCTGGCCGGAAACTTCTCCTGGGTTAGATCCGGTTGAGCTTGCTTCTATGCTACGGTGATGACTGGCGATCTTACGAAATTTCAAGTACATTAGAATGTACAAAATCATGAGAATAATGGTCAACAGCGTAGTGTGCAGTACTTGATCGACCACCAAAAACAGCCAGATATTGACTCCAAAGAAAGGCAAAACTCCAAAGAACATCACGTAGATCCAGATGGCAACCATTCCCACAACTGCCTTCCTTGGGCTGACTATAGTTTCGTAAATCTTTGGGTATGCAATGGCAAGATAATTGACAACGCCAAGGGATAACATGATAAAAAACGACGAGTTAATAGTCACGAAAGCCAAGAGTTTAATACCAACGAAGAAATCATCATAATCACTGGTATTTTCGTTGAACCGCCAAACAAACACTGGCTCCGCAATCAGACCGGTGAGGAAATTAGTGAAGGTTAATCCAGCGATGAAAATGGCGGAAGGTGTTCGCAGACACTTCAAAGGATCCTTGTAAAATGTCAGCAAAAACAAACCATTGCCAACAACGGTTGCAATAGACAGCAAGGCGAAGGAAACACTTGCAAAGGATGCGGCAGCAAAATAGAGCGAAAAATCTGCAGTACTGTTGGTTGTCCTGCTGTTCTCGCTGGAGTTCATGGTGCAGACGGGGACTGATCACAGCAAGGAAAAGTAACCGGGCGATGTTTGGGACAAGAAGCAACTATACCATACAAAACAAAACCCGTAGGATATCGAAGGATACCAATGATTGAGCTTCATGCCTGTTAGAAAACGGATTAATTTCTTACCTTACCATACCTTTATATTAGCGACATAAGCTTCATATTTCATTTTGGTTACCCTTCATTAACAAATTCATCATGGACCACTCCCCCAAGGTCTTCATCTAATCGTGTCTTCTTGTTAGCCTGGGAACAATTTGCACAATTCCTCGACAGGCCCGAACTGGTGCGTGTTTTAGCAAGCAAAATCATGTCCGCTGCTTTAGTCAAGCACACTGGGGGTTGTCACTGTGGGAAGGTGCGCTTTGAAGTAATAGCAAAACCTGAATTGAACGTTTACGACTGCAAGTGAGTGAGGTTTGATTGTAATTGGTACATCGAAGTTTGTTGGCATGAGTTTAATTCGGGCCACATGCAATTAATTCAGTAAATACAACCGCTGAGAGTTTAAATTTCGAAAGTTGCACAATATAATAGAGAAATAAATGAAGAGGTTAAGTTAATAATAATATTTATAATAATAACGAGGGATTTATACAGCACTTTTAAAGCGAAAATCCCAAGGCTCAAAGCGCTTTACAACACTTTTTGTGGGGGACTTTGCCAGACTGCTTATTAACTCTTATTAAAGTTGCACGTGACGAAGAAATTTATATTGTAAGGCGTTCGATACCCTTGATCATGGAATGTTATTCAACAAGCTGGAACATAATGGTATCCATGGTGCAGCTCTGCAGTGGATAAAAAGCTACTTTTCTTATCGATATAAATTTGTTTAATTCCATCAAACCGGTTCTCCAATGCAGACCATAAAAATGTGGTGTGCAACAAGGTTCCATTCTTGGCCCTTAAACGATCTCCCATACGCTTCAGAACTGGTGGCACCTCTGCTCTTTGTTGAAGATACTAGTATCTTTTATTCCCACTCTAACCCATACACCTTAGAATCTGTACTAAATAACGGAACTAAAAAGTATTAAAGTTTGGCTACGATGTAACAAATTATCGGTGAATGTAAAGAAAACGACTTATCTCATTTTCAAACCTTGGCCGAAGAAATGCAACCACAATTTCTTTATCTCTTATGAGGGTCAACTATTAACACAAACCAACGCCAATTTCTTGGTGTATATGTTGTAGTTCAATTTTATCCTTGGTTCAAATTTTATTTTCCTTTGTTTTCTGGTATGGTAATGTATGATAATATATGATAATGAGTTTGAAACAAAGGAAAATAAAATTTGAACCAAGGATAAAATTGAACTACAACATATACATTGACAAGCACCTAACTAGCCTCCTTCGCAGCCGTTCTTAGTCTCGTCACGCAATGCTTCGTGGGGAGGGAAGCATTGCGTGACGAGACTAAGAACGGCTGCGAAGGAGGCTAGCACCTAACATGGAAAGATAAATATTAGCTATTTATGTAAACAAATGTCTAAACCAATTGGATCGCTATGCAGGGCCCGCTTTTATCTATCTTTAAAAACTAAACTCACCTTGTATTATTCGCTAATTTATCCTTATATCACCTGTTGTAACGCTACATGGTCGTCTACATACGTAACTAACCTAAATAGAATTTATTGTTTGCAAAAACGGGCTGTGCGAGCTATCACCACTATTCTGACCATAAAGCGTATTCTGCTCCTCTATTCTCCAAGTTGAGAATTTTAGACATTTTTTAAAACAATACATTTCAAACACCGAAACTTAGGTACTGTTATCATAACAACCTGTGGCCTTTGTTGTTTTTAAACTTGTTTGTTACAAATAGTCAATTCATAGCTATAGCACCAGAACAGCCGACAATTATCGAGTGCATCATTGCCGAACTAATCTCAAAAAATTTACAATTCTTTACCAAGGATCTGGAATTCCCTTCCTCTTACAATCACTTCTATGTCAAGTTTTCCTAGCTTTATGAAAAAAAACTGCTAGAGTTTTTAGTAAAATAATCATTGAATTGGCAAAGCCGCGCACTCGTGGCATTACATTTGTGTAAACATGTTATGTCCAAGGTGGCCTCAAATATAAGCCTGGTGGTTTCTAGAGGTCACCTCGCCATACATTAAAGCAATTTTAATTGATAATGTATTAAGAAAAGAGGCAAAAAATAAATGATGATGATGATGATATTGTCTAACAACTCAGCTGACTCTGAAGTTTGAATTTGTAGGGTGCGTTCCTTTCATATGATCATGAAGCATCAAAGAAAACGGTGATTCCTCGTCCACAGTTGATTCATTGGTTCCTTTGATGCGCCATGATCTGAGTGATCCTGGATCACAAATCCAGATCTGGATCATACCAAAGTAACGCACCCTTAGATTCCATGCTAATTAATGACTTTTCCTAATAATTTTATGTTGCATGATTTACAGTTGTTCTATATGCGTAAAAAAGGGAATGCATCTTTTCTTGGTACCAAAGGAATACTTCAAAATTGTGCAGGTAAGTTTGCCCTTAAACTAAAATCCTTGTTATTGACTCTCTAAATAAGAATATTTGTTACAATTGCGTATTATTTTAATAAATATATAAGAAAAAGAAATCTTTGTACGTTCGGCTACCTTGGAATACAGAGGTTTTGATATTACGCTGGTAACTTTGACTAGGCAAGCATACATACTTCCATTCGTGAAACATATATTTGAGCAAGGAACACACTGAAGACCCTTTGTTTTGTTGTAATGATGTATCAAAGTGAATGCTGAAATCTTGCAAATGACTGTTGCTTTAGCATCAGTGATATGCAGTGTATTAATGACAAGAACAATTCATCAAAGATAATTCAACATTTCATTATTTTAGGGAGAGGAGAACATCACTTGTTACACGTACAACACTCATAAGGCAAAGCATTACTTCTGTAAAACATGTGGAGTGCAGCCCTTTTATACTCCACGAACGAATCCTAATGGTGCTGGAGTTTCACTGCAATGTTTAGATGAAGGAACAGTATCAAGAGTGAATATGATAAAATCGGATGCCAAAAACTGGGAAAAATGGGAGAAATATTTGGATGAAAATCCCAAGGCACGAAGTTGTACAGACAATGTAGAGTAGCTGACAGTTGTACACTACTTCCAACCTCAGTCCGTTGAAAATATGTAACTGAATATGTACAGAATGTAGGCCTAAGAATTTTGTATGATTGTGCATTCCTCCAGTACATGAATAAAGCAAGTTTTGTGATATATGATCCTACAGGTGTATAATATTTTATAAAATAACTCAGATACTACGCGCTGATTGGTTGAAAACCTATGGGTTATTATATTATGCCATTAAACCCATAGAAAAGACAAACATTTTCTTTTTTTAATTAAAGGTAGTTTAAAAAAACAATACCAAGAACACTCTTAGGGCTGGTTTATTATGCCAGTAAACCCATAAACTGCTGTTTATTGCTTAAATATTTATATAATTTATATGTACAGCAGTTTTATGGTAATTTTACTGTCAATATCAAATATACCCACATCTAGATCTGAAAGGTAATTTCAGACATTTATTAAGTTCGATTATCATACCTGCCAGTTGTATATAATATGAATATTTTTTCTATTGTCACATGCAAATAATCTGCAAGAGGATTATTATTGACAATGACATAGTTCTTACAACTTAATGAAGAAAATAATCAAGGACTTTCAAGGACATTTTGTTAATGTTCAAGGACAATGGTATGTACTTACTAACTTAGTCTTAATTATGAAATGAAAAACATTCCTGTTTGGTACTATGTTAAATGTTATGTTTGCATCTTACTTTCAGTTTATTACCTCTTTCTTTGGGTTTCAGCAGTCCTTAATTTTCTCAGTTTTGAGTCCAATTTTTCCTCAATGTCAGTCAGTGGTGCAGACTTATGTAAATTAGGCAAAATGCTAAATTTTTTTGGAAAATATTATTGCCTACTACAATGTGAAATATACATGTTTGGAAAGCCTATTTTGTACCCTTCAAAGTGAGGTATATCTTTGATCACTGCTGTAAATATCTGCGGAGATATTAAATAAAAATGAATTGTCCATCAAATTGCTTGATTTTTGGGCCGTCGGAAATGAGTTAAGCAATTCAATGAAACAATCAGCCAGGCCAAACAGTCATGTATGCAATTTTTTTCTCTCCACGTGAGAACTTAGCAGCAATGTGACTATCGGGGAACATTGCTTGAAATATCTTCCAGAAAAAGACGGATCGAAATACACCAATCACAGCAGACCATTGTGATACATGATGCTGTAGTTGAACCAGTCGACCCTATCACCTGAAGAAGACTGCAGGCAATATTAAAGGAGTCAAATTTATGGTCATCATCCAGTGACTCCGCCGTGAGACAAAAGAATACATTTATGTTATTTTCACTATTTGGCTTGTTGGCCATTGACTCAAAGATCATATTCATAAACCAGTATACAAAAATTTTCTTTTCCTCTTGTAACATTATTTCTTCCATTTCTTGTTTAGTGAAGCAAGTCAGTTTGACTTCTTCACTTGAGATCGTTCCTTGATCTCAGGGTTTTCAGCAATAAATTGTTCCCAGTTTTGGCCATCCCAGGCCTCTATTTCCACACCTTGAACTGTCCCCTCATCAAGACAGTGAGGCATTACTCCATAACCATCAGGATTAGAACGTGGTACATAAAAACTCTGCACGCCGCAGGTCTTGCAAAAAAGGTGTTGAGCTTTGTGAGTGTTGAATGTATAGCAAGTCAAGTCTTCCTTGCCCTACAAAGAGAGATACATAGTATAGTAACTATTAAAAGTTATCGGCCATGGCACACAGAATTCAAGAAAGCTGATTACCATTTTGGTCCACAGTTATTGTTAATTGAAAATTCAAAGTTCACAAAACACAAAGAGAGATTATTATACACTGCGAATAGCACAGCCAATCTAGGCAGTGTAGAGTTAAGATATATGCAAAATAAAATAATGAGTATGGGGAAACATACACATGTCTGCAAGAAAGTTAATAGTTTAAATAAAAAAGAAGACAAGGTCATTACTTTAAGTAAGATCAATACATACCAAAAAAAGACAAATAGATATAACTTAAAATATAAACTTCTAATTGGGGCATAATTTATCTGCAAAATTATGGACATCAAGGTAAACCCCCTCGTGGATCAGAAACTGCAACAATGCAGTCTGAAGGTGTTTCTTTGGATTTTATTCCATAATCTAGCTTCAAGCCTTACAAAGGGCTGTTTCTGTTGTTTTGTCTCCAAGTAAGTTACATGAATTTAAACAGCAGCCACAGCTCAAGTGTAATAAGTCAGAGTGAATCCAGTGAATCAATAGGTTCTTCAGATTTAAAGGTGCAAAAATAGTGGTCAATATCATGCATCAGAACACCTACTGATTTACAGTCGAGTATATCAATAGGGCAAATATTTGATTGCATATAATTAATGGCATTGCATGCTCAGAAATACTAGAGAAGTAAATTAAGTGTAGAGCTCTGTTCTGAAGAATGAATATCTTTCTAAGGTTTGTTTTTGAAGTTAATTGGCTCCAGACCACAAAACGATAAGAAAGATATAGATGGATAAGGGAATTATAAATATTACTTAAGACAGAAGTTGGTAAAAAATGTCTCAATCTTGTGATAATCTGGTGGAAATAAGGGCTGGTGGAAATAAGGGGGGCCAAACATTTTTGTGCACTAACAAAGGGGGGGGGGGCCAAAACAAATTGTGTAGGTTCAATAAATATGTATATTGATAGTTTTACAAAGATACCTGTAACCTTTTTTGTTAGCCAATTATTATTTTTTAATGTATGTGTGTGGCACTAAATTTGGAGTTCTCTATAAAGGGGGGACCAAAAAAAATTGAGCATCAAATTTGTCATTTCCACCAGCTCCTCCCCCCTGTAAATAATAGGGAACTTAAGCACCAGACGTTTTCTACCGGGCGACGGCAACCGGAAGTCAAATTTACTTCCGATCCACGTTTCCCGCCGACAGGGTCAGCCGTCGTGACTCTGCGCCGACTTTGTTTTGCTTATTTTGACGTCGCCTGTAAAACGTGAGTTTCGCTTTTATGATTTTCGTACTTTTATATCATTTTGCCTGCAATTTTTTGTACTTAGTAATACTTAAAATATTATTCTATCATTTTGGTGTTGGTACGAGCGATTATCAAGTATTTACAGTCATTTTCTGAACTTTTTAGCCTCTAGCGTGAAGATGACTACCCCAAAACAACCTGTAATGGAATGGACAGATGACCATGACATTCTCCTGTTGCATGAAATGATTGCTAGCGAATTGTTTCAGTTCAAGAAAGGCAGTCCAGACCGTGGCAAAATCTGGGAGTCGATCCAGGAAAGATTGAACAAGCTTGATAATCCAAAATTTATGATAAAGGACAAGAGGTGAGTCAGGGATCAATGGAATCTGCTTCAAGCCATGTTTAAACGCATGCAACGAGAACAGCTACAAGCCAGTAGAATTGATTGCGAGTTATCCGAAAAGGATGCACTCATAGAAGAGTTATGTCAGAAAGAAGATAGCTTTTCTGCCAAAGACAAAAAAAAGTCAGGTGATAAAGAGGCAGCTGAAGAAATCAGAAAGAAAGCCATGAAACTGGTCTTCCAAATCGGATGATCATATCTGAATAACAGCAAGGATAAGAAAACCTCAGTAGCCTGCATAAACCTTCAATTCTATCATAGATTGTTCTTTGTGGACAATGGATCTTCATTGGTAGTTGAAGAACGTTTGCCAGCACTGGGCTATCTTGTTTTTGGACTCCGAACTCTGCCAAACATTCGGTTTCGTCAATGTTTTCAAGATCAAATCTTGTCGCATACAAACTTTGCGGAAAATCAGGGTTCTTGGAAAGGCAGCTCCCTCACAAGACCAAGAATTCTTCGTCAGAAATTATTTTACCATCATACGCTAGTCACAGCACCTCTCTTGTTTCACAAAAAGTCATTTTTCACATAGGTTTTCTCAAGCTTTCGAGACAGGTTTCCAAAGGTTTGCCATCGCAAAAATACCTCTCTGCTTAAGTTTGGATTTTGGCGGGAATGACGGCGCCCTCTTACCCGGGTTCGCTCGTTTGTAGACGTCATCGTCGCCCTAAAAACTCTGCTGCTTAAGTTCCCTAATGACCGGTCCCTGAGAGAATATGGTGTAAATGCTATAAATGCTAAAACATGGAATGATCTAAAACCATCTGCAACCACCTTCAGAAATTTAACAAATCCACTCATAATGCTGCTTTAATTAAATATTGAGGTATTTTAGTGTCAATGTTTGACTGCGTGATCGATTTCAATTAGTCTGCGTACACGCTGAAAATGTTGAGTTGTTTCATGTTTTTCCTTTTTTCTGTAAACAAAGTAAAACTTGGTAAGAGCGTTGAGATATGGATTTCATCAAGCCAGTTTAGTTATCATATTTAAAGTGCAAAGAACTCTGAATTGGTAAGTATATTTAATAAACTTAGTGCCATATTTATGTGTGATGGGAAGTCTTTGATAGGCATCCGTGAAACAAAACACAATTTCAAGTTCCGGTGTGCATGGAACTCGATCACAGAGGCATGCACCAAAACATGCCAGCAAAATTGTCACTAATATACCTCAAGATCATTCAAAATGACAAAAACAGTATTAAATAGATTTAGGCAAGCCTAAAAGCGGAGCTCCTCACACAGACCCTCACACATTGAAAATGCTGTCACTAAAGTTATTAAGTACGCCTGGTGTATGCAACTACTTAAAGAAGATTCGATAGCTGAAATAGATCGTCAAAAAAAACATCTAGCTCGCGACTCAACGGAAGAGCCATTGCGCAAAAGACAAAGCCTCGTTTCGGTTTAAGACCTTCTATATATCCCGGATGACTATGGCCGCCATGTTGGGGCAACGTCGTCATCGTCGTCGCTAGGCGCACACGCCCGCGAGCCATGCCGCTAGCCACAATGACCATGAAAACTCAAACACATGGTTTTCTCAATTTCTATCCTCGCGTGATAGTTATGGGGCTCTGCTCTGCGGCTCTTCGAGCCGCTGTGGAGTTCTGCTATTATGAGCCAATTTTTTGAGACTTCTAAAGGTGGTTGTAGGTGGTTTTAGATAGTTGTAGATCATTCCATGTTTTAGTATTTACAGAGAAAACAGTCTATCAAGACACCAAGATATTTCACAAATTGTCTTCTTTCCGGATTTCTAAAAGCTTTATGTTCTTTGTCAAACACTTTTAATTTTTTTAAAATTTTGACTGGGAATGAGTACAATCCATGGGCCTTATTTATTGGTAATGACAAGGTTTCACGTTGTGTTTCATCAGGTGTAACTGGATCAAAGAAAATGAGGAGGAAGGCCTAGATATCAAGCCTGATAGATACTTGCAAAAATCTGGTTTAGATTGGGGCATTGCTGATGCTAACTTAGGTCCCACTGATGCAAAGTGTTAGTTTAACACATCAGATATATTAACTTTTTTTTCTTTAACTTTAGTTCTTTAAGGGTTAACAGTAACTGAAGCTTGATGCCTTCCTATAGCTCTGGGGTACTGCTTAATTAGATTTCTCAGAATCTAGCCC
The DNA here is from genome assembly GCA_949710005.1 of Ricordea florida. Taxonomy (NCBI): domain Eukaryota; kingdom Metazoa; phylum Cnidaria; class Anthozoa; order Corallimorpharia; family Ricordeidae; genus Ricordea; species Ricordea florida. The sequence continues at coordinate 1,191,595 of OX453277.1, read as the reverse complement.
TGCAAGGTAGGAAGAAGGCAGCTTATAAATAAGCCAGATGGAGTAAGGATTTTGCATGGCAATCCAAAGTTCCAAACAGTACCAGATGGAATCCATATCAATTCGATAGCAGATGACTAACAATAAAGAGATCAATATGATTTATAAAAGATATATATGATTTGATTTGCCCATTAACTGATTTCATTACAAGCTAGAAATGAAGATTAGGTGACATGCAGTACCATAGAAAGGTAAGTTGACACTTGCCTTTGAGTCGAGTATCACGACTCAATACTCAATTTTTACAAGTATCAAGGATCGAGTGTCAACTTACCTTTGCACAGTACTGTAAATGATCTTGACTGCAAAACTGGAATGCCCTACGGTAACAAGAATCAGCCAAATGCATTTAAATGCAGCAAATTAAGGTAGTGAGTGAAATTCATAAATACTTGTGATGATACCTTAAGCAAAGTGAAGTGCACCTTGGGAACTATAAAATGTTTGTTACCCTTCTTCATGCAAATGCTGCAGCTGTTGAAAAGAATAGAGAATGACAATATCAGAGAATAGTAACCCTTGCACTCTCACGACCTAAACAATACCTCTCCTCACTGGGTGTCATCTACATCTTTGGTGTCAATTTGGAAAGTTTAGACCACCTAGCTTCATGGAAGGAGGATAGATTTGAATACTGGGCAGGGCCATTTTAATGCATGGGCCTGAACAAAGAATTGAACAGGTTAAGGAAACAGTTTTTCTTAGAGTACTACTGTCCTTGCTGAACATCTGTCTTGGAAACCTCACATCTCTCAAGGTGCCTGTAAGATCTCTAAATAAAAAGGAGTCATTTACAGAGCAGGAATTTTCTCCCCAAACGATGTATAAAAACCCTTTATTATTGTCTAGTTGCATGTGGTTGTCCAAATATGACTCAAACCAAGAGTGCCCATTATCGCATATGCCGTAATTCCTTAATTTAGATAAAAGGATTTTGTGATTGACCGTATCCAAGGCCTTCTTTAAGTCCAGGAAAATGACTGCATTGACTTTTCGTCAGTCAATGTTATACGCCCAAGAGTATGAAGCCTCAAGTAGAGCAGTGACAGTCGAGTGAATTGTGCGAAAACCCTGAATTGATATTTATATAGAATATCGTTGTCTGTCAAATATGTATACAACTGGTCGTAATATTATCTCTGAAATAATTTGGCTGCTACCAAGATAAAGGAAATGGGATGGTAATTGTTCAAGTCATTCCACTCTCCCAGTTTGAAAAGTGGGACAACTCTGGCACTTTTCCAGTCATCAAGAAATATTCCAAGTCTTAGTGATTGATTTAAGATAACACACAGGGGAGAGCAGATCAGACCGGTGCATTCTCGAATAAGCCTGGCAGATATATCATCTAGACTGACTGCCTTTGATTTGTCTCATATATTGAGAAGTGAAAGAACATGATTTGGGGTTGTTGGGTGAAATTCGAACCTTTTAATTGTGCCTGTCAGATAATTAATGATGTTCAGATGATCCTAACAGTGGGGTAATTTTTTTTTTTCACTTCTGGGCAAGAGAGGGATGATTAAGTCTTGCGTAATATTGTTAAAAGAATTTGCATATTGGTTAGTTTAAAGCAAATTAGTTATTTTGTGGTCATTTCATTTCGCAGTTGCACTCTTAAACGGACTAGCGGAAAGATTTTCGGTAAGATTTCCTCACAGGTCCCTACTTCATTATGCATGCTGTAGTTGAATTGTCTTGGGAAGTGCGCGTGCAAACATTTCTTGTACGGCTACAGCATGCATAATGAAGTAGGGACGTGTGCGGAAATCATTCCAGATTTTCTGGCACAGCTTGGCTACACTTGACAAAAAAACTCTGCATAGATTTCTGGATCACCCCATACCCGATTATGTACGCTGAAGCTGCATCGTATCCGTGTTTCCTTCTTCTAAGGCAATAAATACTTTGGACTCGATTTCCCCATCAACCCATACTTCATTATGCATACTACAGCAGCATTGTTTAGGGTAAGACATGAGCAAACATTTCATTTTTTCCAGGAACTAAAAGCACGGCTAGAGTATGTATAATGAAGTATGGGATGATATGGAAATCTCGCCTACACTCCACATGCTTACTTGCAGTCGAACACGTGAATCACTGGAGAGGCCACAACTTCAAAACGAACCTTTCCACAATGGCAACCTCCCATGTGAGTTACAAAGCCATCACCAGATGCCATTTTCTTTTCTTCTCTGGACGCGAGCACAATAGAAGACAGGCGTTCATGGCAATTGGCAGAGAAGGATTGGGTCTCACGAATTGCGATACACGTGGCGAAAAGCGCAAGCGGGATCTCGAGTAAGCAACTGTAGCCATTTTGATGCAAGTGAATATATGAAAGACCATATATTTGAACTGCGGAGTAATATGTAATGATATTGACTGATCATCGCAGTTATGTAGCTGTGAAATTGAAGCCTGAAAAAAAAACCCAGGCCTAAACGGGATTCGAACCCATGACTTCTACGATACCGGTGCAGTGCTCTACCGACTGAGCTATCAAGCCAACTGGGAGCTGGTCGTATAGTGAGTTCGTAATATACCCGTAGATGGAGAACAATGTGCCATTTTGATGACGGCTCCGCTTAGGGGTTTTAGTGAACAAAGAAACAAAAGCATTTATTTTCAGGGTACAGGAGATATCTTCGATTTTTTTACAGGGATCTAGGGAATCTCTGATTAAATTGTTGGGAACAAGGGATCAAGTGGTTTCATTAATATAATGGGGAACAAGGGAGAAAAATGCAAAAAGAGTGAGGGAACACTCCCCTCCTGGGAAGGGCTTATCAATGGGCTCTTGCCCGAGTTTCATCATTAGAACCCATGTCTAATTTGAGTGATTCAAGGGATTGAGTGATTCTTTATGGACAGCTTTAATTGGAAAGATTTAATAAAACATTTAGTCTCTTTTATTGTACATGCGGTCGAGAGCATAAGGAACAGAGACAGTCCCGGTCTGGCCCTTCAGATATGAATATATATTATTATGGACGTGGAAGTCTGTTTTCTGAGAGGTCAGCATGAATCATTGTGATGGCATACCAAGTAGGGCTCTTGTTTGTAAATTCTGCCAGAATAATTCATAATTAGAGAAACTGATACATATTCGAAAGTCAGAATTGGCCATTAAATACAGATGGCTAGAAGGACTGGGTTACAGTGGAGTCTTGCGTACATCTCAGAAAACATATTTCCATTTGTATAAATAACCTTAAGTTTTCATTGTTGCATGATATTACAAATGTGATCTCATACATGAAGTATTTACTGTATTGAATCAATTAAAAATAAATACAAGGACCCCCTCGGATGTTCTTCTGTTCGTTTTTAAGAACGTGATGTGTGCTTGAGTAATCCAGTCTAATCTCTACGATCAGGACAACTCAAGACAACCCACATTCATATTCCAGCGCACGCCCCAAGTGTCCCCCACTGTACCTTGGGTTCTCTTGATGTGGTATGACCTTTGTTGTCTTCTATCATTGGCAGGGTAACTTTTGGAAGGGTTCATGAGATTATTTCCAGGTACTTGACTTTTAAAACTGCCAAGAACGTTTTTGTACAAGTGCCACAGCCTATGGCCAATTCCCTCCCACCAAACTACCTGTAATGTAGATAGGTAATGAAGAGAGGGGGGTGCAGCATCCTTTGTAGCAGTGAGACCTTTACCCTGTTTTTGTCTGTCAAAATGGTCAGAGAGCCTACCTAATTCCAGGGCCTGTTGAGAATAAGGTACCAATATGTACTGGAGTCCAAAACCACAATGCTAAAATTTACCCCCATTTACTACATATAAAATGGCAAAAGCCACACCCTTTTGGACAGCACGTACCTGACACAAGCCACCAGATTTGATAAGGGCTGCTCTTCCGTTGCCATCTTGTCAATGAAATGATGGCTTAAGTTATGCAATATGTGTATTTCATTACTTGTTAGGAGCTTGATTCCATTTTATTAATTCATTTATTTATTTGTGACATAGCACTTAATACTGCAGACTCACTTTTCTCAAAAAAAGTTGTGAATTACATAAAGACATACCCATTGTAAAAGCCTGTAAAAGTTTCCTTCTTAGGAAAAAATGTATTACAAAAGCATGTACTGGTTACTCATGCATGTCATATAGTAGATAGCTGATGATACCAACTTTTGGCCTTTTTTATTACTCACTGGTGTGCATTTCTTATAGCTTGAAAAACTGAGACTTTAGCAAATATAAATAATCCAGGGTCAGGGTTCCTCTACATTTCAAAACTCTTGGAGTAATTAGTACAGGAATAGATTCAGTTAACTGGATATGGCAATGGAAGACCCTGAACACCTGCTTTTAAGTTCTCCATAGATACCAGGGTTACTTCCAAAATTGTTCTATGAGTATAAACAGCATGATGCGGGGTGATATATACATTAGCCATCTTCAAAAGTGGATGATCTCTTGGAAGTGGCAGGGGTTCAGTAACATCTAACCCTGCTGCCTTTATGACGCCATTCTGTAAGGCTACACACAGATCATCTGGATTAACCACTGCTCCTCGAGCCACATTGATTAGAATTGCTGTGGGCTTCATTTGATTAAGTTCTTTGCACGTAATCAAATTGTTGGTTTCAGCTGTCAGTGGGACACATATCACAATGAAGTCTGACTTGCATAATAGATCCTCTAAACGCGAGCAGAATTTGATACCTAAAAAGGATCAACATAACAATATTACTACAAAATGATAAAATTATGATACAGTTTCACTGAAAATACAAATTCATATTTTCCAAGGGACCCTTCATCTTTACAGTACACATGAATCAAGTTAACTACAAAAAGAAATCTGTTTGCAAGAGATCAAACCTCAGTGTAAAGTGTAATAAATTATAAAAGCAATGCTACGTTTGGCTTTTCCTATAGGCATGTGCAGACAAATGGAATAATTAGAACTTTGCATTCTGGACTGATTCAATAAATGGCTTATATCCCATGTCCCCAGAAATATAAGTAGTTTCAGTCAAGAGAAGCTGACTCATTTTTCATAATCAACAACTAGAATGTACCTAAACTTTTTTCCTTGCCAACATTTTGTGTGCGACTGTGATACAGTATTTCCATCCTGAAGCCTCTTGCACGCTCTGCGACAGCTGTGCCAATGTTTCCTAAGCCAATGATACCAATTGTTGCCCCAGTGACATCCGTACCACATCCAACAGCTTGTCTCATGCTCTGAAATTTCACAGAAGCAAAGTCATACGATTCAATAACAAAATTTAATTCTTGTAAAGCAAAAGTATGCTTGTTTAATTACATTTATACTGAAAAGGTCAATCCTAGAATAACATTTATACCCACAGAGCAAATGTATAATTTATTTCATTCACTCAAAGTACTGGTTATTAAACAAAGGCATAAATTATAATATGAATCTGTGATTGACTGGCCAATAACTCAGCTCAGGAGCTCAGCTGGAAGACATCACACTAGTAATTACAAAATTTGAAAACGTTCTACTGAACTGCCCCAGCCTGTTCTTTTCTTTGACGAAAAAGAATTGTGAAAACACTAGGTAGCTACGCTTCCACTGCAGGGCAAGTATACTGTTGCTTGATACACTACAATCCCATACTGATATTGCTACGGGTATATTTATGAACTTACTATAATTGATGTATAATGCGTGCTCTTGGCTACTTTATCGGCCATAACAATATTTCTAGCAGCAGCAAATAGCAAACTAAACGCCATATCTGCCACGGATTCACTCATTACATGCCCGGGAGAATGTCCCACTCGAATACCCCGCTTCGATGCAGCCTCGACGTCAATGTGGTTGATTCCCGTGCTAGCCGTGGATATAACTCGTAAATTGGGCAACATATCCATCGTTTCTCCATCCAACTTCACCTTGTCTTGTGCAAATCCTCCAGTGAGAAGTATTCCCAAAACATTATTCCGTTCGTCATCATTCAAATCTTTCACAGAAACTGGTCCCAGGAGAGTAAAATGCCTACTGAAATTATCTTCAGCGAGTCGCCTTGCGAAGTCAGTTGGTGGTATGGTTGGAGTTGAACAAGAAAAGGGGAGAACTAATGGTGGTGAATCCATTTGTAGTTATTACAAAAACACAGTAAATATTATTAACGTGTGCAATATGCACAATATGAAAATGAAGATTCTGTCCACGTTACCATATGCTATAGGAGATCCCGTGTGTTTGAGGCGCTCCCTGCCCGGGTGTTATAGTGCAATGACCGGTGTGTGCAATGGCAGAGAAACATGTGATACTTAGTAGAGCCCGGAGTGCAATGGACCCTACCCAGTACACACCTCAGGAGGAAAAAAGCGAGGCAACAAGGCCGTCAGCCAAAACCCCCCTAGATGGTAAGTGAGGTGTAACCGGCCCAACGGTGACGATTACGAGCGGCAGGTGCAATGTGTAGTGACTTGTTCGTTTCACCATTACCGCGTCAGGTAAGTTTATTTTGTATTTAAGTGATCGGCCGGGCCCTGTTAAGGAGTGCAATGCCCGCCGGTCTACCGACTCATGTTGACCCACATGGCAGTGGGCAACATCACTCAAACACGGGGGTGCACCAGCACGTCAACTGTCACCCGGGAATCGAACCCGGCCCACACATACACAAGGACAACATAGAACGGGACATGACAAAAATGACGACCCCAGAACTTCTGGCGGAAAAAGCGGTACAACAATAACACAGCTAACAAGGACGTACGAAAACGACGACCCCAGAACGACTGGCGGAAAAACGGGACAACAGGTAGACGGAACAACAATCACAATAAAACAACCGTTAAGACTGCGCAACTCAATAGGCACCTGCCCCACCTAGGGAGACTAGGCTGAACTAGGGGGCTAGCCAAGGAGAGCGCAGACTACACAAAAAAACAAAGACATCTTTTGAAATTTGACTGCAATTTGCTTTATAACTTTTGTATTTGGTTTTCTATTTTAGTTTAGATTTTGAGGACAAAAGAGCCCTCAACAACGACACCAATGATCCCGTTGGCCCCCCACTGGCGATGAAAGCAACCTCTACGGCGATTGGAGGAAAAGTGCTTAAAGAACAAAGGAAGGAAGAACCGCAGACGAGCCTTCATTCCCGCAATGAGCCCTACCGCACCAGGAGGGACAGAGCGGAAACGAAAGTCGTTCCTCTGACTCCAGGTAAGGAATTTGCAAACGTTAAGCAAGTAAACAAAAACTATGGGGACGACCCGAAGATCGTCCTCAGAAAAACCAAAGAGTAAATGACGTAACTCGATAGAGGGGGCCAGAGGGGCCGCAGAGAACAGAAGAGGCTGAATCCATGAGATACCACTCTGGGCTAACGGGCAAGAATAGAAAAGGTGCTCCATGGTCTCCAAAGGATGACCACAGTAACAGGCCAGAGGATGATTATACCCGAAAGAGGCCAAACCGGCGGCTGTGTAAAGGACACCATGAGCTACACGCCAGGAGAGGTCCACAACGGGACGATCTAAAGGCATGCAGTTCAAAGAGTTCCAAGTTGTCGACCAATAGAGATCGCCAAAAACCGGTCGGACCTTGGACACACAGTGCGGGGTGGACCTATTGTACTCCAGGAGAAGCGAGTAGGCCGCCTTGCATGTCAAGGTAGACACAGGCTTGGGACCGCCAGCAGAACCCAAGCCGAAGACAAGGGGCTGAGAAGCACCAGACGAACCACCGCCCAGGGAACGCCAAGCCGTTAACAAGGTGGAATAAAACGGCGGCAATCGCCTTGGGGGAAAAACAAGAGGGTTGGCCAGCACTGATAGAGGTGGTTCCCCAAACGCCTTGACGAACCAAAAGTCCATCAAAGAAGTATTGTGCAGATAGTTTCTAAAGAAACTGGTGCTGCGTCGGTGGGAAATTGAAACACAAGAAACTGAGTAAATCAAACGAGTTGATTAAGTAAGTTATACCACCGTAAGGTAAAAGGGAGGTGCTGACGTTTCGAGCGTTAGCCCTTCGTCGGAGCGAATGAACCCGACGAAGGGCTAACTGGCAGAACGGGCACAAGAGAAGCGAATAGCGATGGCCTTTAAGTGGCGTTTACTAGCATCCCACCATTTCTGGAGGGAAGAGAAAGAGATCTGTCTGGTACGCCAATCTAACCAAAACGAAGACACTTCGTTAAAAAAGGCATCGTCATTGAGGATGGAAGTATTGAGCTTCCAACGGCCCGGAATGGCTTCAGGAATGGAAAAATGAAGCACAACTCCACAGTGATCAGAAAACGGGCAGGGGAGAATATCGCAAGGGGAAACATCAGACACCCAAGCATAGGGACATCCGATAAGATCGATGCGCGACGAAATGGAATTGTCGGGCTTACACCACGTGAAAGAGGAGGACGTAGGATGGAGAGCCCTCCAAATGTCCACAACACAGCAATCGTCGAAACACTACGATAGGAAAAGAGAACTCTCACGGGAAGTGTCCGCGGAGTCCGAGCCTCTCCTATCGAGCGTACGATTTAGGACGGTGTTGAAATCGCCCAGCAGAATGGTTGGGATAGCAGGGTCAATATGATTAGTGACGGACTCAATAAATTCATTTCGCGCTGGATTCCTGTTGGGGGCGTGAGCACAGGCAACCCGAAAAGACTTGCCATGCGAGTTAATTAAGCTCGACTAAAACAAAACGGCCATCAGGATCGGTCCAGGAGCTGCAAAGAGAGAAAGAGTTGCGGAAAAGGATAGCAACTCCACAAGAGTGATTGGTGCTAGTGGAGACCACAGCCTGAAAACCAAAAGAAGAAAACCATGGGAGGGCCTCATTTGCAGAGACCGTGTGAGTCTCCTGCAAACAAATGATGTCCAGTGTCAAACAAGATAGCTACTGGAGGAGGCCCATCCGCTTGTTAGGATCACGAAGACCATTACAATTGAGCGTAATAATGGAAAGAGCCATTTTGGAATTTGGAAAGAGAGAAATTCACAATGTAAAACAATTTGGAAGTAATCAAAAATCTGAATTCAAAGAGAAGAGGTGGAGTCGAGACTCCCAACTGACTGAGATCTACTGAGAGGCATAGAAGAGATCCTCATAGACCGATCCGTAGAGGCTGCACGTTGTAAACGGTCAGAAGAGAGGAAAGGTTCATAAGTTCTCCTGGACCCGCGATCAGATGCCGTAGGAAGAGACGAGTCCTGGGTAGGACAAACAGTAGGGGGAGGGGAAGGGAGGCTGCGAGGGTCAGCCGCCATGTCTGGCGCTGAAACTGGCTCGACAGCCTGAGTTTCCATAGAGGAAACGGGGATAGGGGGGAGCAGGGGGGGTTCCCACTTCCCAGAAGCACAATGTTGCTTCTTGGGAGCATCTACGTTACTTTCTTTTTTGTTTTCTCTTTTTCTTTTAGGTCTTTTCTTACGTTGTTCTTTACCAACTACTTCATTACTTATGTTACTACTATTACTACTAGCTGAATTAACAGACTGAGAAGAAAGAGGGGGGAAATGGGGGTCTTCAGAAGGGGGAGGATCTGAGAACAGATCCATGGAGTCCTCCATAGGGAGGGGAGTAGGGAATCACCCCAATCTGAGGTTTGGGCAGAAGGCAGATCAACAGAAATTTCCATCAAGGGAGGGGGGCCATCATCGGAAACTTCAAGAGGGGTAGAAACATCAGCCTCAGCCTCGAAAACCGAATGTTAGGCAGAGTTCAGAGTCCAAAAACAAGACATCCCAGTGCTGGGCAAACGTTCTTCAACTACCAATGTCCACAAAGAACAATCTGTGATAGAATTGAAGGTTTATGCAGGCTACTGAGAAGGTTTTCTTATCCTTGCCGTTATTCAGATATGATCATCCGATTTGGAAGACCAGTTTCATGGCTTTCTGATTTCTTCAGCTGCCTCTTTATCACCTGACTTTTTTTGTCTTTGGCGGAAAAGCTATCTTCTTTCTGACATAACTCTTCTATGAGCGCATCCTTTTCGGATCTCTTCTCGTTGTCCTTTATCATAAATTTTGGATTATCAAGCTTGTTCAATCTTTCCTGGATTGACTCCCAGATTTTGCCACGGTCTGGACTGCCTTTCTTGAACTGAAACAATTCGCTAGCAATCATTTCACGCAACAGGAGAATGTCATGGTCATCAGTCCATTCCATTACAGGTTGTTTTGGGGTAGTCATCTTCACGCTAGAGGCTAAAAAGTTCAGAAAATGACTGTAAATACTTGATAATCGCTCGTACAAACACCAAAACGATAGAATAATATTTTAAGTATCACTAAGTACAAAAAATTGCAGGCAAAATGATATAAAGTACGAAAATCATAAAAGCGAAACTCACGTTTTACAGGCGACGTCAAAATAAGCAAAACAAAGTCGGCGCAGAGTCGCGACGGCTGACCCTGTCGGCGGGAAACGTGGATCGGAAGTAAAGTTTGATTTTCCAATTCTACATGGTGATTCTCGACGGGTATGGATCCCACTTTTGAGGCGAGAGGTTGGTGTTCGGCATGAGACAGCGGAGCTAAAGTACAGGTCACAGGTCAGAAAAAATTGAAATAAGGAAAATAAAAAATGTGCACAAAATGATCACAAAAACTGTACTGTATGGTAAAACTGGTGTAAGAGAGTATGAAAACCCACGCCATCATGCATCCGAAAAAGTTCCCAAGCGTATCATCATCATAATGATAATAATCACCATCATCACCATAATAATAGTTTATTACTTTTGTTTTCTTGGATTTTCTTATAATTGCTTTTATTACTCCAAGAGTTCTTACGTACTGTTTTCATTTTGTTGGTTGAGGGCAGGATGTTGTTGAGAGATAATTCGGCTCAAAGCATTTCATGAAAATTTAATAGAGTCGCGCCTATTTTTATCACATTTCAGCAAAAACATAGAACCCGCGACCTCCCGTATGCTGTGTATACTAGGTATGGGGCACGACGACTACCGATCCCCTGTGCTGGGAACAGGGTTTTTTTTATTCCGGATATAGTCACGCTAAGTTTGTCATCATGCGATTAGTGGCGTGATACATGCCCACGTGATCACGACATGAGGTCCTGCGCTTTGTTTTGGAAGGTATCTGAGGGAGCCAGAAGGGATGTTTTCTTGGGGTATGGGGCTGGGGGAGTAACTGTTTTGAAATTTCTGTTTGTTTACTTTTGAAGATCGAAATGAGAAAGCAAATTCTTTCTTCCTAGTTTAAGGAACTGCAAGACACGTACCTTTTTATGTGTTTTCCAGCTTCTCTACTCCAAACCAGGAAAAGAGAGGCTTCATTTATGCAAAACCAGAAAGCGCTATCGATATTTCCCGTGCTTGGAATACAAATTACTCCTTGCAGCTGGGCCGCCTATTACAACCCGTGCCTTTCATCACGAAAATTGAACTTTCCAAGTTTATTGAAAATTCGAAGAAAAATACAATCTGCAAAGTAACTATGGATGATACGTTCTTCCCAAGTATTCTGTTAAGGGAAGTAACAGTCGAAAAGATGGGGAAGTGAGTGTTGTATTTTGTATGTCTTTCGCCGGAAGCTGGAAAGTTCCATTTCCGACTTGCTTATTGACAATGGAGAGCTTTTATTCTCTTTGGCAGGTATTCTTAAATCACCATTTTAATTGGCTGAAACGGAAGCACGTTATTACATTGTGCTTCCTCATTGGCCCAAATAAACAATAACCAGCGGGTAGTCACGTGTGTCATAAAAACAATATTTCCAAAACAACACAGAAAGCGCCGGATAGAGAAGTGTTCATGACAGTGTTCGAGGGAATATGCGACGCGAATGTAGAAAGCTGCCTCTATTATTTGGCCACAGCTGTTAAAGTTTTGTCGGCAGAACGTATCTTGGATACTATAACGCTGTTTCTTTCCGTGGAACGTTCAAGTGTGCACTGTAAAAACGCTTCTGTTGTCTTTATCGTTGTCGAATACGATGGTAAAGACATTCCAAGCCTATCTTCCTCACTGCCATAGGACGTACAGCTGTATCCACTGTAGAGCCCATTTGGCCAACCATGACGAACTAATTTCAAAGGTGAGGGAAATGACTTTACCGCAAAGTTTCTTGATTTCTATTTAGGAAGCGAATACACCACTCTTCGTGGCTTAATTACCAAGAACCGAACATCAATTCGATTTCTTTCGTTTTCAGTCTTTCCAAGGTAGTCAAGGAAGAGCCTACCTGTTTAATAAAGTGTAAGTACGGGAACATATGATATCTTTTTCAGTTTGTATTGCTCCATTTCATTTTTGCCTTTCTTGGCTCACTCTTTTAGTGTGAACGTTGGTTGCGGCCCGGCAGAGGAACGTGTTTTGTTGACAGGTCTACATGCAGTAGCCGACATTTACTGCGAATGCTGTAAAACAACGTTAGGTTGGAAATACGTAAGTGTATACTTTTGCAAGCCGATTTCCTTTATTTATGACTAAAATCCTATAGAGGCAGCAAATCTAAATGCGTGTTGTTTCATTTTTACGATGCGTTTTCGGTGGTGCGGAGCAAAACAAATGCAAATTAGTAGCTCGCCATATTGAAAACAAGATTGGAGTTACTGCGCCATATCACGGTGTGCTAATGCTTTTCGTTTGCCTTTTAGGAACACGCCTTTGAAAACAGCCAAAAATACAAAGAAGGAAAGTTCATTATCGAAATGGCTCACATGATTAAAGATAACGGTTGGGAATAGATCGATCGACGATCGATGATCTTCAGATTTTTGTCTTGAAGACAAGCCAGGATTTTGTACAGCAATTATGTATTATTCACAACACTAAGAGAGCTTTTATATTTGAACAGACCACACAGGTAAACAGATCTGTGCACGAAGACATCTATTTAGAACTTTTTCGTAAGAAAAACATATTCGTTACCTTTGTAAATATGCGAAGAAAATAATTTCTTTAGTTAACTTGTCATTGCGTTGCTTGTTGTCCATCTACAGAGCACTGAGAAGTGGCGTGATCCGACCTTTTTGGTCTTGTACATTTTTTTAAGTTTTAAGTTGACGTTTTGTTCGGGTTTATCAAGTCACTTGTATATATGAATATAAGAATAAAGAAGAATGATATGTTAGTATGCTACCAAGTGATTGTGGATCGCTCTGATATTTTGATTCTGTTTGATGGGCCGTCACGTTTGTTTCGTGAGGCAAAAAATTATACGGCAATTGCTTTTGGCAGTAAACACCCCCGTCAAGGACGTCTTTACACGAGGCTCTGTTTCTTTACTTAGTTCGTTGAGTTTTTCTTGCTGTAAGGTTCTTTCTTTTTTGCCAAGGCAATGTTTAGCCACCTTGCCGAGGAAATAAGAACAGTGATTTGCATATCGACGTTTTGTTTTCCAATCCGTGGACGGATATTTCTGGTAATTTTACGACATTTGAGATTTGTTTATAAACACGCACTGCTAGAAGTTTTGGGCGAGATTTCCATATTATGTCTCCTGTAGTCATGCTGTTTTGTTCTTCGAAAACAAGAAATCTTCGTAAGTGCATTACCCTAAACAATTCTGCTACAGCTTGTATGATGGAGTGTGGTGTATCACGGAAATCTAAGCAAAGGCTTCTCGCCAGTAGAAAGTTGATTTATTGTGTTTCTACTAAATCTACGAACTGAAAGTTCCTTTGTGGGTACCAGATTAGATCGTCAGTTTGTGTGCTTACAGTTGGATATCCATAAGATACTTTTAAGTCTTTTTCGCTTCTTAGCATAGTGTTCAATACGACAGCTGGAACACAAAACCGAAAACAATCGAAACCGAAATTAAAGATAAAAGAACGGAACAGCAAATCCGTGAAATTCTTATATAAGACACACACGATAGCACAAAACTCCATTGTTTAAATTTCAGTAGCGACCCAAGCGAAGATTATTTTGTTTTTCAAATTAGCTTTTTTCGCGCCAAAAAAATGACTAACTTGTTTACGTCGTGACATAATGTACTTACAGATTTGAAAGAAGGGGTTCTCGGAGGTACGGAGTTGCGAAGTTGCCGGCTTGATCGAACAAAAACCAACAGATATCAGACTTGTTCAAATGATAAAATGTGTGAAAGGAATCGCCTTACCTGGAATACTATTTCAGTTTACCTCACCCGAATTGCTATAGTCATTTCCCGCCTGTAAACGCATGATATTTTTGTTATTGTGGTTCGTAAGTTAGGGACGGACATTAGAAAAGTGATGGGGGAGGGGGGAATTTTCAACTTGCACGAATTTTTTTTTTCGCTCACTGCTTGTGCAGGAATGTTTTTTTCAGGTGAACCCCTCTGCACGAATTTTTTTTACTACGTGTGAAAAAGTCACAATTGGACCTTGCTTCTGCATGAAATTTTTTTTTACCTTCTTCTTTGCATGAATTTTTTTTCTTGGCATTTTCCCTTGCATGACTTTTTTTTTTTTCCCACCCCCCCCCCCCCTCATCACTTTTCTAATGGTCCGTCCCTTAGTAGTTTTGGCCAGATAGAAAGAATTTGGACAAATCCAGGCAATTAATATGCCTCATGAGAATTGTATACTCTTAGGCTAAGTAAAAGTGATTTGAAAATATGAAGGTGTTATATTATCGTTATGCATTCGGTAGCCGTATTGCTCAGGATAATGCGCGTGTAGACAATCTTGGTTTCGAATAACGAAACAGTACAACTACAGCATTCATAATAAAGTTATGGGGTGATACGGAATTCTTAAAGCGGACCAATTAGAAGAGAGGCCTCAAGAGAATATCATTTTGACCTCTATGTACCATAATCGTTTGGCGTTTACACGCCATCGAACACCATGTAAAAGTTGTTTTACAAGTAAAATTGCAGGATACATTTTGAGAGGATTAGAGTTGTCTGATATGTAATCAAACCCGTGGATCGAGTGTTAATTTTAAATAGGTTTAATAAAAAATTATTTAAAAGGAGGAAGAAGGTTCGTGAAGCCCTCATCAGAGTCACATCAGAGACATGCTTTTCGCGGATGATGCCGCAGTCGCAACCCGACACCCAGCGGGAACTACAGTCGCTGTTGGACCGCTTCTCTCAGGCTTGTAAGGAGTTCAAGCTGACCATCAGCCTGAAGAAGAGAAGTGTACTGGGACAAGACACGGCATCTCCAACAGCCATCACCATCGACAACTACGAGCTTGAGGTCGTCCACCAGTTCACATACCTTGAGTCCACCATCACCAATAACGTCTCCTTGCACACTGAGATCGCCAAGAAGATCGGGAAGGCAGCCACAACACTAGTACTCGCTGGCCTCACAGCTCGAGTGTGGACAAACCCCAAGCTGACAGTGAAAACGAAAATGGCTGTGTATAACGCCTGCGTCCTCCGCACCTTGCTGTATGGCAGTGAGTCATGGACCACATATGCCAGACAGGAGAAAAGGCGCTTTCCATCTAAGGAGCATGTGTCGCATCCGGGGCATATGTTGGCAGAGGATAAAGTGACCAACAACGAAGTCCTGTCTTGGGCCGGTCTTCCCAGCTTGTACAACCTGCTAAAACAACGTGGACTGCGCTGGCTAGGACACGTCCGCCGCATGCAGGATGGACGCATCCCGAAAGACATCCACTACGGATAGCTTGCCACAGGGCATAGAAGCATCGGCCGCCCAAAGCGGAGGTACAAAGACACCTGCAAGAGAGACATGAGGGCTCTCGACATCAACACTGATTCCTGGGAAGAACTAGCAGCGGACCTTGCTAGCTGGAAAAAGCACCCTTCACAAACTGCAAATGAAGCTGGGTGAAGAACTGACAGCAGCAGTAGCAGAGAAGCGAGCTCGCAGAAAGGAGCGCAACAGCAAACCAGAGACCACTCACAGATGTGACCTCTGCGACAGAGACTGCCCCTCTCGCATTGGTCTTTACAGTCACAAGCGACGCCGCTCAAGCCGAGCAGACAGCCTGGATAATTAATGGGCGGATGTTTCACCCATTGTCGACACTGACCGACGGAGGCGTATGATGGTCAAACAGACCACCTGACTTGCCATTTGACTTAATGAGGCCATAGTATCGATATCGGAGAATAACATAAGAATCGTAGGTCGTGTCCGATCGATTTAATTTGAGAAAGCCGTCTCGGCCCATCCGTACTGTTACCCGAGGCAAATAATTAAACAAGAGAGTCTTTCTGTCGAGGGACTATCGGCTGATAGTTGCCCCGCGGAAATTTGATATTCTTTAATCAAAAATTCGAAGGCAAATATTCCAGTTTTAACAACATCAAATTTTCAAGGGATAACTATCAGACAGATAGCTCCGAAACACAAACACTCTATTGTCTTTATTGTTCACCACTAAGTTTTCTTCCGTGCGCCAGTTGAAAAACAATCAAAACCCACTAAATGCAAATCAAATCATATATTTATTCGTGCGTACCTTGGTTCTTTTTTGGGTACAGCCTCATTGACAAGGATAGGGTAGGTACTTCATATATGATTCCTATAGTGTACCGATATATAGATGCATATACTGCACTCTTTAGTACTTGCGTACTGGAGTGTCTTGGCTTACTTCAGTAACTTGGCGTACTTGAGATACTTTGCCTACTTCAGTAACTTGGCGTGCTTGTGGTACTTTGCCTACTTCAGTAACTTGGCGTACTTGAGTTACTTTGCCTACTTCAGTAACTTGGCGTACTTGAGTGTCTTGGCCTACTTCAGTAACTTGGCGTACTTGAGGTACTTTGCCTACTTCAGTAACTTGGCGTACTTGAGATACTTTGCCTACTTCAATAAGTTGGCGTGCTTGCTCAAGAGGTACTTTGCTTCCTTCAGTAGCTTGGCGTGCTTGAGGTACTTTGCTTACTTCAGTAACATGGCGTGCTTGAGGTACTTTGCCTACTTCAGTACCTTGGCGTACTTGAGTGTCTTGACCTACTTCAGTAACTTGGCGTGCTTGAGGTACTTTGCCCACTTCAGTAACCTTGCGTACTTGAGTGTCTTGACCTACTTCAGTAACTTGGCGTGCTTGAGGTACTTTGCCCACTTCAGTAACCTTGCGTACTTGAGTGTCTTGGCCTACTTCAGTAACTTGCCGTAGGTGAGGTACTTTGCTTCCTTCAGTAACTTGCCGTACTTGAGGTACTTTGCATACTTTAGTAACTTGGCGTGCTTGAGGTACTTTGTCTACTTTAGTTACTTGGGGTACTTGAGTGTCTTGGCCTACTTCAGTAACTTGCCGTACTTGAGTGTCTTGGCCTACTTAGGTAACTTGGCGTACTTGAGTGTCTTGGCCTACTTCAGTAGCTTGGCGTGCTTGAGTGTCTTGGCCTACTTCAGTAGCTTGGCGTGCTTGAGTGTCTTGGCCTACTTCAGTAACTTGGCGTGGTTGAGTATCTTGCCAATTTAGTGAAGTAGGCCAAGACACTCAAGTACGCCAAGTAGCTAAAGTAGGCCAAGACACACAAGCACGCCAAGTTAATGCATGAAGTAAGCCAAGACACTCAAGTACGGCAATTTACTGAAGTAGGCAAAGTACCTCAAGTACGCCAAGTTACATAAGTAGGCAAAGTACCTCAAGCACGCCAAGTTACTGAAGTAAGCATGGACACTCAACTACCCCAAGTAACTAAAGTAGGCAAAGTACCTCAAGCACGCCAACTTACTGAAGTAGGCCAAGACACTCAAGTACGCAAGTGCAGTATATGAATCTATATATCGGTACAGTATAGGAATCATATATGAAGTACCTACCAAGGATAGATACATCTTCGCTGACCGGCGAAGCGAGTAGCCCGCATATTGAGTAAAAATGTTCACGGACGGGTACTATCCATTCAGGTATTTTCCTCGGAAGGGCAAGCATATGTCTCTCCGCGGACGAACCCTATCGCGTCACGTGATAAATTTAAACCAATAAAGATCGGAGAAAATTTAGTGGTGAACTATATCCACCCATAGTGCTTTTGTCATTGTCTGATTCCGGTCCTAGTTGCCTGAGAAAGATATTACTCATCAGTAAAAAAACATTGAGTGGTACTGTAAGTACTATTCTCCAGAAAACGTTCCAGCGGTTCTTTCACGTGGGGTCGACTTCTATTAGGGACTGTGCGATAATTATCAGGAGAGGGGCAGTAAAACAAAGGGGGGGGGGCACAATGTAAACTCACAACCTTAGGGAGGAGGGGAAGGTAAATTTCTGGCAAAGTGGTGGGGAGCAACCGAAAAACTGACTTTAAGATTCAATTACCAAAGATATTTTCCTAAAAGGTATACTCATTACTTTCCGGAATGATTTAATATGAATAAAACATGGCTTATATTTGAGGGGGGTCAGGGTTAATTTGTCTTTGTTGAGAGGAGGCCGGGGTATTGTGTAATATTTCTTCTTGCGAGGATCATTTTTCACTCCCCCCCCCCTCTCCTGATAATAATTGCACAGTCCCTTATACGCTAACAGAAGCGATTTTCTCTTCATGCAGTGTATCTTTTATGTTTTTTTGGTGTACCCCAGTTTTGGTTAACCCCACCCCACCCTACAGTTCAACTTACTTACCCTTCCCTAGAAAATATTATTCAACTGTTTTTGACTGTTGGCCGGAATGTATACTCTGCACTGAGGAAACGACGTACTGTTTGTGCAAACACGCGCAAATTTCGCTGAGAAATCTGAAATGGCAGAGCCACAAAGCCTTCCCAAAGAGAACATCGAGCTAGAGTTTGATCAAATCACAGGTGACGAAGAAAACAAACTTACGCAACCGCAGGCTGAAGCTGTCGCTAACTCTGCTCCTGCTGATCGCGATCAAAATATCAGCACATCACAGATATCGGCTGATGTTCCCCGAGCATCTCACGGAGATCTAAAACAAAAGGGAAAAAGTAAGTTTTTGAGTCATTTTTCCGTTAGTTTCCGCAATTTTCTTTAAAAGAACAACTTAAGTCAAAGTAGAGCTTATGGCATAACTTCATTGATTTAACTGAACAGTTAATGAGGCCCTGCCAGGGTAAATTCCGACAAGCGACACGGGCCGAAAAGTAGCGACAGCGACCAAATGAAATAGCGACAAACGACTGCCATTCTATTAAGCCGAGAATTAGTGACAAAGAACTGAAGTAGTTGTCCCTTAATTTCCGACAGCGACGTTAAGCCTTGACAAAACGCCGACACGAGGCATTTTAAAATTCCGACAAGCGACCTGGGACCTCCCCCTGGCAGGGCCTCGTTAATTCTCTCTCTGTTTAGCCATACACCTGACTATAGCCAGTTTCCTTTCGTTTTCCGAAGCTTTTATTGATAAGTCCTGTAAATCCCTTCATTCACTGCTTGGTAGGCTTTTCAGTAATATGACTACTGTAGAAAACTTACAGCATGCAAGAGTTTCAGTTATGTTGATTTCAAAACCAACAGACCGGAGCGTAGTCTTGCCAGAGTGCTTTTATTGCACTTTTTGCATATCTTGGAACAATTTCGTTAGTAAGATTTCTCAACTGTTTGCCTACACTGTATTGACCATTGCATGTAAGTAGCTTCTGCTTCGTTTATGGTACTTAACGGGTTACACACCGTTCCGTAAGCAACCTAAGAATCAAAAGAAATCACATTCAACCAGAACTTCCACTTTAATTTCTTTACTGACGCGATGCAGATACTTTGTTGTGTCCCGTGGACACACTTTCTCAGCTCCCGAAAGCAGACTGTAAACAGCAATTAGGATCATGAACCGCGGCTTTTCCTCCATTAGTCGTTTTGGCCACATACATTAAAATGTACAAACGAAAGCTTCAAGCCTACAACTGACCTTGAACAAATGGGCATTGAATGCTTTATCCTTTCAGCCAAACGAATGCATCATATCTTGGAAGAACATATAAATTGACTATAAGAGAAACGAAAAATTTCGGGCGTGAGGAAACAATATGCTTAAGTACGAATATTATGCAGCATTCATTCCAAAACGCTGTTCTTTCATCAAAGGTCAGCTTCTCCTGTTCAAGCTATGAATTTTCCTGTTTTTGCTTGAATACTACTCTTGCAATTGAGAACCAAAAACTAAAACTCCAAACACGGAAATCGGCAGCCACACTGATTCCATTTAAATTTTTAACCCCACCGTTTACAGGTAAAAAAAATATCTCGATTCGGCTTCATTTGAGTTTGTACGCAATAAATTGCATTTTCTTTGATTGCTAAGTTGCATTCTTATTCACTTAGTCGTTGATAGCATTTCAGTTACCACGCACCAATGATGTGCTCATATTGAGCCGGTGAGATCGATTCAGGCGAAGCGTCTTTCTCTGAAGAAAACTCTTGATATAGAACTGTACAATATTTCTTTTTAGAGTTGTTTTTGTTATATTGAACGTTTCATCCTCGAAGGCGGAATAGGGCCATAGTCAAATGTTTAACTATTTCGCTGTCTTGATTGAGTAGTAGTACTGAAATCTCCTTACCAGAGTCACAAATTTCCTGCTTCAGTTACATCATATTAGGGACCTTAAGCAAAACACGACAACGACGTCGACTACAGCGTCACCAAACAATAGCGTTGATGAATGAAACAAAGAAACTGCAAAAGAGAGTCTGGTAGTTTTCGTTGCCGTCCTCTGCAAAACAACAACGTGAAACTGATGACAATTTTACAGGTTTTAATTTCTGGAAGACGCGAGTGCAAAACGACAAAATTGCCAAGAGAAACTTGTAATGAAGTGTGAACGGGTTAACCTTGAAAAATCGGCGGTTTGAAAAGTTACGGAAAGAAAATGAAACAAGCCTGCCGCCATTGGTACGGAAGAAAAACGAATCCATTTTTTCGAACGTGCCGTCCTCAGTGTCGTGGTCGTTTTTGCTTTAGCTGCCTAATGATATTGTAAGGAGACGCTCTGCAATGACCAACCCCAGGACCTCCTCTCACCTGTCCGCTGCAAGCCTGTGGAAAAAGTCCGGTATAATAGCTGTTAAAATAGTAGGAGAATAAAACTCTCTTCTTCTACAGCGCAGCCTGGACTATCTCTGCCTCTAGTCTCGTAAGATGCTTAACTTGTGTTTTGTAGCAACAAGTGTAAAGTGATTGAATGAGATAGGTTAGATCTAATTGCAGCCTACTGCCGATAACTCTAACCCTTTCTAACTCAAAACTGGCGCTAACTCGAACCAAAATCGATTTCTCTTGGATTCCCATCATTCAGTTTACTGTTATTTTACCCTGAGTAACTAGAACTCTCCATATCTCCAACCTCTTGCTAACTCGAAACAATTTTCGTCTCTCTTTACGCCATTTTCCATATTCTTTTACCCTGGACTGAACTCGAACCATGTCTGTCAATGGGTGGCAAGTCAAAACAAACAATGTACTGTAATCCACATTGAGTCTATTTTGAACCAGCCGTATAATCTTTGTCATTTTTTTTGCATTACATAAAATGTATTAGTTCAGTTCAGGTTTCGTTTGTTTTCGGTTCACTTTGCATTATATCTTCATAACAGGTGTCATAAAGTCTTCATTTGTTCGCTTTAATACCAGTCGTTTCCGACTATGGATCTTTCGTACCCAGACGACTCGTACCCAGGCTCAGACGTTTCGTACCCATGTCACAGCGTTTTGGGCATCCCCGCGTTTTGGGCATCCCCATTCCCATATCCCTAGCGTTTTGGGCATCCCCGGTGGGGGATGCCCAAAACGCTGATCGCTTCGACTTTGCCTAAATTATTTCAGACTGGGGAAAAGTCAGGATTGTTAATCACGAATTTACGGCTAAATAGTGTAGATGCTTGTTAGAATTATATCGTCTGACACTTTTCGCGGGGTTAATTGCGCAGAAAAAAAACCCATAGGCAGTAAACGTTGGCTCAAAACATGACGAAACTGAAATTTACAACCGCATAACATCGCTTCGATGTACAACACTTCATTGTTTGCAAAGCTTTCAATTTTATTTAATAGAACTGTTTACAAGCGAGTAATGCCGCAATCGCCGGCAATCAGTGTCAAAAGAAATCTGTTGCCGTCTTGAGATGTAGTAGGGGCTTCTAGTAAATCAATTCCGACCAAGTACCACACCTTGGGAACAACCTTCACAGGGTGCAAAACGTCGCAGGCCTTCACTTCCGGTACATTTCTCTGGCACCGGTCACAACTCTTTATCTAAGGAGAAGAAAACAACTACTAGTGAAAACGAAACAAACAAACAAACACTGAAAATGTAATTATGATAAATGGACGCTCCAATGATGGTCACTAGTAGAGATGTTGTGCTTGGCGCAGGGGCGTGACAGCCGACGTGACATAAATGGATGTTCAAGGCCACAGGTAGGTCAACTGACAAAAAAACCTTTCATCTTGACCCTTCAGAAATATAACTTCTGATCTTTGGCTTCACATAAAATAATAACAAACGGGATCTATAGGAACGACTCCGGTTTACAATTCCCTTTCACAACCTACCAAAAGATGCAATTATGCCTCACCCTTTCAAAGAACACTGAAAACAGAACAAATTTAGCGCATGTTTTCGATTATCAACGCGGGTTTAAAAACACGATCAAGAGGGTGCATTGGCAAATAAATAAAATTTGTAACTAACCATTTCGATCGTGTCCTTGTAATAATCAGGCCAGTAAAACCGCTCTTTGATTTTCCTCAGAGTGTTATCGCGGCCGGCGTGTCCTGAAAAAGGAGCAGAGTGGCACTCTTCGAAGACCCTCGCTTTATCTTCCTCGGCGATAACAAGTCGTCGAAGCGCTGTGCCATCCTTCTCCTTGGCCATGTAGAACAATGACTCTAATTTTGAGTCATACTCAAACTTTTTGGCGAATTTTCTAAGAGTTGTTTTGTCTTGCTTTGTAAAGCCTTCCGGATAAACCTTATTTTTAAGATACTGGAACAGATTTGTATATTTAGCGGAATCCATCTCTAAAGGGTTTTCGATTTTCCCGCGAAATCCCAAATTGTTTTGGAGGGGATGACCAAAACACTAGGGATTTGGGCATCCCGGGAGGGTACCGGGGGATGCCCAAAACGCTGCAGTAATATGAGAAGGGGATGCCCAAAACGCTAGGGATATGGGAATGGGGATGCTCAAAACGCTAGGGATATGGGAATGGGGATGCCCAAAACGCTAGGGATATGGGAATGGGGATGCCCAAAACGCTGTGACACCCACTTTCGATCAGTTCGTACCCAACCCTCTAGTCGATTCGTACCCAACAAATTATGACACAAAATGTGGGAAAGATCTCATGTTTATACCCACAACAAGTCCCCAACTACGTAACACGTGTTAAATTATTCAATGCCCCATTCAATTACGTCAACGTACCATGGGACTCGTGGTGGGTATATACATGAGATCTCTGCCTGTAAAGGGAAACAATTACATACGATGGGACTCGTGGTGGGTATATACATGAGATCTCTACCTGTAAAGGGAAACCGTGATTGCTTACAATGGGACTAGTGGTGGGTATATACATGAGATCTCTTCCTGTAAAGGGAAACAATTGCTTACAATGGGACTCGTGGTGGGTATATACATGAGATCTCTTCTTGTAAAGGGAAACCGTGATTGCTTACAATGGGGCTCGTGGTGGGTATCTACGTGAGGTCTCTGTCCAAAATGTTTAAAACAAAACATAAACATTTATTTCATTTATCCTAGTAATCACAAAAAAGCTAATTTCTAATCACAGAAACATTGAAAAGTTATCTTTTAATTAATACTCTTGAACAATCGTGACCTAGTTGACCTATCCTAATATATTTTGCCTACTACCACGCAGCGCCTACTACTAAACGTACTTATTCTACTTTGTAAAAAAGCCATGGGCTCCTGAAAAAGCTAATTTCTAAATCATAGTAACGTTGAAAAGTTATCTTGCTCTTGAACAATCGTGACCTAGTTGCCCTAGCTGAACTAAATGTTTATGTTTGTTTTAAACATTTTGTGTCGTAATTTGTTGGGTACGAATCGACCAGAGGGTTGAGTGCGAACTGATCGAAAGTGGGTACGAAACGTCTGAGCCTGGGCACGAATCGTCTGGGTACGAAAGATCCATAGGTACGAAACAACTGGATACCATTTGTTCACCTCCCGATAACTCGAAACTTTTTCAATTTCCATTGAAGGTTCGAGTTATCGGGAGTCAACTGTAAACAGTCAAGAGAAAATTAGGTAGGATCTTTCCTCATTTTCTCTTCAAACAGTCTAAACACATAATGATGGCCTCCAGTCCCTCAACCGTCAGCCCTCACCCCTCTCCCCTTCCTTACTTGATAAAGCATAGCATGGCCCTTTGTCAGCGGAATTGCGCAAGTAAACACAAATTGAATATTTGAAGTACTCAAAAGACAGTGAAAATGTCGCATGAATACTCCAGTGAAAAAAGGAACTTTGTTGAGGATTTAGAATGGAATTCGGATGAACTATGTGATGGCAAAAGACTAGCAGTGCTTGAAGGTTTTAAAAATGTTATGAGCTTCTAATAAGTGCTTTCTCACGCTACAACGCGTCACTTCACATAGTTTCCCCAACATCGAATTAACGTCACCATTCCTATAATTTCGGCTATAACAGCAAACAGAGACATGTATATTTATTGCTCAATTTAGGACGGATTCAATGTTGTATTGTTTTTCTTATTTTTCGTCGGAATATAGCAAGGACAAGAAATATGCATCAAGAACGTTTCGAAGACCCAACGTTTCGTTACCAGGTAAGATACCCGTAAAAGCTGAGTCAGTTTTAGAAGTTTGTTGCTTAAGCTTTCACGGAAGTATGGGGTCATACGGAAATCTAGCCGTTAATTGAAGTCTTTTTTGTTTGAAAATGCAAGCTTGCGTTTTTCAACCGTGGAATTGTACACACAAGGTAGTCAACTGGAAAATTGTTTAAAGTGAACAATCAACGGAATGATTTTCGCACAGGTCCCTACTTCATTATGCATGCTGTAGCCATACTTTTTCATTCGGCAATAACAAGAAATGTTTACACGAGCATTACCCTAAACAATTCATCTGCTGCATGCATAATGAGTAGGGACCTGTGCGGAAATCTTGCCCAATCGACTTGCATGTAGGCAAAATACCACTCTTGAGTTTTAACTTCTCCTATCGGTATCAAAAGAAGGGAACATGTCCTGCGCTGGCCTCAGATTTTTTTTATCAAGATATAAGCTCTATAAATATTTAGAAAACAGTATTAAGAAAATACGCGCGCTGATTAGTTAGAATTCGTGTTTCTATTAAACAATTAGATTATGAGCTCGAGATTTCTATCGCGTGATAGTTGACGAGGGCGCAGCCCGAGTCAACTATCACGCATAGAAATCGAGAGCGAATAATCTAATTGTTTTAGTATAAATCTACTAGTCGTTCAAAACTTTGTCTTTTCTGGAACAGCCTCGACCAGTAAACTGTCTAAATCTTCTTCACGGACACTTCGTAAACGTGAAGAAGCGGCCGCCAATCAGAGCGCGGCATTTGTGATAGAACTCTAGTAGATTTATACTAAAACTCAATAGAAACACGGTACATGTTTTCTATTTCTTAATTGTAAGACTTAACACGCCCGCACCTGGTACGTTTGTTGTTAATTTATATCAATGATCATTAATTTGAACGTCGCCACCTGCGCCCAGTTCTACGAAAAATCAACTTTCCAGTTAAGCCGTATCGTGTGTAGGATAAGAACAAAGAGTTTGTCGGCTAGTTTGCAGACAAATTAGCTCTCTCATTCACATCTTGAAAACTGAAGGTTTCGTCTCAATGAGTAAATTGTTGATTGTTATTTATACCAGTACCTTTGGTATAATATTTAATAACAAGAAGACGCCTGAAGGCGTTTACGCGGGATGTGGTGGTTTAAAATTGCTGACGCAGTATGTTTTTTTGCTGATTGTGCGATCATGGACATCCATGGTCCAATCCAACCTGACTTGCACGTGATCCGAAGTTACAGCCAACATAAATCACACAATTTTTTCGGGACGGGCTCAGGATATGGGAAAGTTAAAAAAACAAGGCAATTTTTGACTCCCAAGACGACGAAAGGAATGCGCTACCGAATTTTATACGCTGGCTGACTACGTCATCCCGCGTAATTATCATTCTGCTTATTATCATTATCATCATCTTCATTTTTAATTTAAATATTGATGATAATAATGATAATATAAACAATAATATTAATATGGGTTCAAGGACTGAGTGAAGTGTTATTTGGTGTGTAATCTAATTTAAGTGATCCCGGGGGAGGTGCTAAAAAAGATTAATATGGAGAGGCTTGGCCCAAGGTCCGACCCCTTACCCTTGATATACAATTGTTTGGCAGAAGAGATACCCCTTTTGTATATGTTGCAGTTAATTTTTGTTTTCAGTTAATTTTTATTTTGAACTAGATAATTTTTTTCTTCCTAGTTAGTTTTATTTTTAACTAGGTGATATTTTTTTAAAAAAATACAGGTCACAGGTCATTGTTTTACCAATACAGAAATTATCCTAAACATTCATTAAAGCCAACCTTGGGACTTATCAGACCTAACGTTAGCTTTAATGAATGTTTAGGATAATTTCTGTATTGGTAAAACAATGACCTGTGACCTGTATTTTTTTAAAAAAAATATCACCTAGTTAAAAAAATGTCACCTAGTTAAAAAAATATTACCTAGTTAAAAAAAATATCACCTAGTTAAAAAAATATCACCTAGTTAAAAAAAAACTATCTAGTTCAAAATACAAATTAACTGAAAACAAAAATTAACTGCAACATATACCTTCCATTGGCAAATAGTACCCCTTTCATATACCTTCCACTGGAAAATAGTACCCCTTTGTCATGCTGCATTCAATAAATTAAAAAAGTACAGTCATAAGGTATGTGTGTTCGAAATATTTCAATGAAAGGCCCTTTTAAACACCTAAATGACAGATTTCCCTACTTTTTCATATACTTTGTCTCGTGAAATCCCTACCCTTTCATATACCTGAAGCGTGAAAAATACAAGCCATTATAGGGAGTACCTCCCCTCTGGAGTGATCACAAAATAGGACAACCATGCAGCCATTTTGAGAATAATTGGTTAATGTTCAATATCAACCAGTTAATCACAATTCCACCATTTTAGGAAATGACCCATCTTTTGGAGGAAAACATTTGTTACTATAGTGGTTTTTATCAGTGTCATGAATGACTGATTTAGCTGGGGTTAATGAAAAGGTTTAGCCCTTGTTATTGACCAGCTGTCAAATTACAAGTTTTTGGACAATGTATCAGTGATAGGGCCAATCATTTTTTAACAAAATTGAAATAGTTGTGATTTATCACACATTTGTATTTAATCTTTTGTAGGATGCAGCTATTTATCTCCAGGAAGGCCAAAACAATGACCGCTTTGATACCCATCCAACAGTTCTCACCATCCGTTGGTACTTCATAGCACATAGTACATATTTTTATCTGTTGGATTTGATGGCAGCCATGCTTCTGCTTGCATTGGGTTTGACGGAAAGACCCGCATCTGGGGAAGTTCCATTGGATGATAAACTATTTTCACCTGTTCCTGTGAGTTACAGTGTTTTTATTAAACAGTATAGGATATACTGTACAGTAGATATAATTCATTTAAATACTTCAAGTAGAAGAGTGCTTTCCATTAATTTTACTCACACTGTTCCAACTAGTTCCATTCCAGACCAAGTTTTAGTTGTACATGTAATTGTCTTAGATTTAACTGATAGAGCCAGTTTTCAGAACACATCAGTCTGGCTGGTGAGACAGGTGGTGGGCCTCCCATTGTAGGTTCTGTAAGCAATGTTCCAGAAGGAATGTGACCATGATCAGTGACAAAGGAGAAGTCACATGTATCTTGCTAGTGCAAGTGTAGTCCATATCTCAATTGGTTCATGACCAGGGTTTTCAATACGAATTGCAGCAGCAGGAGAATTGTGTAAAGTAACAGGAGAATATTCTAAAAGTGCTCCCTGTCTGAATTCAAAACTAGCTCAGGCCATCTAAATTTGACTGGAGAATTCTTCATAGTAGCCAGAGAATTCTTTGTAGTAGCCAGAGAATTCTTCATAGTAGCCAGAGAATTCTTTGTAGTAGCCAGAGAATTCTCTGATCTCTGATGCCTAATAAACACCCTGTTGACTCTCGCAGAGTTGTTATCTCTTTCCCATTTACCAAACCTTTGGGTACTCATGCACCATCCTGCATGAGTTTTCATACAACCACCATTCTTTTTACTCTAATGATTTCAGTTTACCCTGTACCCTGTCACGAGTGTTATTTATTACATCGATTTTGAAATCGCAGGTGATCCCTGCAATTTGATTGACCCATAGCAGTGTGAGTTGTTCACAAATCAGCTCTGAATTGCACTCTTTTTTCAGCCAATAAGAATGAACACAAAAATAAAATAACCAATCAAATTTACAATAAAATATTGGCAATTGACTAACAAATATCCTGTATTAGGACTATCAAAAGTGAATGTAATAAAGTGGTAATTGAATTTCGTGGCATGCAATTTTGGTCTGAAATCATGTTTGTGATTTCAAATCAAACTCGCACTGCACGCTCATTTGATATTTGAAATCACACGTATGATGTCAGACCTAATTGCACTCCACTCAGTTCAATTACCATTATTTATTTTGTACATTTGTTGCAGGTGCATGCTGCTCTTGAACTTTTATCACTGTTTGTCATTGCTTTTGGAGTAGCTATCAAACTAAAATGGCAAGGACCAAAACACTTCTTCACTCACAAAAGAACACTCCTTAAGGTAAGTTATGTGTTTTCAAGGAATTAAAGCAGGTGTTTTGACTTTTGATGTCAGCTACCATGAAAGGTCATCATTTTTTTCTTTATCTATTACATCTGCATGCAGTTTTGTAAGTTTCCAAGTAATTACAGGGAATGCTTTAAGTTGAATGTGTCTTTTCCAGGTGGTTGTTCTGTGTATTGTCATTGTAGAAGCCATCACTGTTCTCATAAGACAAGTCAATCATGTGCGAGTGACACGAGCTTTAAGGCCACTCTTCCTCATTGACACTCATTACTGTTTTGGTGTTCGAAGGTTGGTGTGCAGCCTTTATTTTAACCATTTCATTCCCAGAAGTGACCAATATGAGACTTCTCTTTACGATACTCTATAGATTATGAAGGAGACTGTGTAATAAGAATTACTGACTTGAAAGCAAAATTACTATCAAATGTTATGTAATGCTATTCACTTGGAAATTGGGATCAACCAGAATCAGATAAGTGTTTGCATTGGGACTGTAATTTAACTGAAAAAATTTACCTGGTGAATTTGTTTTTTTTGTATTCCTTCCTTATCAAATGTGAAATGCCAGGACCAATACACAAAAACACACACAGAGCACAGTTTTTTTTTTAACTGTGGGGTTTACAAATTATGTGTGTGAGCAAGCTGGAAGTGGTTCATGGGTGAGGTTTTGACATATAGTTAATAAATATAAATTAATGATAATAATAATAATAATAATAATAATAATAATAGTAATAACAGTTATTGCTGTATTCATTTATTTTAGGGTTCTTAGACAAATTCTTCTCTCTCTACCACCTATACTGGACATGCTTTTTCTTCTGCTGTTTACGATGCTGATTTCGGCAATGTTAGGTATGATCAACGGGCTCATACATCCTTCTCATTACATCCATTTTCTACTTCTCTTTCAGTAAACAGGTCAGTGATCATAAAATGGTGGCAATAAATAGTTTTTATAATGCCTCTTGCTGCCTGCCCTTAACTTTATTGTTTACACAACCCAGTTTGAATGTGTCTTTCCTTTGATTTTCAAATTTTTGGTCTGTGTATTTTTTTTTTTTTTTTGCTGCATTACAAAACATAATATTTTGGTTGTCTTTTCTAGGATTTTACTTATTCTCTGATAATGAAAAAGATGAGGTTGGTTACACTTTATTGTTTTTAGTGCAGGTTAAAAATAAAAGAAAAAAAAATATAGAAAAAATTACTGCCAGTACAAGTTGATTTTATATTTCTGGTTCTTGTAAAGAAAAGTTATACTTTCATAATAATCATAAAATCATTTGTTTAGTTTTTCAGCAGCTTTTGGAGAAGCTTTATCAGCTTGTTTGTGTTGCTGACTACTGCAAAGTAAGTAGGTTTCAGTTTTTTAAAAGTTAAAACTTTTTCAGCCCCAAGAAGTATGGAAAATATATTCTTGGTTATAAAATGATGGCTATAGCCATCAGACATCTTTTATTCCCACGATCTGAGTAGCAATTCTCTTAAGCAGTTAGTCATACATTGCACTGTGCTTGTATGAAGAAGCTCATAGCTGATCACTTCTGGGAGTGAAAGGATTCAGCACTAGCTATAGTCCACTTTCCACTTTCATCTATTAAATAGTATTTTAGAAAACAGTCCTAAGAAAATATGCATGCGGATTGGTTAGAATTCATGTTTCTAGAACTTGATAGAAACACAGAACTAGCATGAGCTGTTGATAGTTTGGGAGAACTCAAAAAAGCTGTGGAAACACTCACGTATCGGCTCGTGTTCCCACAGCATTTCTCATTCTCACGAACTTTCACGAGTGTTTCTATTAAACGATTAGATTATGAGCTCAAGATTGACTCAGGCTGCACCCTCATCAACTATCACGCATAGAAATCGAGAGCGAATAATCTAATTGTTTTAGTATAAATCTACTAGTTGTTCAAAACTTTGTCTTTTCTGGAACAGCCTCGACCAGTAATATAAACTGTCTAAATCTTCTTCACGGCCACTTCGAAAATGTGAAGAAGCGGCCACCATTTTGTTAGCAGCGGCACACTGCTACGCTACTCACTATCTATCACAGAATAGGTAGTGGGTAACGTAGCCAATCAGAGCGCAGCATTTGTGATAAAACACTAGTAGATTTATACTAATACTTGATAGAAACACGGTACATGTTTTTTATTTCTTAGAGATTGAAACAATGCAGTGGTGTTTGGTTTAGTAATTTTATACCTGTTAAGGCATTTTGTTCATTTTGTTCAGTTTGGTGAAATCGACAAGAAATTTGTAACTTAACGCTGTATTTTACTCTTCTTTGTAATGTATCAATAATGAATGTAACCATGTTTTTGTTTGTTTGTTTGTTTGTCAATTGTAATGTAATTATTATTTGTGAGTATTGTAAAGATAATTTAACTATTGCTAACAAAAAAAAAGTAGTATAATAATGTAAATATTATCAAATTTGTAGTCATCACAAGCTTGTTGTAACATCTTGTTACTGTTATAATGATATCATTGCAGCTACCCAGATGTGATGATGCCTGCATACCACAGATCCAAATGGTCTATTATCTTTTTTGGTGCCTATATTTCTATTGTCCTTTACTTTCTTATGAATCTGGTAAGTAAAAATGACATGTATAGTAGAGTATAAAATAATAATCACAGTTTCATTGGCCACATAGCTCATTTGAAGTTATTGTAGCACTTGTCATATTTAGTAGATATCCAACCAGTGTATAGCAACTTTCAAAACATGCTTTAATTGTTCATGGTTTCTCCAGCCTTAGCAACTAGGCTGGAGACGTTTTTGCTATTCATCCTGCAGTAAAGAAATACGCCTGTGGGTAATCTTCCCTTTTGCCAGTTGAAAAGTAGCTACTGTTGTGTTTGAACTGCCTTCTATCTGCTTTTCCCTCTGCAGTAGTGACAAGCATCCAATTTCTCATTACAGTATTCGCAGTTCATCAACAATTCATGTTATGAGAATAACGAAAATGATCACCAAAGAAAGAGTTGTATTGATATTTTAACACATTCTCCGCACTAGTACTGTAACAAGTATATGAGAACAGTTAAGAGAAACCGAATATTGATATTGGAGCTTAAAGGTTAAGAAAACAAAATCAATATTTCTTTTCAGCTGCTCTTCTCCTGTTTGGAAATTAGATAGCTGCATTGAATTTAAATGCAGCACCTTTTGAGCATAATATTGTATTATGTCTCCTTTTTTCTGATTTTGTCTTGCAGTTATTAGCAGTAGTTTATGACACATTTACTAACATCGAAAAAGATAAATTCAGGAAGCTCTTTCTTCACAAAAGGTACCTGGTAACCTCTTGCTTTTTCATTCTCCACTTATTTTCTGTTAATGTGTGACTATCTGGGGGGAGTACTTGAGGGATTTTTGGGTGGTGGTGTGCTGCTGGACCCCTGGAACCTTAAGCCTATACTAGACCTTGTTCATCTGAATTTTGCTACCCTGTCCTAGATAAAACTCCCTATACTAGATGTAAAATCCAGGCAACAGTGTTTCCGGTATTCATCTGTGTGTTCAATGTTGTCACCTCGTCTGTCAGCCAACTGTCTTGTGCTGGGCTGTGCCAAGCATGCACATCTGCATTATGAAGATCAATGAACCATTTAATTTTAGCCTGTATTAAAACCACCAATTTCCATCTGAATCCTGATTGTTGACAGTTAATAATATCCAGTACTGTTTTCAATTATAGTTGTCCATTGTGGCGCCTGCTATTGACGCTTTCTTTGGTATTAGATTGATTGTGGTTTTATTTTTTTGAGTGGAAATTTCCAGTTTCTCTAGTCTAGGGTAAAATCATCAACCAATTGATCATGCAGTTTCTTGAAAAATGCTACCCTATTCTAGATCCAAACTTTCTGATTTCTGTACCCTATCTCAGACTAAACTGGTTGAAAACCATACCCTTCACAGTGGCACATACCTTTATAGCCCATATATGGCAGTAGTCCCCCCCCCCCCCCCTGGTGACTACTTGAAACGAAGGCCCCCAAGTAAATTTTCATACAAATCATCCAATCACTATCGAGTATCATCCAAATAACAGAATGTATGCAAATGTTTTATATTTCACTTTTAAAAAATGGACAAGATTAAATTGCTCTCTAACTGTACAAAACTTATCAAGATTGAAAAAGAAACATCTTAGTTGGTAGAAACTCACCACAAATCTGTTGTTCAGGGTCAAAAACAGACATTCAAATTTTGTATGAATATTGGTTCAAGTAGTTGTACTGTAAGTGTAATAATAACTACTAGTAATTGTGTCTTCCAGAAATGTATTTATTGACTCAGAGTAAGTACAATCCTTTTTCAGTAGCAGCACTTGTGATCAAAATATCACAGTGACTTTTTGAACTTTCATTTACACTTTGTGCATGCACCAACTTACATGACCCTTTTTCAATGCTAATAATATGCATGAAGAAACTGCAATGCACTTATTAGCTGAGAGCATGTCAAATAATCCTAAACAGTGCAGAAATTTGAAATTGAATGCAGAAAGTTGAAATTGATTGCAGAATATTGAAATTAAATTTTTCCATATATATTATTAACAAGTGATGAAATGATTCCAAGTGCAATTCTGTATAAATACATGTAAGCACTCGCATATTTTTCAAATTAGACAACAAATTGCACTTGCCCTACAGGCTCATGCAATTTTTTCAATCTTGAAAAATTAACTTGTGCTTATTTATTTCAAATTGCACTCCAACCCATTGTATTACCAGTATACTAATAGTCTTATTTTAAATTTCATACACAGACATGGTGTGAGAAGTGCATACAAGCTTGTCTGTTCAGAAATTGTAAGCAAGACCTTGTATTTGATAACATATTTTGACCTGAAAATTAATAACCAAAGGACATCTTTGTATGGATCTTGAGTTCAGTTATTATGTATGTTATTTTTGTAGTAATAAGTCCATTCTTGATTCCATTTTACCTAGCCTCCTCACTGGATCCCAAGACAAGAATTTTTTGGCCTAATGAAGTTCTTCAAACCAAAAAATTGTAAGTTAATTTGTTGTTATTCTGTGAGATTGAAGAGTGTAGTGATCAGGTAAGACGAAGGAAGACAAGTACAGTGTACACGCCTTCAGTCTCAGATGTGATCTACTGTAATCTCATTCTTGGATGATCATGTTACATTAGTAGATTATTAAATCACGTGTATCAATGATGTAATCGCTACACTCCTCCTTCTTCAGATCAGTTCCTTAAAATTCATGTATCCAATTCGTTCTTGGTTGTACTTAACATGCAACTAATCAATGACTCAATCAATAAATAATAATTAATTGACATGCATCTAATCGATGCAATATATTCAATGCTGGTACCGTAGTACCATAGTAATTAGAAATAATCACAGTCAATTGTCAATAACGAAACAGTGTTCAATGTTCATAATCATTGTTGAAATCTGATCAATGTTCAAAGTCAATTCAATGTTCATTTGGCATAGTCCTTCAGGTGTCCATCAAATGTAGATTTGGTCTGTCGCTGTGATCTGCGCAGGGGTAGGGTTTGGTTGGTAGGCGTTGCCTCAATTGGCACTTGTCGAGTGACAATGCCTGGGGTGGCTATTGGTGCTGCCACTGGTGTTGTTTCCTGGGTGACAGCTGGTGGTACTACTGGTCTTACAGGGTTTCTTTTCTTGTCTCTTGCTGGGACGTAGGCTGTTCTGAGCAGCTTGAATTTGGATGCATCTCTGCATACTGTTTTCCCATCACTGGTTCTCCTAGCATGGATTGTGGAGCCAATTACCTTTGTGGCAATGTAGATGTACGGTTCGAATGGGGTGTCTCCTTTGCGTTTCTTGTCACGTTTCAGGAGAACGGCCTCTCCGGCTTTGAACTTGTGTTTCTTGGCTCTGTGTCCTCGGTCATGGTAAGACTTCAATTTCTCTTTGTATTTGCTGTCTCTTTTCCTGACTTCTTCGTCCCTGTTGGCTCGCTCTGTTGGGTAGTGGTCAAGTCTGGTACGGATTGCTCGATTCATGAGGAGCTCATATGGCGCATTTCCTGTGGCTGGATGAGGTGTCTCTCGGTATGCTTGTAGCATGTCCCAGGTTGCTTCATGGAGATCAATGCCTTCTGCGCGTGCTATGGCGGCTGTCTTGTTCATGAGCTTGTTGAAACCTTCCACCTGTCCCTGGGCTTTGGGATGTCGTGGCGTGATTTTCTTGTGCTTGAACCCCATTTCTGCTGCAAATTCTTTAAAGTCTTCTGAGTTAAACGGTGGTCCATTGTCTGATTGGACTGTCTTGGGGACTCCGTGAGTGGCGAAGACTTTCTTTAACTTCTTCCGTACCGGCTTGATGGCTGTCGAGTGAACAAATTCAACCTCTGGGTATCTTGAGTATTGGTCAGTTATGACCAGTGCGTACTCTTTGCTTGGGAATGGTCCACAGAAGTCGATTTCAATGGTTTCCCAAGGTCTCTCTGGCAGTTTTGTCATCTTGGCTGGTTCAGTATGCTGCGTGTTTGTTGCTATCTGGCAGTCAAAGCAAGTGCTCACAACGGTGTCAATGCGAGAGTTCATGGCGGGAAACCAGTACTTTCGGCGTAGCATTTCTTTAGTCTTGCTGATACCCAAGTGTCCTTGCTTGTGGGCTATCTGGATAGTCTTGTCCCTCAGTGGTTCAGGGGGGATGATTCTGTCCATTCTCAGGATCAGTCCTTCTGCCATGTATAGCTCTGCTCTCAGGTCGAAGTATGGCTTGAGGTCTGGATCAGTCTCTCTCCATTTGCCTGTGTGCATGGCCGCAGCGAGCTTTGTAAGCTGTTTGTCTTTTGCGGTTTCTTCTTTGATTCTGTCCAGAACTACAGCGTGCTCTGAGTGGACAGTGGCGATGACATATTTCTCAAGACGGTCATTCCCTGTCTCCGGCAGTGGGTGTCTGGACATGTAGTCAGTCATGTTGGTTTTACCAGGGATGTGAATCATTTCGAAGTCGAGGTTCTGCATTTTCAAGGCCAGTCTTTCAATGCGTGGTGGCAGTTTAGCTGTTGGGTTGTTGAAGAGTGGAAGCAGTGGCTTGTGGTCTGTTGCTAACTGGAACTTTGGTGCGCCAAGCAGGTACATCTGGAGCCTGGTTGTAGTGAATTCGGCTGCCAGTGCTTCTCTCTCGATTTGAGAGTACCTCTTCTCTGTGTCAGTTAAGGTCCGGCTCACATAGTGTACTGGTTGGAATCCTTTGCCAGTCTTCTGAAACAGACCTCCTCCTAATCCTTCTGGGCTTCCGTCACAGATGACAAGTGTTTCGTGTTCTGAATGGTACGGGATGAGGACTGGGGCTGCTGTGATGGCGGCTTTCAGGTCCTTGAAGGCTGTTTCTTGTTCTGTCGACCACTCAAACTTGGCGTTGATTTTCGTGAGCTTTCTCAGTGGTTCGCACCGGTTGGAGAAGTTCCTGATGTACCTGGAGAGGTAGGCTACCATTTGAAGAAAAGAGACTAATTCCTCTTTGGATGCTGGTGGAGCACAGTTGTGGACAGCTTGAATCTTGGTTGGACTTGGTTTAAGACCTTCTTGTGTAAACAAGTGTCCGTGGAAGTCGATGGACGCTTTTCCAAATTCGCACTTTTCACGACGCAGGGTCAGGTTGTGATCCTCCAATCTCTGTAGCAGTTGCGCAAGAGACTTGTTGTGCTCATTCCAGTCTCTACCACCGATCATAATGTCGTCACGGTTATTGAGAACCTTTGGGATGCCTGATATGATCTTGCTTATTTCTGCATCGAACAGGTCTTGGCTGTTTACTCCGCCAAAGGCCAGTCGTTTGTACCTGTAGTTGCCCCATGGAGTGGAGAAGGTCATGGCTTTTCGTGATTCGGGGTCGAGGCAGAACTGGTGGTAGCCATGGTTAAGGTCAAGTTTACTGAAGATCTTACAGTCTCTGAATACTGTTACAAAATCCTCTGTGATTGGGGCTTGGACGTTGCGTGTGCGGAGCATTGATTTGTTCAGGAGACGGAGGTCCAGGCTAACTCTGATGTCTTTAGGGTTCTTGAGCTTTGGTTGCACGACGATTGGTGAGCACCAAGTGATTGCTTCGTGGTCAGGGACTTTCTCCATGATGTCATTTTTGATAAACTCTTCAATTCTGTCTTGGAGGGGTTCAATGAGATGGTACGGGACGCGTCTAGGTTTCTGGGCGATTGGTATGGCGTCTTCTTTCATAGGTAGATGAATTTGTATCTCTTGGCCATCTCTTGTTGCCTTGCCAACACCTTCAAAAAGATTCTTGTACCTATTTAGGATTTTCTCTAGCTCAGGATTCTCCTTTTCGATTTTCTTCACGGCTTTGTTTGGTTCTTTTAATCCGCCTGTTTCATCGATCTTTAGCATTCCAAGTTCATCTAAGCTGGGTCTTCCCAGTAGAGGTAGTGAGTCAATCTTTCCTTGGACTACCACGATGGTTGCTTCTGTTTCTCTCGTCTGGTTTTCGCTTTTCACAGTACATTCTCCCATGATTGGCAGGTCATGGGTGAGTGCTTTTAACTTGATTTTCGATTCTTCAAGTGCCATTTCCGGTCTTTCTGTTTGCAGTTTTCGGAACTGATACTCATCCATTGTGTTGGTGTCCGCGCTGGTATCCGGCTCAACTGTGGTTTCAATGCCGTTGATGAGGATGGTGCAGGTCTTCTGAATGCTTTCGCTGGCTTTGTGTATCTTTAGGTGGTGGATGAAACAATCATCGCTCGAAGTGTCGCTGGAATCCGACTTCCGGTCGATTTCCTCGTGACCTGACACTTGGTGGATTTTTCCATTTCAATTGTTTGATCTTCGATGATTTCTTCGTCCTCGCTGATCGCGTCTTGTTCGAGAATCTTTTGGATAGCGAGTTTGCTGTGGACGAAAGCCTTTCT
Source organism: Ricordea florida (assembly GCA_949710005.1). Taxonomy (NCBI): domain Eukaryota; kingdom Metazoa; phylum Cnidaria; class Anthozoa; order Corallimorpharia; family Ricordeidae; genus Ricordea; species Ricordea florida. The sequence goes on along the minus strand of OX453277.1, from coordinate 1,153,933 downwards.
TCTCTTGAGGGTTGCTTTTGCAGAGATTTGCGTAATGGTTTCGTTTTCCACATGCGGTGCAAGTGGCGCCGAACGCCGGGCATTTCTGTGTGTGTTTACGCCCACATCGACCACATGGTTTTGGAGTTGGCGTTTCTTCGATGCGTTTAACATCTTTTTCTTCGAGGGAAATCTTCTTTTCCATTTCGGACGCTTGCTGGTTGGTCTCTTCGTCAATAGCGGCTTCATCCAGGATTTCTTGAAGACTCCAGCCTTGGCGAATGGCTTTAACCCGAATTCTTCTATTACGCATTGTTTTTATTAAGTGGTCTCGGATGGCGTTGTTTTCATCGTGATATTCGCATTTCTTGGCGATTTCTCGTACACGAGCGAAGTATTTGGCGAGTGATTCGTCTTCTTCTTGCTGTAGATTTCCAAGTTGAAATCTCGCGTAATCTTTATTTTTCTTTGGGAGGAAATGCTTGTCCAGCTTTCGAATGAATTTCGTGTATTCGTCCGCGGGCGGATCTGTACTTTCGACATCTGGTAGAGAGTCTTCGAGATCGGCGATATCGCGTCCGCCGTAGATGATTCGACCATCCTTTTTCAACTCCGGGTCTTGAATGCCGAAAAAACGGAATTAAAGTTCGATATCCTTCTTCCATTTATCCCATCTGTTGGCGGTGTTAGTGGGATCGCGGTCGATGATGAAGGGTGTGATATTCAGCTGTCTGTTTGTAACAGTGATGTTTTGCTGTGCCGGTTGTGCTTGGGCTTGTGGAGCGGCGCTACTGCTCGGTGGAGCCAAATCACTTTCCATTTTCTATCTGCGTTTTGTTTCTTCGCTTCTTTTCTTAAATCCCGTCCTCGTCGCCAATGTAGTGATCGGGTAAGACGAAGGAAGACAAGTACAGTGTACACGCCTTTAGTCTCAGATGTGATCTACTGTAATCTCATTCTTGGATGATCATGTTACATTGGTAGATTATTAAATCACGTGTATCAATGATGTAATCGCTACAAAGAGTAGTGTTAAATGTATATGTTGTGGTTCAATTTTTTCCGTGTTTTTAATTTTATTTTCCTTTTTTTTGTGGTATGGTTATGTAAGATAATGAGTTTCAAACAGAAGAAAATAAAATTTAAACTAAGGATAAAATTGAACCACAACATACACATAAAAATTGTTTCATGTTTACTTTTTGTTCAGCTCTTGTTGAGAATTTTCTGATCTTCAAGTCACTTGCCACCATGCATAAGAAAAAGCTGAGGTAAGATTTTTTTCTTAGAAAGGTGGGTAGGGGATGAAAGTAAAGAACAGTGACTGGAGAAGGGAGGGACAGAGAAGGGAGAGAAGGGATGGGTGAGAAGGGATGGGTGAGAAGGGATGGGTGAGAAGGGATGGGTGAGAAGACAGGCAAGAAAGAAAAGTTGTCAGCCAGATTGGAAGGTGAAACGTGCAGAATGACGATGACAAGAATATTAGGAGGTACACTGTCAGGCAGGACGAGGCCTCAAGTGAAGAAACGAGAGAGCTTATAAAAATAACATAGGAAGGCAAGCCCGTAATGTATGTAGGGAGGATGGCAGAGAAAGAGAGTGGAGGAACATACAGGCAGGGGTAGGGTGGGCATGTAAACAGGGAGGGAGGCAAGTAGGGGAGGCAAGGGAACAGGGATAGAGCTCCAACAGGCAGGGAAGCAAAGACTGCAAGGCAAGTTGGGAGAGAGTGAAGTAGGAAGAAAGAGGAGATTGAAGGAGGAAAGGTAAGATTTCAAGCATGATAGAGACATGCAATGGGGCAGGGTGAGTAGTCAAGCGTAGAGAGAGGCATGGGTGAAAGTGGTATGTTAGTATGGTATGGGAAGCATCTCACCTATTGATCTCTAATCTCTTAATTTCTCCCCACCAAGTTTATATATATTTACACTCATGTTTGTAGCAAACTCTTATTAAGTTCACCTGGACTCCAAAACAGTGAAATCAAAAGACTAAGTTAGAACTAGGCAGACTTTTTGTCAGCTATAGAAAAGCCACCGGACAGCAGAATACCTCACATAGTTTTACAATGAAATAAATTGGTGGTTAAAATGAACTTTTTGTTTTCAACTTGTCTAGTCTGGATGAGTTCTATCACGTGTACGAGAACAGTGAAATGAAGTGGAAAAAGGTAAGAAGAAATGCAATGGAGTCACCAAAATCCCTATTGTTATCATTTTTGATCAAATTGACAGTTTTTTTTTTTCCTTTAAACATGTTAAGTGAATCAGTTTAACTAATGTACTTGATTTTCCTATTCAAATGATCTTCTGTGTGTTAGTCTACAGATCAGGAAAACCATTCATTAGAATGCCTGAAGCCATGCAGTTGTCTATATCATGCAGCTAGAGGTAAACACAAACACTCTGTGCCATCAAGAACAAATTATCAGTGCCTTCCCCGGTTTTCTTGTCTTTTGCTGTGTGGAGCATTTTCTACATTGAACATCCCTTCTCTCTTCCACTCTTCGCAATCTTTGAATGCAGCTAACCCTCATAGTACTTAATCTTGAGCTCTCTTATATTCTAAACCAACATTTACTCTGCAATATTAATTTTTCTGTTTGTTATTTTAGGTATCCGTTGGTTGGTAACGAGAAAGGAATTTGACTACTTTATTTGTGAGTGGATTAATAAGTACCTCTTTTACAGTATTTGAAAATGCCAAAAGACCAGACAGTATTTTGTATCAGAATCTCTCACTTCACAGTAAAATAAATAGTACCACAGTACAGTACTGTTCAGTACCTTTTCAAAGAATGGTCATACTGCATGGTTTGATCCACAGATGAAAAAGTTAGAACCACACTGTATAGTAAAACAAACAGTACCACAGTACAGTACTGTTCAGTAGCTTTCCAAAGAATGGTCACACTGCATGGTTTGACTGATCCACAGATGAAAAAGTTAGAACCACACTGTATAGTAAAACAAACAGTATCACAGTACAGTACTGTTCAGTAGCTTTACAAAGAATGGTCACACTGCATGGTTTGATCCACAGACCCTTGCGAAATGGAATTGAGAATTCCTAGGAATTCCTAGGATTTTCCTAAGAATTCCTAAGAAGGAATTCTTAGGAATTCTTAAGAATTCCTAGGAATCAAGGTGTGAAATTTCACGGTAATTGGAACATGGAATTCCTAGGAATTCCTAGGAATTCCAAACTTTGCTCACCCATCAGTTGGCTTGGAAAATATTCCTAGGAATTCTTAGGAATTCCTAGGAATTGAAAGAATATAAACAGAATGATTACTTCTTAGGAATTCCTAGGAATTTCCTAGGAATTCCTAGGAATTTCTAGGAATTCCTTGGAATAGCTAGGTCAATAGGGATATAACAAATCGACCTGCTGACGGAGTTAAGGGATATTCCAATGAAAAACGGATTTGCATTTAAACCCTTATGTTAAGGAAGTTAATACTAGAAGTTGTTATTTGGCTCTCAGAACCAGAAATGCATAAGGCAAATGTACAAAAACTGAAACAATGTTTATTCCAGCAATAACTGAAAAATAGCTCTCCATGTTAACAAGAAATACTTCTTCCGCTTTAACTTGACTTAAAAATTTCACTGCAGTGATTGTTTAAATGTTTTTAAAAAATTACAACAGTGACCTCAAAAAATCTTATTTTAAGACAATGACTTTTTGTGAAGTAGGAATCAAATAATTCAGTATAATGACTGTAGTCCTTATATATATATGAATAAACTTTCTTGAAAAATAAATAATTATTTTGTAAATAAATTGACCAATTTTCCCTATAATAAGTATATTATTTTTAATTGAATATATCATAAATTATCATCTTGACATTAAATAAGCAACAACCAATTCAAAATAAAACAAATAACTGCAAATACATACACTTAAATACATATACTAAATTTTTAAGTGTAATGAGAAAATTTCTGTAACAATCATTATTTTCTAGAAGTTGTCAACTGTTTTTACAGTCACAAAATAATTCATGACATTAAAATCATTAATCAAATTTTCAGAAATAGCCACTTCAATTTTTTTAACTTGTTGTGACATTATATCTTCCTGAGCTAAAAACAAAGGAAAATCAATGTGGGTTTAAACAAACTTATGTTTTATGGCAATCGGAAATTGAGGGTTCGATCGGTATTCTACGGAGCAACTTCAGAATACCCATCCACTTCATTTACATGTGTCGGGGGCTTTTGAAGAACGAGGTATATCACAATGGACTCTTTTGTTATTCATCAGTATGTAAATAAGTGGACAGGTATTCTGTAAGATTTCCGCACAGGTCCCTACTTCATTATGCATGCTGTAGTTGAATTGTCTTGGGAAGAGCGCGTGCAAACATTTCTGAGAACGAAACCGTACGGCTACAGCATGCATAATGAGTAGGGACCTGTGCGGAAATCTTACCGGGTATTCTGAAGTAAGATCAGTTCTTATATCGACAGCAAAATAAATATCCATTTTAGCAAAAATATGCGGTAAGTAGACGAATGAATGCAGTCTTACTTACGAAATACTTTCAGCACGACGGCTTTAATGTAGATGGCTTTGTCGGTCTATGGAAGTGACGCAAACAGTCGCTGCTTCCTTGATGTTTTTTCTCGTTTACCTGATTGTCCTTAAGGACCGAGATACTATTCTCTCCAACCCATTGAACAACAAGAAAAACCATTGTGAGAGATTTAAATAGAAGGAGAACAAGACAAAAGTCACGGCAGAATGAATCGCGAATCGATGAATGGATTCAAAAATGGCGGTAGAGAAGCGTTAGAGAGCTGTGACTCACTCGATTGGCTATCCTCGATCACATGACAAGAACTTGCGCGAACAAGACAAAAAGGTTCTTTGTGGATTGTTTGATCGTCACGTGCGTCACGCTATGAATTTTGCGACATGATTTGACTTGAATTCGCTCGATCCGAAGAGAATGAAAGTTTATTATTTGAGGAAATTGTACAGGAAAACAAAAAGCTGTACAAATGCTCCATCTGCCTGAGTTTGTTGTCTCGAATTGGCAAAGAATTGAATCTCACTTGCAGTTAGTTCACGGCAAAGGTAAGCTTTTTCCTTCGAGTAGAATAAGCTTTGATCAGTCTTTACTTTCGTCAGTATTCAAAGCGAAACCTTTGGGTCCTCTTTTGTCACTATGCTTGCAGGTCCTTTTAAGAGGAAATACAAATTATATGTCGATGACTCCAGTATACCGATACCCTGAGGACAACGCAATTCAATCACAAACGTTTGAAAGCTTCGGGAAACTTTGTAAAAAGAGCTGAGCCTGTGACTTGTACGCGACTTTATCGGTCTTATCGCCTACATTGAGATCTGAATCAAGCTTCGATGAGGCTCTAAATGGAAGTATGACTCAAAATTGTTCCTGATTTAGGCCAGGTTTCATTCGAAAACCACATTGATCTTGGATTTAACAATGTAAGAATAGAAGTATACATTACCATATGTCCTGTATTATCATTTTAGAATAATGTTTCAGTGCAATCACTTAACAAAATTAAAATGTGACAAAATGAGAAAACACTACGAAATTGTCTACAATTTTTAAAGTCTTTCTGATTTTTAAACATCCCTGAGCTAAATTCCTAATTTGCATAACTTAGAATTCCTAGGAATTCCCAGGAATTCCAAGCCCAGTTGGCCTGAATTTTTCTATTCCCAGAAATTCTCAACAATTCTTAAGCTTCTAAAATTGTAAAACTTAGAATTCCTAGGAATTCCTAGGAATTCCAAGCCTGGAGTGAGACCTAATTTGCCATTCCCAAAAATTCTCAAGAATTCCAAGCTTACTTGATGAAGGCTGATTTGCATAGTTGGGAATTTTTGGGAATTCCTACGAATTCCTAAGAATTCCTAGGAATTCCCAGAAAGCTGGGAATTCATTTCGCAAGGGGATGAAAAAGTAGGAACCACACAGTACAGGAAAACAAACAGCACCACAGTAGCATTACAAAGAATGGTCACACTGCATTGTTTGATCCTCAGATAAAGAAACAATCATTATGTGGAGCCCTAATATTTTGTTTTGATCTCGGCAATTAAGGCAGGTTAACCTTTCCTCTCTAATTCTAATTTTGCATAATTTTCTCTTTCAGTTCTGATCATTATTCTGAATGGAATTACATTCATTATCGATACCATTGTGTTTTCCCGTAAGTAAAACTCTCATTGGTTTGAATTCTGTACCCTTATAAATTTATTTTTTTATATTTATTTATACATGTTTGTTATCTTCTGGGAAGGAACGGTTTAGAAAGCTGTTTAAAAATAATCTTCAATAAGCGAACCAATGAACAGAATTTCTTTGGGCAATTTTGCTGTTGGACACTTGCGTCTTCTAGAAAAATTGAAATATGGTCATTTCACGCATTGTTTTGCAGAAGACAGCAAACAAACCTAGCATACTCTATTGTGCACATGCAGTTTCATTGTTTTGTTTATTAGCGCTATTGTTTGGTGTCGTACTAGTCAACGTGGTCGTCATGTTTTGCTTTTGCTACCCCTTGGAAAATTTAGACTGAGTTTTGTTGTGATATTTTAAAGTTTACCATTGTTTATTGTAGAAACTGTTCAAGAAGAACGGGCCAGCAAAAGGGAAGAAGTGAAATGGTACCACATAGTCTTTGTTGCAAGTAAGAAACTCAAAACAGTTGTTTGACTTAGAGTGAAACCTTGATTCATACCATCTGCTTCAGCCACTTATAATGTTTTTGTTTTTCGCAGTTGGGGTGTTGGGAGGATATTTTTTTTAGTAATGACTTATTTTGTCTGGGCTTAGAATACTTGACTGGGGCCAGCCAAGAATCTATTTTCAAGCACTGTATTAAGCACTATATTAATTTAATTGTGGAGACACCATAATGTAGTGGTGAGCATGCCAGACATGTGCGCCTTCACCTTACCTTACCATTGATTATTTTTTCTCTTTTTTGCAGTCTATTGTGCAGAAGCTTCCCTGAAAATCATAGGTTTGGGGCTAAGGAAGTACCTACTTTCTGGCTGGAATGTGTAAGTGTCTAGTATTTTTACATCCAGTTTTTTCGAGCTGTTTCCCTTTTTGCAACTGATCAGTTAGAAGGTTACTTTTCACTTAGACTGAATTTCTGCAGTCAGCTGACCAGGGTGGAGTTAAGTGAACAGAGAAGTGCTCTGTAACATGAAACATTAAAAGTGCCATCACCAGGCTTGTTTTTGTTTAAGATAAAAAATAAGAATCATGTTTTAAGGTTCATGCAAACAGTCACAACATTGCCTTGCAACAACTCCAAACATTGTTGGGCATTACCTGTTGCATCCGTTTGCACACCCTGTTGCATTTTGTTGAGAGTTGTTGCTCAGAGCGTGAACCTTATCAAACATTTAAGTCAACAAATCTCAACATTCCACAACAACAATGTCGCACGTGTTTACACAACTCATCCAACATTGTTGGGGCCACACACAAGCATTACAATATGGTCTCCATGGAGATGCAAGTGCAGTTTTGGGAGTTGTTGCATCTGTTCGCTGGTAGCTTTACATGTGTGGATAGTTACTGAATGTCTTCCGAAAATCAGTGATGAGTTCTTGATTAACAATTATCCACCAAAGTGGAGGTGAATAGTGGTGTTTTGCGGCTCAGTAAATATCCATCACTTTCACCAACACTGAGGTGAATAATTGTTTTAGTGTGTGCCACACAAGCTAAATAACTAGTGTTTTTTCAAATAATTTCCTCTTCGGAAACCGAAACGGGAGGCCGTTTTGTTTCTCTTCAGCTGCTTGGAGGTGAATATTACTTTGCTAATCACCTCCGAGTAAACCAATTAGAATGCGCGAAATGCACCATTCATTTGTGTGGTAAATGCTAAAGTTAAATAGTGTCGTGGACTAGTCTTGGTGGGTAGAGCGAATTTTTGTATGGAGCCAAAATATTAAACTTGTTGATGTTTTGTAGTTAACCTGAAAGCCAATCTCATTTTGTCCATCTGGTGCTGTTAATTGCCACTCGTAAAATATGTCAAGCATGTTATCCATATAATTTTATCTATCAATTGAATTTTTGATGAACCATTTCCTTTTTTTTTTGTTTTTCTTTTAGGTTTGATTTTACTGTGACGCTCTTTGGTTTTATTGGTACCATAAGTCCAACCTCATTCAGCTTTGTTGTGTGTCTCAGGCCTGTGAGACTGTTGCTGTAAGTGCATTCATTTCTCTTTCATTCTTGTTGTTAGCTGCTTACAGTCTCAATTGAGTCACAGCATTCTTTGAGAACAGCTTTTTCTTGTGATAGTTTTAAAACAGATTTATTGCTTGGGAGGTAGTTTTAACCTAGCATTTTATCTATTTAATGCATTGCATTATTCTTATATTAGCTGAGGAATTGTCTGTGATTAAATAAAGATGTTCTGTCAAATGACACATTTTGTAGAACAATTTGACCCAAACTCAAGCCCCACCCTAGCTAGTCTTGATTCAAGAATAAAGCCGAACCCAGAACCAATGCCGCATCCAAGCTAGACCAAATTGGAGATGAATCAAGGAAGAGCTTGAATCATATTGAGCCAAATTTAAGACGCATTCAGGTTGTAAATATCCAAGCAAAAAATTGCTGTGGTCGAAGCTTTGTTTTTGTGTTTTTCCTTCACAGACTGTTCAAGCTGAAACAAAGATACAGAGACGTTTTGGACACAATGGGTGTTCTTTTACCGCGCATGACAAGGTATATGTTGGTTCTATTGTATTTTTTTTAACCTGGGTTCTCTATCAAGTTGTTTACATTGTCTATATTACTGCTTAAATAACAACAGCGCTTTAAAGGGGTAGTTTGCAGCTTTTTTATTGCTAGAATACACCAGAAATCACACAAACAATTAAAAACTTTGAGCTTATGAAATAAATCGTATATTGCTCTGTGGTTGGAAAGATTTTGCCCTTGCAGTTTAACCCTTTAAGCTCCAATATCTATATCCATTTTCTCCTAACTGTTCTCATATATTTGTTATGGTACTAGTGAGGAGAATTTGTTTTAAAATATCAATTGCAACTCTTTTTGGTGATCATTTTGATTATTGTCATAATGGTTGATGAACAGTGAATATTGTAATGAGAAATTGGATGCTGGTCACTACTGGGACTTAAAGGCTTTAGCACAATTTTTAGTAGCTGCGATTTAGCTTGAATGGAATTTAAGCTGGGACAGGATTCGAGCATGTGTCCTCATGAATACTGGTGCAATACTCTTCTAGCTGATCATGAGCTAAACCAGCTGTCTACACCGAGATCAGATCAATTTCCCCAGCCCCATGATATGTTTAATTTCAAGTTTGGAAGTTATAGCAGTGAACCCTTGGCTGTTACGTCGTCTACGGTTTGCAGCCATTTTTGGCACATAAATCTGTACATTGTTACTCAAAGAAAATAACCTTTTTTAGGATCTACAAGCTTAAGTTTCATTTAGGGGCGCACAATACCTGTTTGATGCAGTGCATAATTGCTTTTCTTTCAGAGTGGCTATTGTCATCCTTTTGTTGTATTACTCTTTTGGAATTATTGGTATAGAATGCTTCTCAGGACTTCAGTTGAAAGATTGCTGCAAGTATGGCCAGACATGTTATTTATTTAGTACCATTATTGATATAATTATAGTCCTCAATACTCGACGATTGACTTTTTCGTGGTTAAAGTAATGTTCTTCTCAATCAGTTCTTATTTTCCAAGAGTTAAACAACTTGACAACACTAGTTTTTGTTTGCATTTCTCAGGAACACTTCTGTGGAAGTTAGCTACAGAGAAGATGGTTATTATTATCTGAACACCTTTGACGACCTGCGGTATTCTTATGGTGAGTTGTTCAGTTGAGGCAACACCTTTGCACACGAGTCTGGTTTTTCATGCTTCATGGTGTTCCTGATCGACTTAGAGTTTTAAGGTTTTGGTTTTAGAGGAGGGAACCAGAATAAAACTCTTGTAATAAGGAGAGAACAAAGAGCAAACTGAACCTACTTGAGACTGCGGGAAGTGAACCTGGGTCACAGAAGTGAACAGCTAGTACTAGCAATTGCATCATCTCAAATAATTTGCAATTAATTTGCAAATAATTTGCGAATAATTTGAAAATAATTTGTAACTGATTTGCACGAGTGAGTTTTTCAAAAAGCTGAGTGCAATTTCAAAACTCAATAGTGCAAATTAATTCCAAATAATTTGAACAAGAGAAACTGTATGATTACTTATTAATAATATAAACATGAAAAAACGTATTGGCCAGAGTAAACCTTTCTTGATTTAATGTAGCCATTTTTTTCACTTGATAAAACTTTTTTCAAAGTTTTTGCAAACATTTTCGTCATTGTAGGTGATATCATTGGCTTACAAATTTCCTATTGTCTTTTAGCCAATGATAATCTAGAATTTCGATGTGTGATTTGCACTGGTGTTACACTTGAACTGCACTGATCTCAGCCGATGAGAATCAAGTAATTTTTTCATGTATATAATTTGGTGGTTATAATGGTTTTAATCTCTCTCTTGCAGTAACTCTGTTTGAGTTGACAGTTGTGAACAACTGGTTTATAATTATGGTAGGTTTTCTGGTATCGTTGATGTTCAGAATGTATGAAAGGGTTTCAGTGTTATTTATTCTGCCATCAACCACGCTACAGTTTTTTAATGATATGTTAAAATAATAGAGACATGTTAGGGAATATGAATAATTACAATACAAACGTTTTTAAAAAATAATAAATAATGATGATGATAATAATAATAATAATAATAATAATAATAATAATAACAATAATAATAATTAATGTAGATGTCTTATGGAAAGGATGCCTAAAGAAGCCAAGTGGCGTATGAACAAAGGCGTCCTAATGTAATAAATAATATAATATAATATAGTATAGTATAGTATTCTAGAAACGACTATCTTAATATGTTATTTGGTGTTTACTAAAAAGAAAGAACAGCAAAAGAAAAGAAACAAATATGCAGCTCCGTAAAGAGATTATGTGATTTTGTAAGATGGAGGTTTTTGCGTCTTTTACTAAACAAACCAACATTCCCACAATTTTGTATTTCCAGAGTTCACGATTTGAAAAATTTTGGACCTTGAAAACGAATTGACAAGGAAATATGTAAAGACAATTTGTGTTCCTTGTGTTGTAGAAGTGTTACATTGTTTAACGACAGGAAAGCATTATTGTTACCTTCTAAACACTCAGAGTTGGTGTTAAGCATTTTTTGAAAGGTTCAAAATCTGGTTTGACTAAACGGTGCTATTGTGTTGTATTAATTTCAGGAAGGGATTGTTTACATGACCTCAGAGTGGGCTAGAATCTATTTCATGTCCTTCTACATTGTAACTATGGTAAGCATAGTGATAACTCTCTTCTCTGTTCAAGGAGAACTGGGTTCAGTAAGGAAAAGACCTAATAGGAATTTCTTCAGTGCTGACGACATTTGCTTAGCTTTCTGATTGGTTCACTGGGCTGTATAAATCTGCGCTGAATGGTTTTAGTAAACATTTTGGTTTGGTTTTAGTTGAAAACTGCTATCAGTTTTTGTGGTTTGAATTAACTAAGCAACAAAATAATTTTTTTAACTGATTTATCAGGGCCTTGATGATTTCACCGTCTGGCTACCCGCAAAATGTCAGATTTATTTACCTCTTGCTTGTTTCTTAACACATTTTGTCCTTATTTTGTTGTTTTTAGGTTGTGATGACCATAATTGTTGCGTTTGTATTGGAAGCGTTTCTCTTTCGAATTCAGTATCGCAAAGAACACCCTACAGATGAGAGAGGTTTGTTGAACATTTGGCAGAAATCTTAGCAAATCAGTAGCAAAATGTAACGCAAGAAAACCTTACAAAAACATCATTTGTTGAAACTATTGAATAATATTATTTATTATATCTGCAACCCTTGTATATGAGCAAACGCGCGCTCTGATTGGTTCCCTACTCATAGTATATCAGCTCATATACCATTGGCACGGAAAACGGCCATCATGGAGGGATGATTTCTTGAATTAGGCAGGGAGAAATTCAAGTCTTGCTTAAAAATCATACACCAAAAAAATACTACCGAAGCAAATAAATATGGAATGAAATTATTCGACGGTAAGTGAGCAAATTATATTGCGGAATTGTTTACTACGAACGAAAGTGAAACTTACAAACAGCCGCCATTTTGAAAGATCTGTGAAGCCCGTAAACTGAGTTTTTATTTTATTTCTGCCTACTTTTTCCACTTTAAAATTCTCAAACTAATTTGCTAACTCGAAAAAAAAATTGACAAGTACATTAAAGGGATGTTTAAAAACGAGCCAGACTCGTGTTTGAAACTTTTTTACACATCGGCTCTACAATATGTCGGCTCGACAACAACATGGTTCTGTTCAAAAACAATAACAAAGTCAATTCTTGTCGTACAAACTAAATCCAGTGTCTCATAAGCGAGGGTTTGGGGATATAATAAAACAATTATTCCACGAAATCGAGTCGTATATGAGCTATAGCCAACTCGGCGCTACGCGCCTCGTTGGCTATTAGCTCATATACGACTCGATTTCGTGGAATAATTGCTAAATAGTTTGGTATTAAAATAACGTCATGGCTTAAACGACCAATCACAACGTTGGACAGACAAAATTCTCATACGCTTGAAAGTCGCGTATAGATTTTGAACACCAAAACGAACAGTTCTTTATCGGACCCTGATGTTGTCAGTCGCCTTCTGGCGACCTCTTTACTCTGCAACGTGGGGCCTCTTTCAACAGCTTTCTTATTGAATGCTGATCGAATTACCCTACTGAAATAAAGATATCTGTCTACCTGTAACCAAGCAGCGAATGTCATTTCTATTTTTGTCATCAACAGAGGACTTAAAGATTCGCAAAGAAGTCACAGTGTCGTACGAGGAACTAGCTGAGCTGGACGAGAGCCTGGTTACCGACATTCAACCTGGCCAATACGTAAGAGAAAGCAGTGGATGCAAACTCTGAAAAAATATTAGTATACATTTCACGGTAGCATATCACGAAATGCACTTCCCAATAATCATGTTAGCCTGTAGTGTACGATAAGTAGAGTGCTACAGAATAAGTACGTGGTGTATTAAGTAATGGTCCGCGTAAGAACTAGGCAAAAGAACAATAGGCTAGTGCAACAGCTCTAACTTTTGATTGGCGCATAGAACAATGCTAATATTTGACCGTGAGGTAGACAGGAGGGACCTGGGGAAAACTAAGGAGAAAAATGTTGTTTATGTCGGGTTTTTGGGTGTCACTTTTCCACGGGCGTAGAGGGAGGGTGAGTTTTCGGTGTTCAATTAACAAGTCAGCGGTGTCCTTGAACGCTGTGGTAGGTACTTGATGTATGGGAATATATATTGTATTGATTCCAAGTGACGGGGATGAATGAATGGGATCAGAATTCAAAACCAAAAAAAAATGCTTCGATTATATGGGGAATGTTGTGCCTCCCAATAACAGTGTTGTCCTCAAGTCACATGTACAGTAGTTGGATGTAACTAGTTTTATTCACGATTCACTCTCACTTAGTTTCACCGCATTCACGATGTCTCTAAAAACTAAAAAGCATTTTTCTTTGTTCTCTTTTAACGTAACCGCGAATTCCGAATCGCGAATCTATGCCATAACCCGGTATTTGCCGAAAACAAATAACAGTCATAACAGTGGTTTGTAGATTCTATTTTGATATTGAAGTTATTAGGATCATTGTATTTGTCACGCATTCTCTTGTAATCAAAAATATCCGATACGACCAGCCCCCATCACTTGAATCGGAACTTGAAATCCGGAGTGCCCCCCATGAGAGTTGCATTGATGTAGTTTTACGCTGTGTGCAGTGAAAGTACAACACCAGCTATAAATATTTCTGATTCAGCCCGAGGCTACAGTATTTGTGATTTTCAGTTTTTGACCTTGAATGGCGATTTATTACAAATATGTATTAAAAGCCGGTGTTACCGCAGACATGAAAGCATACACTAAGGAACAATTCTCCCCTGTTTTGTGTATGTTTGTTTTCACAATAATCTCGATACTTATTGATATTAATACGTTTTCTCATTTCCAAACTACCGCTGACTTGTTAATTGAACACCGAAAACTCACCCTCCCTCTACGCCCGTGGAAAAGTGACTTCCGGGTTTTTCATTGTTTTTTCGGCGATTTTTGGCCGTCCACCAATCAGATTCGTCGATTTAATTGATATTAACAATTAAGAGTTCACACTTTTTAATCGATTTTGCGTTTGACCTGCCTAGTTCTTACGCGGACCATTACTTAAACCACAAAGTGTAACCGTTGTGTCACCATGAAGTATATACCAGTGATTCGTTATTCTGAAAGTTTGAGATTTGTCCACGGTTGATCATTGTGAGGTACGGTAATCAACGTAATGTCCATCACTAGGCAGAGCAAGTCAGCACAAGATATTAATATCGCATGGAGACACCGAATCCCTCCTAACATGAACTTAGATGGAAAGAGAAACCCCATTGTCTGTACAGTACTTACAGTCGATACTGGAGTGACCTAAGTAGTGCCAATATAGTGACCTAAGTAGTGCCAATATAGTCCCCAGTGCATGTGGCAATATTGGTGACAACGTTACTCTAAGGCTAGAAGTTCCAGAATGACAGAGATTGTGTAAATGTTATTTCAGGTGAAATACATTGGAAAGCGTCCAAAGACGAAGATGGACTTGAGTATTAAAATGTACCAAGACGAAGTCCAGGTACATGCATGTATTACGATTAAGCACAAGTTTCGCTTTGTACTAATTGGTCTTCTACAACGACACACTACACTGGATATCTGCTGTTGATGTAGTATTATGGGGGAGCTGGCACAATTCTAGCACAATCATCATTTCAATTATAACAAAGATTTATGCTAAGATTTGCCAAAGGATTCATAGAGAATTTCATCAAGATTTTACCAAAGCGCCCCGCAGAGCGCCCCGTAAAAAGATTTTGCAAAGACCATACCAAGTCTCTCTAAATAGACTAAAACATATTTTGCAATGTTTTTCCAAACACTCTGTGCTGAAAGACGTCATCGATCCGGTTTGCAAAGACCATGTCAAGCCTATATTAAGACTTATTAAAATTTGTGTTAAAGTTCCAGGAGGACCTAACACAATATTATAATAAAATAAAAAATAATATTAATTATGATTTAAAAAGATAAATTTGATAACAATAAATGGAAGAATTAATAAGAGAACAGTTAAGAAGATTAACTGTTAAACAATTAAAGCCTCTAGTATCATGGTATAATATTGAAGGAAGGGCACAATTAACTTTAAAAGCAGACCTAATTGGGGCGTTGAGTAATATTCCTGAAATAAGAAATAATGTTCAAGAAATCATTGATAATATTAAAGAAATTGTTGAGCATTTGCGTATTACAAAAAATAGACCTATAGATGAACCAAATTTACCTCTTCCAATTCTAAATAATACGCCAAGACCCACACCCTCCAAACTTTATATACCACCACCAAGCTCACCAGATCGATTTAATCCAGATAGCCCTCCGCCAGGCTCGCCACCTAATCGTCGTGGAAGAACTCCTCCGGGCAGTCCTCCACCAAATGTTAAACCACCTAAACCTCCACGCCCTCCCCCTCCTTCAATTCAACGTACTAAACAACCTAAACATCTGCGTATCATGCCCCACAGAAAAAATATTGTATATAATTTTGTTGATAGTGCTAAAAGTTTAGTTAAAAATATTAAAGAATCAAAAACAAAGAATAAAACTTTTAATTGGATAAAGAAACAGGCAACAAAAGTAGTTGATAGAGTTAAGGCTGTTGGTAAAGATCTTAAAAATCTTATAAATAAAAATACAAAAGAAAAACAAAAAATTATTACAAATGAAAGTGTAAAAAAAGAAACTGAAAAACAAAAAATTATTATAAATGAAAGTGTAAAACAAAAATATGATACAGACGAAATTGAGGAAGATTTTACCCCTAAAGAATATGAATCGGCTATAAAAGGTAATTATATAAGTTATAGGATTGAAGGAAATAAAAAAAATGATGAAAAGACATTCTTACATAAAATAAAACCAAAAGTTATAGATTTACTTAGAAAGAGAGTTGAATCACAAAAATCATTAAAGACTAAATTTATATTTTCATGCAGATTCAAAAAGAAATTATTTGATGATTTAAAAAAATATATGTATACGTAGATGAACCCTTTCCTTCTGAAAAATCAGAAATTGTTCTTGATTCAACAGATTTATCAGGATTATTTGATAGATTAACAAATGAACAACTTAGATTATTTGAAGATTTTTTAAAAAATGAATCTGGTTGGATATTTGACCGTGTACTATTCTTTGACATTTTCATAGATCGTTTTGTTCCTCTTTTAGCAGGGTCTTATATTCCACTACCTCAGAAATTAGCAAACAGGAATGCGATTATTAACCTCAAGAATGAGAATGATCATAAATGTTTTAAGTGGTGTGTAACTGAAGCCATATATCCAAGGGAGAAAAACAGACAGAGAGTAAATAAAGAATTGATAGAAAACTCTATGAATTTAAATTGGGGCAGAATTAATTTTCCAACCTCATTACAAGATATTACTAATTTTGAAGAACAGAATGAAATAGATATTGCTATATTTGGATATGATGAGAAAGTAGGAGTATATCCTATAAAAAGAAGTAGGAAACGAGGATATCAATTAGTTAGATTACTTCTAATAACTGATGAAGAAAAAGATAAAGATGAAGAAGAAACAAATAAACACTATTGCTTAATAAATAATATTAGTGCACTTATAGCCAGACAAGTTACTAAACGTAAATGTAAGATGTTCTTTTGTGATAATTGTTTACACTCTTTTCACTTAAAAAAATCATTAGAAAAACATGAAGGATATTGTTATGTATATAATGAAGCTAGGATTGATATGTTAAAAGATAAACATGGTAAACCATGTTTTATTTCTTTTAGAAATTTTATGAAAAAAATGAGAATACCTTTTGTTGTCTATGCAGACTTCGAGTGTATTTTGAAACAAATAAAAAATAATGGGCTCTTAGATAAAAGCAAAAGTTTTACTAATAAATATCAGAGACACAAACCAGTTTCATTTGGTTGTTATATTAAGAGTTTTAATGAAAAAATATGTAAATCAAGATTTTATAGATATACAGCTAAATCACCCGATGATGATGTAGCGCTGAAATTTGTAGAATATATAGAAGCAGAATTTAAGAAAATTTATAAAAATTGTATAAGTTATAATGTAAAAAGATTCAAAAAGTTTAATAAGAAGAATATGACAGAAAATAATAAAATAAACTATGAAAACGCAACTCATTGCCATATATGCGAGAAAGAATTGAGTGAAGATAAGGTAATAGATCACTGTCATCTTACAGGAAAGTATAGAGGAGCAGCACATAAGGAATGCAATTTAAATTATAAGATTCCAAAATTCTTTCCTGTCATAATTCACAATTTATCGGGATATGATGCTCATCTATTTATTAATAATCTTGCTAAAACAGAAGGTAAAATAAAACTCATACCAAATAATGAGGAAAAGTATATTTCTTTCTCAAAAGAGATTGTGGTTGATACCTATAAAGATAAAGAAAGTGGTGAGATGAAATATTCTAAGAGAGATATCAGATTCATAGATTCATTAAAATTTATGCAATCCAGCCTTGACAAATTAGCAAATAATCTTCCAAAAGATTCTTTTGAAAATAGTAAAAAATACTATTCTGGAGAGAAATTAGAGTTATTGTTGAGAAAGGGAGTATTCCCATATGATTGGCTTGATGATTTTGATAAATTAAACGAAACCCAACTTCCGCTAAAGGAATCGTTTTACTCAAAACTTAATGGGAAACATATTTCAGATGAGGATTATGAACATGCTAAAAAGGTATGGAAAACCTTTAATATGAAAACAATACGAGATTATCTTGATTTATATCTTAAGACAGATGTACTCTTATTAGCAGATGTATTTGAAAACTTTAGAGATGTTTGTCAAAGTAATTATGGTTTGGATCCTGCTTGGTATTATACAGCACCCGGACTTGCATGGGATGCTATGTTAAAGTTAACTAAGGTTAAATTAGAAATGATAATTGATATTGATATGCTAAATATGATTGAGAAAGGTGTTCGAGGCGGAATATCACAGATATCAAATAGATATGCTATTGCTAATAACCCATACATGAAAGAATATGATCCTAACAAACCAACAAATTATATAGAATATATTGACGCAAATAATTTATATGGTGGATCAATGAGTAAACCACTACCTACTCACGGTTTAGAATGGATTTGTGAAAAAGAGCTTAAAAACTGGAGAAATATACCATGCATAGTAGAGGTTGATATGATCTATCCAAAAAGTCTTCATGATTTACATAGTGATTATCCTTTAGCTCCTGAGAGAATGAAGATTAAAAATGTTGAGAAATTAGTTCCAAACTTAAAAAATAAGGAAAAGTATGTGGTTCATAGAGAAACTCTAAAAAAATATGAAAGTTTAGGAATAAAAATAACAAAAATTCATAGAGGCATTAAATTTAAAGAGTCAAATTGGTTAAAACCTTATATTGATTTGAATACTAAACTTAGGATTAAAGCAAAAAATGATTTTGAAAAAGATTTCTTCAAACTTATGAATAATTCTGTATTTGGTAAAACTATGGAAAATCTTAGAAAAAGGGTTGATATAAGGTTGGTTACAAATGAGAAAGATGCAAGAAAATTGATATCAAAAGCTAACTATAATCGTCGCACTATTTTTTCTGAAAATCTTATGGCTATTCATATGAATAGAACAAATATAAAATACGATAAACCCATTTACTTAGGAATGTGTATTTTAGATATAAGTAAAACAATAATGTATGACTTTCATTATAATTATATCAAAGAAAAATATGGCGAAAAAGCCAAATTACTTATGACAGATACGGATAGTCTTGTATATGATATATTAACAAAGGATTTTTATAAGGATATAAGTCCAGATGTTAGAGAGAGATTTGATACAAGTAATTACCCTAAA
Organism: Ricordea florida; assembly: GCA_949710005.1. Lineage (NCBI taxonomy): Eukaryota > Metazoa > Cnidaria > Anthozoa > Corallimorpharia > Ricordeidae > Ricordea > Ricordea florida. The sequence continues at coordinate 1,134,828 of OX453277.1, read as the reverse complement.
AATCATTCATCGGGTATTGAAACAGGAGTAAACAAAAAAATAATTGGCATGTTTAAAGATGAAGCTGGTGGTAGAATAATAGTAGAATTTGTTGGTTTACGAGCAAAGCAATATGCTTTTAGGATGGATGACGGTGAAGAGATAAAAAAGGATAAAGGAATGAAGAAATCAGTTGTAGAAAATGAAATATCCTTTTATGATTACAAGGAATGTTTAGAAAATAAAGCAAAGCAAATGAGGGAAATGCAAGTAATAAGAAGTTATAAGCATGTTCTTTATACTGAAACTGTTAATAAAGTTGCACTATCTGCTGATGATGATAAGAGAGTAATTTGTAAAGATGGAAAACATACTCTTCCATATGGTCATTATAGTTTAATAACTGAATTAGGTGGTAACTCAGTATCATAAGGTATAACCTGTAATTCTTCTCTTACAAAACCTCGTCTTGGCCCATCCACTAAATAATATAAAACAGGTTGATTAGACGAAATAACGCTTCTAGAAATATCATAAACTTTGATGCTCCAAATAGGATCAGTAGCCCGTCTTTTTTCACCACCCTCAAGTTCACCAGGAGAAAGTAAGTATCTAACTTTAACATAAGATGGTAGTCTAACCTCATCAAGACCCACCTCACGTAGATAATTTTTAGGTTCAATATCAACCTCTTTCAGTTTTATAGCCTCATCTGGTTCTTTACCCGTTATTCTAGTTGGTGTGTTATTCAAAGTTTTCAAAATATCAGGTAATCGTTTTACCCATACTCTAGATCGATCATTCTGTCCTCCCTTTCGGTTGGTAACCATTTCTTGTGCATATTGATGGCTAAATAATCGTTCACTTAATGTTCTATTTGCTCTTTCAACAAAGGCTTGAGCTCTATGGTTTCCGGCTTCACTTCTCTGGATTTTTACATTATGGTAATTCATAAGTTTTGTAACCTCACCCATAAATTCTTTTCCAGGATCAACCATTAATGTTTTAGGGTATTTTAACTTCCTGGAATATATTTTCGTAAAAGCATTTGAAATTTCCCGACTTTCTTTTGAGGTTAATGGTTCTGCATCTTTGTATCTCGAGGCAACATCAACCACAACTAATGCGTATTTATATGTTTTTCTTCCAACTCTATCATGAGGTAAAAATAATAAATCTGCTTGGTGAATCTGATTCGGCTTATCCACAGTCCAGTGTGGTCTTGGAATATACTTGGGAGCCGGCAGATATATTTGCCATATTGCCTGTTTCTGAAGCCATTGTTTTGCTTCATCTTCGTCCGATTTGCTTTTTTGCGCTAATTTAGAGATAGCAGAATATCCTTTCCAATACCCTTCAGTCGAATAATATATTCGCTCGAATTTTTTTGATAACCTTCTTTCGTTACTCATTTAAAGATTAACCAAAGTATCTTATAAATAAATATGATAACCGTATCTGAAAAAATTAACCCAAACAGGATTCCAAGAGATCCACTGGGGTTGAAAGCGGAATCAATATTGAATAGAATTACACTAAATCCTTCATCAGCTAATCCAGGAGAAACATTGTATATAAATATTCCTAAACTTTCAGAAAATTTAGTGATTGTGCCGGGAAGTGTCTCCCTAGTATTTAACTTAAATGTTGAGGGCCATGAAGATAACACCCTAGTGAATAATGTAGGTAGTAACCTTGTATCCAGACTCAGGGTTCTTTTTGGTGGTGAAACACTACAGGATACTCAAAGATACGATCTATTTCAAACATACCACGACTTATTCTTAACAGATGAAGAACGAGAGGATAGATTAAGACAGGGTATTTCTTCTGAAAACATGAGAAAGCTCCGGACAAATGCGGGAGATAAGGATAATTCAGATGAGAATGAAGTAGCTCTTGTAGTAGTGCACAATACCAAGTATCATATCCTACTAAACCATCCTATTCTAAACGATCATGGGGTTTTCTACCCAAAGGCATTAGATCATCAACTAATCTTTGAGATTACGCTAGCTCCAGTTAACGATATTGTTGTTTATTCTGACGCGAGTAAGGCTCCAAATTACAAAATCACAAACCTTGAGCTGGAATATTCTTGTATATCAAGCAAATACTTAGCTCGCGAGGCCCAGGCAGCTTATCAGGTTGGTAAAGGATTCTATTATGAGAATGTTACCCTACACAAAACTTTCACAATATCCAGACCTACAGACAGCGTTATAAACCAGCATATTAATCTACCTAGAAGGGCAATCACAGGCATATTATGTTTGTTTACATTGCCGTATGCAGGAGGAGCACGAGATTCTGAGAATTTTTTCAATCCTGGTATCACCTCAATCAATATCGATGTTAATGGGGTGCCAAATCGTTTCTACTCTAAGGGAATGGTACCTTCAGACCTATGGGAGTCGGTAAAGAAACGTTTCGGACCGCCTGGAGGGAGGCACTCGGTAAATGAAAAGGATTTTTATAGTAAAAAGTTTGCATTGTGGTTAGATTTGAGAACTCACCCAGATAATGATATTCATGGAGGAGGGCTAGCCTTAAACAATGCACAAGATGGTGTAAAAATAGAAATGAAAAGAAAAGTTAGCGGGTCTAGTATTATGACTTGTTACATGTTTGTTGTGGCTGATGCGTTAATGGAGGTTATGAATTCAAACTTAAGATCAATCATGTATTAGTTAATCGGTCTAAAGACCTCCCCGCTTCGCGGAAAAAGAAAATATGGAAGAATTAAGAGATAAAATTCCTTTTCATTGCATTATAACTGGTCCAACAAATTGTGGAAAGACAAAGTACATCATAGATCAACTCCGAGGCCCATTTCGAAAATTGTTTGAATTCATTGTTTTAATATGTCCAACCTATTCTAAAAATAAAACCTATCATAATTTTGCTAGAGGAGATAAACGTTTCTTTGTATTATCACCGGGTGCTAGCAACATTGATGAGATTAATGACTTATTAACTGACTGTCAAACGTTATTCTCTGGGACAAATACACTAATAATTTTAGACGATTGTGCTGTTTCGTGCGATCTGAAAAAAAGATCAAACAAGTTTATAGATTTAGCATTTTCTGGAAGGCATCATGGTTTATCAATGTGGGTTCTAACTCAGCAATTAACATCCATAGCAAAACCATTCCGTGAAAATGTAGCTTGTGTTGTTACTTTCCATAACCCATCACAAAAAGGTATGAAGATGTTTTTTGAAGATTATGGAGGTGATTTAGACTCAGAAACTAGTAAAAAGTTTGTAGAACTGCTGAAAAAAGAAAAATATTCAAGACTTTGTTTATCTTTACGTCACCCATTTAATTGCTATTTGGAGATACCTGAGGTTATTTCCGCGTAACGGCGAAGCCGGGGGACCCAACGGGTCCCATAAGCGGGTCGGTAAATTCGGGACAGACCCCTCCCCACAAAGCGGAAAGCTGTTTTAAAAGAATCAATGTTGTATTACAAATTTAAAATATGTCAGAAGTTGAAGATTATATTAGTGAGATAAAAGATGAGGTAAAAACTGGAGTAAAAGATAATTATAATACTGAACGAAGAGAGGAACATGAACTTGAAATAAAGCAAGAATCACTAGCCATTCTCGCAGCTCTTGGAACAACAAAGGAATATTTGGGGGTTGATATGAGTCTTGGTGATATAAAAAAATTATCTGTAAAAGACATTGAAAAATATTTTAATAGATATCAAGCAGTATTGGGTAAGAAAATTAATGGCGGATTAGTAGATTCATCTCTTCAATTAATTTCTAGAGTTATTTCTTACATGGTTCCTGTGGATGATATAGAAGCTCTTTGTGTGGATTTGAAAAATGATGATTTGGTTAATCGCGAACTGACAAACATTGTAGGGCTCTTAGCATTGAAAGCAGGAAGATTGACAGCACTTGCTAGCGGGCTATTCCAGGTTGCTAAACATGTTAAAATAGATAAAATCAGCGAACGACTCTCCAGACCTCATTGCTTCGCAGAAGCTGGACCTGCTCTTCGAACAGAAATACAACAAGTTACAAGTAAAAATATAGACGATTCCAACACAACTGAGCAGACTATTGAGCATACTAATTAACACAACTGAGCGGGCTATTGTGCATACTAATTAACACAACTGAGCAGACTATTGTGCAAACTAATTAACACAACTGAGCGGGCTATTGAATATAAAAATAAATAATGTTGGTAGAATATAAAAGAGATATGGAAAATGAAAATCAAAAAGCTTTAAAACTTATTGCAGATGTTAAAAGGATTCTAGATCATAAAAACCAACAAAATAAAGAAATTAAAAAAGATATTGAGATGCTAAAAGAACAACTACGTAGTGGTGTAAGCAAAACTTATCCAGATACTGATTTAAAGATTCTTTACTTTGTGAAATAAAATAATAATGTCTGACCAAACTGAACAAATCGAGCAAAGCCGGAGTGAAGGAGGAACAGAAGTTGATGATCGGGATGAAGCCCCTCCCCGCTTTACGGAACAAATTACAATGGATCCTCCCCCTAAAAAGAAAGATGCAAAAAAGAAAGAGAAAGACCCTAAAAAAGTTGCTGCTGGTAAGAAATTAGCTGAATATAATAAAAAAGCAAAAGAAGCGTTAGCTAGAGAGGAAATGAAACGAGAAAAGGAACAAGCTGAGACTAAAAATGAAAATGGAAAAGCGTGGCTTCCAGAGCTATCTTTTACTACTGTATTATCAATACTTGGAATAGGTTTTACAGCATTTGATATGTTTATGAGATATTACAAAAATAGAATACCTGATTTATCCCAAGTTCCTACTAAAATTCCACAATCAAATATTACTAACCAACCCCCTCATCCACCACAACCACCAAAAAAAGGAATGATATGAGGAAAGTAGTTTAAAGATTTCTTTCTAATGTAGTAAAAAATCATGTCAACTGAAAACAAACTTGTGAAAACTGTTACTGATTCAGCAGTACTTATTGGGTTAGCAGCTGCTGTTGGTTATGTATCTAAAAAGGTTATGAGAGAATCATTTATGAACGACCCATCCTCAAGTATTACAAATTATGCTAAATGGGTGGCTGTATTGTCGGGAAGTATGTACCTAAAAACATATTTAGAGGATCAAAATATTTTACCAAAATAATTATGGCGACAATAGCAATGATGTTAGGAGGAGCTGTATTAAATGCAACCGCCTTTGTTGGTGGATCATATCTTGCAAAATATCTCTCAGGAGATAAAACGGATACAGAGAAAATAAGACACGATAAGGCATTAGAAAAATATCAAAAAGATTATGCAGAATATCAGGAAAATAGACAAAAACTAATTGATTGGGAAATGAAGAAAAAAGATGAAAAATATCAAGCAACAAAAAATCTTTCAAAAACAGATGAAGCTTTAGAATTGTATGCTCAAATGCATGAACCAAAATTTGCAGATTATTATAGACCAAGCAAAAACCAAAAGATGGGTGAAATGGTATATGTAGGCGGTGGTATGATGGCATTGGGGTATGCAGCTAGTAAATTTTTATAAATTATAAAAAAACATTAATTGTTTTATAATTAAAGCATTATTTATATATTTGATACATGTTTACCCCAAGTTTTTATATTAATATCAACATGCAATAAATTTAAAATTTTTACTATTTTTACTATTTTTATATTACTACCTGTGGAAATATAAAACATTTTAAATAATTCATATAATTCTTTTAGTTTTTCTCTATCTTTTAATTTAACTGCTATATTTCTTAAAAATAACATGTCATCAATTGTAATTATTCCTTCTGTATTAAATTTTCTTAGTGTATAATAGTAAATATTATCATAAATATTTATAAATTTCATTGTTTTTTTTTTTTTTTTTTTTTTTTTTATCTTTAAATTATAATTCTTTTTATAATTTACAAACATAACTTTTTGGTCTAAAGATTTCTTACTGATGAGTAAAAATTATGGCAGAAGGAGGAGATATGTTTAAAGAAATACCAGACTTTGAACCAACTGATCTAGGCGATGATGATGATGGTGAAAATATGGAAATGGAACCAATATCACCAACCACCCGTCTAATTAACCCTGATGATGATGAAGAAAATAGAAGGGCAGTATGGGATACACCATCTGAAAGAAGGAATATAGGCGACGCTTTAAGAGAAAGAGAAAGAGATGAGGAATATGATAGAATGAGAGAATCTAGACAAGAACTAAAAAGGTATTATCCAAATTACGATCCCAATGATGGCTCATTTAATGTTAGATTTGGAGAAAATGGCAGTATAGAAGGAAAATTAAGTATTGCTGGTAATAATATATGGCATACATTAGTTGATGAAAATGGAGTTCGTAATATAGAAAATTTACCAAAAACATTTAGAAAAGCTCTAGGCGCTGATTATGAAACAATGCTGGGAAAGTATAATAATACCGAGTCAGAATTGAAAAAAGCCAATGAAAAAATTAAGGAATTAGATAATGCATTGCAAGGATTGAAAGCAGCCGTAGACGTATATCCTTTAGAGATTAGTCAATATGAAGAAAGAGAAAGAAGGCTTACTTTAGTAATTGAAAACCAAAGAGCAGAAAAAGAAAATATGGAAAGAGATGCTTCTGAGGGTAAAAGACTTTTTGATAAAACCGCTAAACAGAATATAGAGTTAAAAATTCAACAAGAGAAAATTTTGAAAGAATTAAATTTAAACAAAGAGGAAATAGATAAATATAAAAAGGATAAATTAAATGAAGAAAAATTAAAACAAAGCAATGAAAGATTAAAATCTGAGATTGATAAATTAAGTGAGCAAAATAAAAATAAAATAATTTCAAACGAAGAACAATTATCAGAAATTCAGGATCAAAAAGAAAAAATACTTAAAAATTTGCCATTACGAGAGCGAATAAAGTACATATTCAAAAAGTATGGTTTTACAGCATTTGCAGTTTTAAGTGCTGTTGCCGTAGTAATTGGTGTTATAGTTTCTAATCTTTCTAATGGGCTAACCAGATTAGGTAAAGGTGTGGGGAATGGGTTTAAAGCTATTGGTAAGAAACTTGGTGAAATATTACCCGGAATGGTTGGGGCAATTGTAAGCTTTTTGTTCAAAACAGCGGGTGAGGTTATTGGATTTTTAGGTAAGAATGCTTGGCTTTTGATAATGGCTGTGGTTCTATATTTTGTGGAAAGTGTAAAGAAGAGAAAGTAACAAATTTAAAGATATCATGTTGATCAGTAAAATACAATATGGATGACTACAAGAGAATTTACGGTATAGCAGACCACGAGCAAATTCAGGCAGAGCCCTCGATTTATCCTAATTTGCCTGTTAATTCAGATCCAGTCAATTTCAGATTACAAAAGTCATGCGAAGTACTACAAAATCTTGAGAAGGAAATTAAACATTACGAAGATGTTAGGAAAAAGTATAATCGAGCGAGAGGAATATTTACAAAAATAAGTGTTTGTAGTGGGATATTTTCAGTTATTCTATCTGCAAGTGGACTCGGAACCTCTCTTACTGGTTTTGGTGCTGTTGTTGGTATCCCATTAGGAGCTGTGGGGGGTATTTGTGGGGTAATATCGGTTGGATTCGGTTCTGCTTCTAAAAGACTTTCTCATAAAGTTAGTAAACATGAACAGACAGTTTCTCTGGCAAAAGCAAAAGTAAATACCATTCACGACTTGGTTTCAAAGGCACTAAAAGATAACGCTATATCTAACCAAGAATTTTCGTTAATTTTATCAGAGGTTGATAAGTTTGAAAAACTAAAACAGGAAATCCGCCAAAAAACTCAGAAAGATACAGAAAAAAACTTAAATATGAATCAGATAAGAACAGAGGTTCGAGAGGAAATATTAAAAGAACTAACCGCTCCCACACATTAAAAATTTCATATGAAAGAACTGATGTGGGGTTTAATTGTTTTGCTGGTGTTAGAAAAGAAATTAATTAATACTTTACATCTTATTCTAGATCTAAAGACCGGATTATCAGTAACACAAAGAATAAGATGTTATTAGATGATTTCAAAACCCGGTATCCAAACGTTAATATTGATAAATTTACATTTATTAATGATTCATATGGGGGGTATATTAAATGGAAAGTTAATGGAACAACAGTTATGACAAATGATGATCCTACTGGAAAAACCTGGACCGACGATCTTCCTTCTAATTTGAAAACATTATTATGGGCAGATTTAGGTTTAGAAAAGAAAGCTAAAGTTGGTTCGTTTCCAAAAAGTTTAACTACGACTAACCAAAGCTACCCCATACCTGCTATTAAATTTGATGACTTTACACCTGATGTAACAAAAACTCTAACCTTTCTAGATATATACGTTTCAAATACTAAGAAATTCACAGCAAATATGAGAAACATATTTAAATCACAAGTTGTAACATTTAATTCTGCAAAGGAATGTAAAAGATGGTTGAGTAAGCCTGATATTAATTATTGGCCTCAACAACTTAACTTTGCGGTTTGGTGTGCAACATCTGGGTGCGGCATAAGCCTTTTTGAGAGTCTAAATTACCCTAAAGTAATTAGCAGTTTTATAAAATTTCATATATATTTCACAATAAGAAGAATATTGTATGAATTGAAACTACCCTTGCCAGCTGAAAAACCTTTTTCTAAAAAAAATAATCCATATAATAAAGTTGCATATAATCGATTGTGCAATGAATTTGGAATTAGTAATAATTCTGATTTTAGATGGAAAGGCGGTAGAAATCATGGTTTGGGTGATATATTTATTTATTACAGCTCTGGCGGAAATGAAAATTTATATATTGTTAGAAATTATGATCATGATGCAAATACTTGGCCTGGGCAAAATAAATTTTCTGATGAGGGTTATAAAGATGGAGATGGAAATAAAATTTCGTTTATTAGAAATGATGTATCTAAGGATTTTAAATATGCTTGGTTCATACCTATGGATGGACATGGAATCACCAAAGCGGGGCTTGGAAGATTAAATCGATCTGCGGAAGCTTTTGTTTACTGTATATTGGGTGCGCAAGTTAACACTAGAAGTTCGATTTACGGTAATGGTGGTGGTGCAATAGAGACGCAACAAGAATTCTTGGCTTTATTTGAAAGTAGTGTGATTGAGAATGATATTTCTAGTTCTATCCAAAGGTATCAATTAGCTGTACAGGAAGCGAAATTAAGACTTGATTTAGCTATTGCTCCTGGTGTGTGGTTGATGCCGAGTAATATGATAATCAATACTGAAAGCGTGACAGGTTTTAACAACAAACTTATGAAAGCGAGTGATGATATGAATTTTGGAGTGAATAATTCCCTAAACACTGAAGCAAAACAAGTTGGAATAAGACATAATTTAGGATCTTCAAAGTTAAAGTTACCTCATATTCTCCTGGAAGGAAAAACTGAAACAAAGAAAAACCAACAGGAACCAAAAACCTCAACGAAAACAGACTCGATGAAACAGGAAAATAATATCGGTTCAACGCAACATGAAAATAATATATTAGCATTTATAATTGTAGCGGGTGGCTTAGCGTGGTATCTATTTCGATAGTTCCTGAGTATTTCACGTGATTATCATTGTTTGTAAATTAGTGTTCACGTGTAGAACAATAGATTGCATACTTTTACGACATAGCAACAAGCAAAATGTAAAGCGGTTTTAAAGTTTGAAAGTAGATTTTATGTTTACTTTTAAAAGGTCGGTTTCTAACGTCGCTCAGGAATGTGATTACGTCAATGCAAATTACGGCGTAGCCCTCCCCGCAAAGCGGAAGCTCGATTTAAAGGTGAATATGAAGTAACCAGATCTAAAGACCAGCTACGCTGAAAACAAATCGGTCTAAAGACCTCCCCACTACGTGGAAAATGTTAAGCATTACCATGTATGAGTCTGAAACAAGAATTTATTTAGATCCTCCGCTGAAAAATGTCCGAGAGATACAACTCCTAGATTGTAATATAAAAACCAAAAGATTTATTAATTTCAAGGAACAGCAGATATTTTTCGATGAAAGGAATAATCAACCCATAATAACAATGCAACCCGGCACATATTTGTTGCGTGATATTCAATCGGTCTTTATTAAATTTTATAGGTCAAATATAACATTAATTGAGGGTGATACTATTGACTATCTTTATTCAAATAATAACTTCAAAATTAAACTTACGAGAGGGCTACAAATTGGTTTTGGGTTGCCTGAAATAATAAATCCCAATAAATTATACCCTATAAATATTCAGATTAAGGAGCCGCTAAGACTTATGTGTAGTATAGTGGATAATAAGTTTTCATATATGAATAAAACCAAATATGGAGAACTTGTGAAACTCGTGCCATCACAACTACTTGCAAACATACCCTCAAAGGATTATCCAGCAATTCCAGTTCAAAAATATGAGAGTGTCATAAATCATTTTGATTTAAGCATATTAGACAATGAATGGGAAAAACTCAATCTTAAGGGTACACCCATAACTTTTAGTTTAAGATTTAGATAAATTTCTTTTTGTTATGTAACTATTATTTGAGTTATATAACATAATTAGTAGTAACAAAAAAATAATATTATTCATCTGGTAAAGAATTAAAAATTTCTTGCTCCTCAATATCATAACACCAATCCACAACTCTTTTTGGGAGCCATGCTTTAACTATTAAATCATTATGTAAGTCTTTGTAGAATTTACGTTTATGTTCTATTTTATCAACATCCATGTTTATTGTAATATTAATTGAATCAAGAACAAATTTATCATAATCAAAATCAAAAATATCATCTTCAAAATCAAAAATATCATCTTCAAAATCAAAAATATCATCATTATTACCATAACCAAAATCAAAAGGCACCTCATTAATAAAATCTAATATAATTAAACAAAAATCTTCAGTGCATATTTCATCCTCATCAAAATTTTTTATATCTTCAGAAAAATCAAAAAAACACTTTTTACCATTCTTATTAAGATAACAAAATTCAAAATTAATAGGTTCATAAGTATCGTAATCAATAAACCCAATATTTTTTGATATATTGTATAATAAATCTGTCTTTATCAAATTAATAAAATCATAAAGAACTAATTTTTCTAAATTAAAATATTTCAACTCAATAACTCCGTTTTCCTTATATTGTTTTAATGTTTGCGTTTCCATTTTTAATACTTTAATTTATATCTTTAAATCATAAATTCCTTTTTAATTTTATTCTACATTCCTTACAAGAAGCTTTCTGTTTATTATGTTCACATATTTGAGACCCTCCACATTTTTTACATTGTTGTTTTTGTTTATTATGTTCACATATTTGAGATCCTCCACACTCTTTACATCGATGCTTGCTTTTATTATGTTCACATATTTGAGATCCTCCACACTCTTTACATTGATACTTAATTTTATTATGTACACATATATAAGATCCACCACATTCTTTACAGTAATATTTACACCTTCCATGAATACAAATATATTTATCATTAATATTAGCTTTTTTAATTAGCTTAATAATCTCTTCATCTGTAAATTTTTCCAGTTCTTTAATTAAATCTTCTTTATTCATTCCATATTGTCTTTTGATTTTCAACTCTTTAGCAATTTTTTTCAATTGTACAACATATAATCTTCTTAACTGTTCTCTTATTAATTCTTCCATTTACTGTTATCAAATTTATCTTTTTAAATCATAATTAATATTATTTTTTATTTTATTATAATATTGTGTTAGGTCCTCCTGGAACTTTAACACAAATTTTAATAAGTCTTAATATAGGCTTGACATGGTCTTTGCAAACCGGATCGATGACGTCTTTCAGCACAGAGTGTTTGGAAAAACATTGCAAAATATGTTTTAGTCTATTTAGAGAGACTTGGTATGGTCTTTGCAAAATCTTTTTACGGGGCGCTCTGCGGGGCGCTTTGGTAAAATCTTGATGAAATTCTCTATGAATCCTTTGGCAAATCTTAGCATAAATCTTTGTTATAATTGAAATGATGATTGTGCTAGAATTGTGCCAGCTCCCCCATAATACTACATCAGCTGTACTGTCATCATTCTTCAGACAATGTGTCATGGAAGGGTTTATTTTCTTGCTTTTGCTCGTAGGAATGGATTCAGAACGAGAGAGTTATTGACATGGGGGAGACGCTGGCTCAGTTTGAGGTGATAGAAGATGCTCCCCGGCTGCCCTTGCGCGATCTGAGACAAAACGGTCACGTGTCAACATCATTTGAAACCACGTCAAAGGACTGTCACGTGGCACGGAATCCACATGCGACTGTAATGGGAGAAACAACAGAAGATGATTTGGTATTATGACATCGCGAAGGGTATTAATAGTAAATCTCTCAAAACTTTGTTTATTTGTTAGTGGACAGGCTTTGTTAGATGACAGAGCAATAATACAGAAACAAAGGAAGTAAGTTCTAGATTCTGTTCGATGGTAAGAATTGTTAAAACAAACGGTATCTGACTGAAGAAAATTTAAATTACGACATTTTTGCCCGTCAAATTAAGTTTTAGATGTAGTATACTTCTTAGGTTTGAGTTACTGACTGAATAGGAACACTTTCTCTAATACAGCAAGAGATCTAGAGAAAGAGGATCTTGGTTTATTTTTTGGCGATTGTTTTAATTGCAAGCGATGAATAATTCTTAGCGGAAGGACACTCGCTTATACCTTTTCAGATTACACAGTAACCATTTCTATTTTTCTGTTTTTCTGTTTTTCTGTTGATAGCATAACAGATTCTCCTAACTGGTATTGCCACTGAAAAGAATTTGCATTGTGAAATTGAAGGTTAAAGTGTTCTTGAACTGTTCTTTGGTTATCAAAGACACCAGCAAAATATATATGATATTTTGTCACAATACTGGAACAATGTTTAACTGTTTGTTGCAAAGTAGAACGGTTTAATGATATTTTTATAACTTGGTGACAATGGTGTCCTCTTTTTGTGATGTTTTTTGTTGTTGGTTCTTGTGGAGATTACACAATATAACTACAAGAAGGTCAGCTTAGGAAACAGACCTGGGCGCTTAGTATTACGATAAATCGACTGCTGGATCAGTTGATTTACACCTTTATACCCAAACTCAATGTATATGTGTATAACGAAAATAGTAAAGAACTAGCGTTTCTTTTTTACTGGAATGCATATAAACCAAGTAAGGTACGGGCTATAAATTTAATATTCCACATTGGAAGTGCTTGAGACTGTTTTCATAATATTGAGATTTTTCTCCTTTGTGAGACAGCTAACGCAGCCGATCACCTTGTCCTAATGGTGATCAGCACGGATCAGTGGAAGTATCTGGGCAACAGTGCACCTACCCCTCCCCTAACCCAACATTAACACTAACTCTTTAACTTATTATAACTTGTTGGGTTAGGGGAGGGGTAGGTGCATAGTTGACTAGATACTTCCATTGATCCATGAGCGCTTCAGTATTCTCCCCTTATGGTATCAATACTCAGCTGGCACTGCTTACCAGCACAGAGAACATATGAAAGTGATAAATTCTGTTGATAGTGTAACAGATTCTCCTTATTGGCATTGTATAAAATGTTTGGGATCACAAAGGACAATATCTATCTTTATATTGGGGAGGGTTAAATTCCTGTCCACTGATTTGGGTGTTAGAGCGCAAGACAGAGGCACCTTCCGTTGTCCTTAGAAAGTAACTTTGTTTTTGACCACAGTTGGTTTAGGAGGCTTGTTACGAAATGCGGTGAACTTCAAAGAGTCTGACAAGTGCACAATTTAGTGACGTATTACATGACACAGATTGTGTGTAACTGCAGTGAAATCTTCGTGTGCTTGTTCGTTTGTATTGCTCACAGGTTACTGACAAATCCTCGTCATTATAATCTGTTTTGTCAATACTGTTTAATCCTTTCACTCCCAGATGTGATCAGTTTACAACTTCTCCTTTCAATATCAATACAGTACCAAGAAAACTGATGACGAGTGATCAAACTGAGAGTATTGAGTTGATTTAATACCAAACTCTCTAAACTGGTAAATAAGAAGCTGTATGGTACTTGTTAAGGAGAACTGTTCAGATCTTGGGACTGAAAGCGTTGACTCGGGTACAGTCTGGTTTTCGCTCGACTTTTAAAACCTTTACTGCCAAAGAGAACTTGGGGGAAAACACTCTCGCCTGATTTGATTGTCATAGCTATTTTTGCAATAATGCATTGTAAGAAAATTAGGGTAATCAATAAACAGTTTTCACAAAGTCATGAATTTGAAGCTGTCTCTTGGACTTAGCAAGCCGTTGTACTGGTAATGCCTGCTGCCTCATTTTTCATCCCCACCCTACCCCACTCATATAAGTAACACGATCACTCCAGGAACTGACCACGTGGCAACTTCTGAAAATAACATATTTTAACATAGTTTGGGAAAGCGCGCTCTATGATTGGCTAATACACGCGATCCATTTGCCCCTGAGTTGCATGCTGACATCAGACTGTGAAGTTGTGAAGTCTTGTGTTATAAAAGAAATGGTAAACGCAGCAGCTGTGCAACCATCGAGTTATTGATGCACTTGGGAGGTTTGCTGAGCACTCAAGAAGCTGGGGAGAGATGCGGCTCTGGGCTGCGCCTTGAGCTTCTCTTACGCTTCTTTCGTGCTTAGCAGCCTCCCGCGTGCGTCCATAACTCGATGGTTGCACGCTGCACGTTTACCATTTCTTCATTGTCAATCAAACAGGGGACGAGATTCGAACAAATCATCTGCTCGCATATTGAATAGCTAAAAAAATTCTCCCAACGTATATTAACAGAATTAAGTGTATGGCACTCACCAAAGGGAATTGGGGAGAGAAAGGTTAAATCTTTTGAAAAGCTAGGAGCCGAACTCGCATGTACTGTCTTTACAAAACGCAAATCTACGCGGACTATAGGAGCTTTGGGTGCACTCTAAACGGAGGGATATAACGACAGTGATAACCTTAAACGGCCTGCAATCTTCGTTTTCCCCGACTCCAGTCGAGTACTGCCCGACTTTCGGACAACGTGTGCGACTGGTCTCCGAACTACATCTCATAACAATCCCGGATATTGGAACAGGTCTCAATAGGAAATAATTAGAGATATTGATTGCAGGCAGGCGTACTGAAATTGGCTTTCTAAAATTGTCAACTTGCATTCACAAGTTTAGTCCCGTAACTGAATTTTGTTATTACCGTGTTACAGAGTTAACTGGTGGTTTTCGAATCGAGAATCATTTGGTTTTAAATTTACAAGGAATAAATCAGTAGTCTTTGAATACGTTTATTTTTTGGTCGCTTGCAGGTTAAGTGTATGTTGTATGTATAACTACAACTTTTGAGTATACAATAATGGCAGCGAAAAATCAACAAAAGCTCATAATATTTTCTTCGGTACGTTTTGTTGTTGTTGTTGTTCACTATTTCTTTTGAGTCAGGGGTTATTTCTGCATGATAATAAGCACAATCTATGACAAAAATATTGTTTTTAACTGGGCACGTGCCGATACCAAAGAAGCGAATAAGCATTCTTTGTTGTCACGTGCGCACAGTAGGATGCGTTCTAATAAAGCTGTTCTCGCTTTGACAATGCAACAGTCGCCTAAACACTGTCGTCATCTGACTGTTCAGCAAGTTTAAGGAACCTTGGGACATGACTGTGCGACCATGATGTCCGCGTGTTAATCACATGATTGTGCAGCACGTGGTGGTGCGCTCATCAAGTAGCAGATACGGCTTCAGTTGGCGAGAAATTCCCCTCGGAATATCCAGAGCATTAACCATAATCCATTCTTCTCTAGGGGTTTTGGATGCGTCTGTCGCGGAGTTTTCAATGCTCGCACTTGGATCTTGAGATTTCTTTGCGTCGGTTTCTTCCTCGCTGCGCACAGAATCAGGGTTTTCGTTCGTCAAATCTTGGTTTTGTTCGTTTTCGGCTCGTACATCTTTGTCCACTTCAGTACCTTTTTCATCTTGCTGTTCGGTAGCAGTCGGAGTTTTATCGGTATCCGAAGCGTCTGTGTCTTTAGCTGTTGCTATGGTGACCAGTTGTTTGTACGCTTGTTTCGTGTCGGCCTCGTAGCTCCGGTTCTCTTCATTACTCGCTTTTTCTTCTTCGGTGGTAAATTCATTTCCAGCCGATTTCATTCCTTGCTCAGATGCTTGATCTTGCCTCTCGGTATAGACTTCACTTGTCAGTCCATCCTCGTGTTCAGTTTCCCCTTGATCTTTGCCGCCTTCTGACTCTTGATGTTTCAGTTTCTCTTCTTTGCTGTTGCTGAAGTTTTGTGCATCATCATCAGTCTCTTTCAATCTCTTCAGTTCACGAGATTTCTCTTCCATTAAGCTTTTCTTCCTCTTTACAGGCTTTACAGTCTCATCTATTTCCTCTGAAGTACACTTCTCTCCGTCAGAATGTTCAGCTTTGTCGCCCACGATATTCTCATCGAGGCTAATTGCTCTTTCACCTTCCTCGGTATTCAAAGAATTTTGTTCCACCTGTGCCGCTTTCGTATCGTGCTCGTCATGTTCTTGGCTTTTCTCTCTCTGAACATCACTTTCCTCGGTTTTCGAAGCTTCTTCCTTCGCTTCAGACGCGAACATTTCGTCGTCAACATTCTTCATAATTTTCTCACTCTTTTCTTGTGCTTCAATGGTAGTTTCATCCTTTCCATCTCCTTCCAGCAAAGTGTTGTGATCTTGACTCTGCGTGTTTCTTTGTTCTCTGCTTGTGCTGTTCTTTTGTTCTTGTGTTTCTTCTTGTGCGTCAACAGCGGAACTGTTCTCGAGTATTTCTTCGGCCTTTCCAGCAAACTCGTTCGTTTCTTCTCCTTCAACGACATCAGGTTTTTCAGCTTGATCTTGATCCTGTTTATCTATGGCCGTTTCATCTTCCTTTTTGTCCAAGTGAGGGTCAGTTTCATCGAATCCCTGTGGAACTTGTTCTTTTGTAATTTTAGTCGGTTCATCAGCGTTCGACCTTTGACTTTCTTTATTTTCCATTTGATCTCCTGTTTCTGCGACTGATTTGTTCCCGCCATCACCGCTCACTTGTTCCTCTTCTTTGTCGTTTGTCTTTGTCTTCAAGGCTTGCGATAGCGGATGGCTCTTCTTTCTTTCCAGAGTATTTGTGTTTTCCGTTTCGACTGAGGGCTGATCTTTCTCTTCTGAAGCGTTCAGTCCTTCCTCATGCGTCGGCTGTAAACTGTCTGATTTACCAGCGCATTGCTCCTCGTTCTCTTCCTTTGCTTCGCCGTCCTTCTTGTCTCTATCTTTATTAGGTGACATGAATTTCTTTACCTGTCGTCTCAAGCCGCTTTCTTTCTTCTGTTTCTTTGTAGCTGATACTGTGTTCTTTGATTCCTCGCTTTCTATATTTCCTGGACCTGTAGGTATCATCTCATCCGTGTGTGAAGCGAATGCCTCTGTGCTTTTGCTTTGTGGGTCACTTTGAGCCGTAACTTGTTCTTCGTTCTTGTCATGTTCTTTGCTGGAGCTTTCCAAAGAGTTTTCATCATCTTTGGAAACAGAGTTCCTCTCAGAACTCGTACCCAGCTCCTCTCCTGTCGGTTGTTTCTTCTTGGATTTTTTGGTAAAAGATTTACTTTTCTTGGCAGAGAGTTTTGTCCCTTGTTTGTTTTTTTCCCTGTCGTCTTTATCTTTCTCTGTCTCCTCGCTTTCTTCTTTCACTGGTTTGCTATCGTAAGCCTGGTGGCTGCCAGTTTCTAGTAACGATTTCTCCGCTTGGTCTGTAGTTCCTTTGTCATCGTGAGAGCTATCAAGGCTTGCCGTGCTATCCTTGTTCGACTGACTTTGTTCAGCACCAGTAGATTTAACTTCCTTGCTGTTCTTGCGGTAGTTCGCTGTAACCCCCCCGGCTTTTTTCTTTCTGCCGAAACTTGCTAACTGTTTTAATCCTTTACCTTTGTGGACTTTGTCTGTGGACTTTTTTCGCGTAACTCCCTCGGGAGGAACCTGACAGACATCATCATCATCCAACTCAGCCGTAGCCACGGGTGCCAGCTCTGTCTTTACTTGGTCCTTTTTTGCCTGTTCTTCGCCTGTGTCTCCTTCATTTCGTCCAGTTTGTTGCTCACCTGTTCCCTCTATCGCCTTCTCTTCCTGTTTTTCTTCAACGGCAGGCCGTGTTGTCTTTGGGCTTTCTTTGCTGTTCTTTTTCGAGCGGCGCAGAGACAAACCAGCCATCATACGTTTCTTGCTGGTTTTTGGTTGATCCTCGGATTCCAACACATTTTGCTCTCCCCCTTCCTTTTCCTTTTTGCTGGCCGATTCGAGCGTCATTTTCGCATTGCTTTCGTTTAAATCCTGATCGCCATTTTCGTCTCTTTGTTTCGAGTCGTCAGTTGCGGTTTCAGAGATGTTTTTCGGTTCCGTTAAACTTTGTTGATCAATCATGGAGGTATCTACTTCGTTCGCAGACATTTCCTGACCACTTTCTGTTAAATTCTGTTTAAAATTTTGGTCATCCTCTGCTCTCGGTCCGCCTTGAATTACTGCTGAACGTTGCTCGATTTGCGACAAACTTTGTTCAGTCTTGTCAGTATCTGTTGCGCTCTGTTTTTGACCCTTACTTCGCTTCTTTTTACTCCCTTTGTCCGAATCGCTTTTTAGTCCGAAAAACTGCTTGAATTTCCCGGACGATTTTGAGCTTTCTGCCATCGTTTCTGTAGATGATGCGAAAGAAACTCTCAAACAGCTTGTCGTACGTTGTATGAATAAATTTTTGAAGGTTGGTTATCTAATAAGTCCCGAGTTGCAGAGGTGACAAATCATTGTGACGCTTGCACGTGATTTTGTGACTATGACATAACGAACACTGGACTTTGTTCACATTCTGAAATATATTTATATTCATTTCCAGTCGTCATTTCCAAGTACAATTTTAGTCTTTCTACGTTAATCACTCGTCGAGGTAAAAATACCATTTCCATCGAAACAGCGGCTAGCGGTTAATAAACATACAAAGCAAAAGATAATAGACATAAAAGGCGGATACCAGACCGTGTTTCACTCCAAAAATAAGCACGCCCTTCACAGTCCAAAGTCCTCATAATTCGATGTGTTTTTAAATTTTGTCTTACACGACCGTGTGGGATAAAGAAACTTTAATCACTTCATTGAATTATAAATAAATTCATTGTTCTCCACCTGAAGATGAAGTCCATGTGTGAGGAACCAATTCAAAGGCCATATGAAAATCTACAATACTAAACCTCGGATTGATTGATTTGAAAAAGGTTGTCTGTAACTGAATTTTCTTGGTTTTCTTCCTTGGTTGAATCATATCGTCCAAGCGGTGTGCTTGTTGTATGCAATTTCGTTCACATAAATTGCCGCAATATTTTGAGCAGATCCATAGAGTGGTTCATTTGATTTCACCCAATTCCAGGAAAGATTCAAAAGTAGACAAAACCTCTTTTACCCCAAAGGAAATAAAAATGCAAGGAGTTTCGAATATTAATTATAAAGATACGGGCAAAGACTTCCGTCTGCACAGCATAGGAGCGGTGAGCATTGGAGTCCCCTCTAACATTTTACTATTTACTCCAACTGCGGTCGTATTCTGCAATGAGTGACCATGAATTAACGAAATGCTTAATTCAAAACTGCATTGTTGGTATCGTGAGACGTCAGCGCTGAAACAAGCAGCTGTACCAGAGCAATTATACTGGCTACAGCTTTATAACACTGATTCGCAAGGGAACTTGGCTGTACTGTTGGGAAACTGATTTGACTTGGTGGTTTTAATCCAGGGTTTAACATCAACTAATACTTAAATGAGTTAATCCTGGATTTATGTCATTGTGGATTGGCTTCTTAACAACTCGGCGCGTCTTACGAAAGACCTGGCAGAATTACCTAACAGCCTTTGACTCTGTAGTTTGGGCTTTACAGGCAGTCCACGCAATCCTCCAGATAAACTGACACTGCATGTGATCAAAGCAAAATAAAGAACAATAAACAGCTGGGGAACTAATCAATAGACTGCCCGTAGGGTTGTTTTGTTTAACCGATTCTAGAAGTAGAACTACAATACCTCAGTGTGCCGACCCAGTATAATTTTAACCCCTGTTGTACCTGGTGTTATTTATTATTTTCAAGTGCTTTTTTGCTTCCCCACCAGATGTTTTTTTTTTTTCGACATTTGTTTGCTGAGAGCTAAGGACTCACACAGTAAAACAGTTACAAGAAGTTTACCGTCTTCACTTACAGTTTTTACGAGTGGCGATCAGGCTGTCAGGCACCTAGTGACGTTATTTTCTGAAAACCTGGTAAAAATATAGATTTCACTTTGTCTAAACGATATGTTCACATTGCACCTGTAGTATGATCATACGGCATAGTTTGATGGTTCGCTAAAATGAATGTTAATGAATGTAACTCAGTAATTAAAAAATTACAATTCAACGACCCGAAGTTTCGACACTCCTGCGGTCTAGTGTCTTCTTCAGTGGTGAAGAACCACGCAACTTAAGGGGGGAGCAGGGTTGGCGCAGTGGTGAGAGCGCTCGCCTTCCACCAATGTGGCCCGGGTTCGATTCCCGGCCCCGGCGTCATATGTGGGCTGAGTTTGTTGGTTCTCTACTCTGCTCCGAGAGGTTTTTCTCTGGGTACTCCGGTTTTCCCCTCTCCACAAAAACCAACATTTGATTTGATTTCATTTCATTTGTGCTTTACAGTGTCCCCAATTAGTACAGCAGTGCTAAATACAGTTGACACTCAAATAAAGTTCATTATTATTATTATTATTATTATTATTATTATTAAATAAATCATTGGTTTAAGCTTTGTGGCTCTCGTTGTGATCTATTGCAGTGGAGTGCGTCAGACGGAGCTAAAACCGGGAAAACTTTAGTTTGTGCAACATAAGTTGTTATATAAGTTAAATAAGTTGTGTTTTCTTTGCCGTTCGATGCAAAATTGTCAAAGATTTATTTTGTTTTATCTCTCCGCGTATTAGCACAGTATTGAAGTTCTGAGTCAGTGTTGAGAGATTCGCAGTAACGCGTTCCTTGAAGGGAGCTTAAATGCGCCATTAAAACAATAGCTCTAATTAACAACACATTGAAACCGCACATGCATAAAAGAAGTTGACAGTCATCTTTGCTATCTCTCTGCAAAACATGAACAACCAGAAATGACATATGTCAGTAAACCCCAGAAAATGCTCATTCTACGGTTTTATAGTGAACGAGACCAGACACAGATGTCTTCGATAGTTTTTGAAAAACGCTGAATAGTCGGCTAGGAATTTTTACTTTTATTTCATTCTTCAGGAAATAATCGCTCTCGGGGAAAAACTTAATTAAACAGCCCGGTGACCAAAGTCCTTAGAGGAAAAAAAACATTGTTTCAATGAATGCTATGATTCAATTTACCATTCGGATAGTCTGGAGCCGCAGGCGAGCCCGATTAAAACACGAGCCATGAGCTAACCTCATCTGAAAAATGTCAAGCCTCAAGATTGATTTTTTTTCATTTCTTAATTTCATAGCCACAAAAAGGTAATTAACAGTTTGCCTATTTCCTGTAAGTAATTACCCGCTTTGTGACCAAGAAAAAAGGTTCTTTGAAACAAAAAACTTGCGTTGCGTCATGAAGCCATCGTCAAACCGATTGCCTCTCATCGACAACAGAGGATAGACTTCCAAAGTGTTGCATAACTGTTGGAAATAATAACATTGCAAGCTTCTTTTCTCACTATCCCGGAGAGATGCCCTATTCAGTAGTACATTTCACAGCTGCGCAGCGGACCAAGCTCCATGCTTGTACAATGTTGGTTTTCATCTTCAATCCAGATATTCGAGCATTACATTTACGTAACTGCTGTGCGAAGAAGCAAAAATATACAGCCCTTGAAACGTCAAAACTCGATTACATAATCTCCTCAATAAAAACGCATAGAAGATTTGACCCTTTCAGTGTAAACACAATTTTAGCAATTGCGTGAAGTCTGAAAAAACAAGACGCTTGAGGAGCGTTCACTCGGGCCTCGTATGAAGCGTTTTACTTGAGCATTTACCACGAGTAAAATGTATACGAAACTACATGCGGGATCCGTGTGGGGAATTTTCGTTATCAGTCACTCCAGTCCCACTTTTTAACGGTCAGTTTAATTACTCATGTGCAAAAAAAAATTAATGGCGTGTGTACAGCCGCTTACACAAATCACGAGTACAGTCAAAATATAAATACTTTGCATAACGAGAACTGAATTGCTGTTCTTTTATTGACACTGTAACATTAAGTTCACGTACATTAGTCATATTGACAACTTTTTCTAGTAGCTCACAGTCATCAAGAGTATTCATCATGTCTTTCTTCTATCAAGCACATGCAACTCCTAGTCTCCCTCGCAGCTGTTTTTTGGATGTCACGCAACGTTCACCCAGTCTTTTGGGGGAACGTTGCGTGACATCCAAAAAACGGCTTCGAGGGAGACTAATGCAACTCCTTGCAAAGAGCAAACCAACATTTACGATCCCTTGTACAATAATAATAGTGATTACGTACGCAATACCAAATCGTGCTTTACAAGTATTGAACCCAATAAAAACCAATCACAGAAACGGGACATTTAACGGAAGAGCTAAGCTTAGATATTTACTATTCAAGTTGCTTCTGTCAGTTGTTAGCGCCATCATATAGTTTGTTGTTGTTCAATCGGCTGTCACAGTTTTGATAACTAACATATGGCTCATTTGTTATCTCGTGAGAACTAGTATGTAAGTGGCCTCGTTTTCGTGAATGTCTCGATTGCATGCATTACGTCAACATATAAAATCGTGACATGACGATAGATAGACTGATAGATAGGAAACCGAAACGTAGACTCGGCCTACCTCGCAGGTAGCCCGAGTAAAAAACCGGCCGCGGCATCCCGTTTGTCCCAACTATGGTTGCACCGAAAACCTTTCCAATGTTTTTCAACACAGCGAAACTATGTCTACGGCAAGAGAAGAGGAAAGCTTCGTACCTCGGATGCCTTTTTTCCATCCCCTGAAATGAAAAAAAAGTGAAAACGCTTGCTTTGCAGGCCAAAAATACTGAGTATGTATCTCGGAGCCGTGCAGTTTGTCTTTTGGCAGTGTTACCTAGCAAGATTTGTGTTTATTTCTCCCATTGTGATGCGTTTTCCGGCTTCTTAAGTTAAAAGGAGAATGCCTGTATTTCGCAGGGCATCATATACAATACTAAAATGTTCGGAAAAACATAACGGTCAAAGCAAACAGCGAATTCTTTATTTTTCTTCTTATTTCTTTACAAGACGTCTTGGTTGCAAGCTGACCTAACATTGCAGACCAAAACTGCTTAAATAACAATGAAATGATTCTACCAACTTGCGATACCTGTGCCATAGGTTTGAATTCTTTAAGGTCTGCCTGTAGTTGGAAAACTCAGAATACATTCAAAGAATAATAACCGCATATTGGAATACGAATTATGTTTCTCCATAAGACAGCGGCAGTGAATTTTATTGCCATTGGTAAATAAAATAAATTTGCCCGATAGATGTTGGTCGAATTAAATGAAAATGAATTCACTTCAATATTTGTTTGTCGTGATTGAGGTTTCCGATAAACTATGATATAGTGATGACATGTCCCAAATAAATCTTATGATATGCAGTAACATTTGACCTAATAAACTGATTGAATTAAGACTTATGTTAGCTGCGCCGTCGATTTTTGAAATCAGAGCTTGAAAACAGTTGACATTGCCCGATCATTACTGAAATCACGATATTTCAAAATGAAATCACGATGCTTAAAAATGCTCAAATATCGGCGTGATATTTTAGCATCGCAATAAAACACACCTGAAACGAAACAAACTAGCGCTTTTGATGTCAGTCTGAGGCCTAAGGCGAGTTAACATGCAACTGTCTCCTTCTCTTCATTGCACTCTTGACTAGCTCTTTGCTGCTGTTGGTGTTTCGCTTTAGCATTGCGGCGACGTCTCTTTTTCTTTATTTGGACTGGAAAGCAGTGTGGATGCCTCTTGACAACAGAGAGAACCAAATGAAATAAAACTTGCCTGCTTGTATTTCCTGCCTGGTTAACAACGCAGCTGCAAAACCCGAGAAGTTTAGCGACACTGTAATCAAGCACAGACAGACACATCTCGTAGCTGGTTTGTGGTTTGTCGGCGTAAGGCATCAAATCTTTGAACGGTAAGAGAATCTCGGTCAGGACTAGTGGAGTCCAGTGGGTTGCATATCCTGATGCGTCTGTCTGGCGCTGAATTTCTGGTTTTGTCAAAGTAAATTGCGCGTCATTGTCAGAGCAGAACGCATCGTGACTCGGTGCCATCATCTCAAGGATCTGTTCCGCAGCTTCCATAGCAGTACCATAGCATTCGCTTTCCTCCTTGTCTGATTCAGTATTCTGCTTTGGATTGCCGCTTTTCGCATCTTGTTTTGTCTCACCTTCAAATACGCTGGATCCCTGACCCTCTTCAATCTTTACTTGTGCAACATCTTCAAGGGCTCTGCTTTCTGCAAACGTGACCTTTTTGAACCGTTTAGATTGTCGTCTAATGAATGGCATTCGTCGACGCAAATTCTTCGGGTTTTCCTTTTCTTCAGATGCCTTTGCACCTGCTGCTGGCTGGTCTACCTTAGTTTTCTTCAGTATTTTGGGATCGGATTCATGGTCACTGTTCTTGCCTTCATCCGGTGTCGGGAAAGTCTCATTACCAAGCTCTTTCACTATATTACACGCTGAAAGCTGCTTTTTTCGGCTTTTCTTGTTTTTCGTTAAGATACTCTCGCTCTTTCTCTTGTGGCTTTTCTTGAAGAAAATGCTTTTCAACTTCCTCTTCGGAGTAGATGTGTCTGACATTTTCAATGAAAGCTCAAAACTGCAGGATTCTTAAGTTTCGATGTCTTGTTCAGTTCCAACTATCTTGTTTTTAAACTTTCGTTATCACGTGTCACGGGAATGCTAACAAGTGGAAACCATGACAAACCACGTAAGATGAAACAAATGATGAATTGTTGTAGGATGTCGTGCTTCACTTTAAGACTTGTCAAAAACACAGTCCAAAGTCCAGCATATGTATCACTTTGATAAAAATCTTGTTACAATTTGAAATTTTCAGTTCATAACAAGATTTTGCAAATACTTCTAATAATGTTTCTTCATAGTCCGTTTAGTCAGGCAAATGAAGAACTCATTGAGTATTTATTAATGCACAGTTAACTTCAGTGATAAATTGTGCAACATATTTATTTTCTGATCACAGGCTGCATAGTCTTTTCCACTTTCTACTTTGATTGCAAATAATATCAGTTCTGATTCTTTTTTTAGCTTTTAAGATGAGGCAAGTCTTTACTAATCCTCTTTTTCTTTGACTGGTAATTTCTGACTCAATTTTCACTACTTGATGGTCCGAGATTTTGCTGTTGTCATGAAACCTATTTTTGGTTAAATTTGTTGAATCAGACCGCTATGCGAGTCAGCGTGTGCCTAATCTGTCGATCTCGGACAAAAGCAATTAAGCTCTAGTCATAAGCGATTGATCATGGAAAAATACCAAATGGGAAAAAATCCAAACAATTCTCTTCATTATATAAGTAAACTCAAACTTTTTCGCTTAAAGAACCGTTCAGTGGGTTCTCTACGAATGCCGAATAACACAGGGCCGTTTTTCATGGACAGATGTTTAGTCAGTGCAATTTTGAAGTTTTACCTTTCCTTAAGTAAACCACTAGTTTGTTTCACTCGTTCTTAATTGTATATACCTGAACGTTTTTAAGTCTGTAGCAAAATTAACATATCCTGAAATCAAGATAAAATGAGGCAATTTCTCTTGCCTGAAATCCAAGATGGTGAACACAGACAATAAGTGAGAGTGAAAAAGCAAATCTTTAGTTTTCGAGCGGCCGTTGACCATTTTTGCCGGCGTTTAGCTTCTACAATACATGAGACTCGCTGTCTTAAGGTTCCGTTAACTTTTTCTTCAGTCGCGACAACGAAGTGAAGAGGCCATTGGGAAAATTATGCAGAGATTTTACTTTGAGATTAAATGAACCCAGGTAATATTCAGTTATTAAAGTGCCTGCCAACGTAAACTCCCATTTCGTCCTTCGCGTTGCAGGTAACTGGCGCGTCAAGTATGTTTTTCTTTGTACGACTTGAACTGCATCAAAAATAATCATACAAATTCACTGCGGCTTAATTAAATAGAAACTGGACGGACAACTTTCATGCGTTTTGCAGACTTTTGTTTGCTTGCCGTGGTTTTTGTTACCCGCCATCACAAATCACCTAAGGCTTGTAATACGAGTTTTAAAACATTCAAATAGTTTGTATGCATGTAACACGCTAAATATCTCTGATTATTGTTCTTGACTTATAGATTATGGTGAAACGTGTCCCGTGTTATGTCTCCTAGTGTGGTATGACTTGACATGTCTATTGTAGTTTGAGGAAAACGCGTTTAAATGCACAATATTCCATGCTAAAAGCAGCGAAAAACTGCATACTTGTCGGTGATAGGAGTTGTTTTATTTCCTTTTCCTTTTGTCGTTGATTACAAGCCATAAAAAGTTTCTCTTTCAACTAATGTAGCTTAAATTCCCAGGAAACTGATGAAAATTGCTTTCAAACTTGATGGCAGTTGATTTCGATAAGGCGAAATTTTTGCCCGTGGCAACTCAGACGGCTTCCGGTTAAATGACCTTAGACCAGCCGGCCGAGAATCTCGATTACGAAAAATTTCTTATGTCCAGAGAGTAGGTATTGGGGGGTTCTGGCACACCCTATTAATTTTCTGTCAAATCAGAGTAAAAATATTAAACAAGGATTAATCAGGAAAATTAATCGGAAATTAAACAGAGATTTTGCCAAGCCGATGCCAAGCAGTTGCCAACCCACCACCAAGCCGATGCCAAGCCGATGCCAACCCACCACCAACCCACCACCAAGCCGTTGCCTAAGGTTATGGCACACACGATTAATTTTCAGCTAAATCTGAGTAAAAAATTAAACAAGGATTAATCAGGAAAATTAATAGGAAAATTAAACAGAGATTTTTTTCCGTTTACAAAAGTATATGAAAATCTGCAAAAATTAAAATGATTTTAATATTAGTTTAAAGAATAAATTATGAGAGTATAAATGGAACAGCAACTAAAGAGTAAAAATCTTGTAGAACTGCTAAAACAAGCCATAAACGAAAAGGGCGAAAGTTTAAAAAGAATAATAGTAAAACAGCTAAATAAAATTATTAAAGAAAAAGGTAAAAAATTGTATGAAAACGAAGTTATCAAAGAATTGCGTAAAATTCCAGAAATTGCTGAAGCTTTTGATAATATGACAGAAACACAAAAGCCATCAAACAAAACTTTTAATTGGGGAAATTATTCATTTAAGGTTATGGATAAAGATAAGTTTTCTAAAAAGCTTGCAGAATTAACCAACGAAAATGTATTAAAACTTACTAATAACAAACAACCACAACCCAGACCTAGAGAAGAGGTAGATATATCTGATATTTTGAAAGATGAATTTAAAATAGAAGAAAAACAAACAGCATTAAGAGGTTATTTGAAAACTTATAGGATAGATGGAAAGAAAGGGTATGAACCCAAGGAGTTTTTAAATAATATCAAACCAAAAGTTCATAATCTAATTAACAAACAAAAGAAACCGATCAAGGTAAAATTTATATTAACATGTAATTTAATAAAAGAATCTACAGATACAAATCGTATTGAAGAAGAGACAAGAAAATTCTTTCATTCACGTACAGAAATAATTACTGATTCAGATGATATATCCAATTTTTATGATAATATGGCTAATCGAATACTAAAGGAATATGAAAAATTTTTAAGTAATGGTTATAAATGGAAATTTAACAATATAATATGTTTTGATATTGGAATAACGCCATACAAACCGCTTAAGGGAAGTTCATATATTAAAACACCCCCACATTTAGAGTCAAAAAAGGCAATTATTAACCACAAGAATTTTAATGATAATGAATGTTTTAAGTGGGCAGTAACTGAAGCTGTATTTCCAAGAGATAAAAACCCCCAAAGAGTAAATAATGAATTAAGAGAAAACTCAAAGAACTTTAACTGGAGTGGAATGGAGTTCCCAGCTTCATTAAAAGATATTGATAAGTTTGAAAGGCAAAATCCCTACTATATTAATGTCTTAGGATATGAAAATGGTTATGTATTTCCTTTAAGAATAAGTGATAATCAATTAGGAGATAATGTAATCAATTTAATTATGATATCAGATGATAAAAATAATCACTACTGTTGGGTAAAGAGTTTAAGTAGACTTTTATCAGCCCAAGTTAGTAAACATAAATGTAAGAGACATTTTTGTATCAGATGTTTTAACTCATTTCGAGAAATAGATTCATTAGAAAAACATACCGAATACTGCAACAAAAACAAAGCAGTTAGGATTGATATGCCAAAAGATAAAAATGGAAATCCTATATTTATTAAATTCGTTAATTATAAAAGAAAAATGCGAGTGCCATTTTTAGTGTATGCCGACTTTGAGTGTTACCCAGAGAAAATTGACATAGATATAAGTTGTTTAGATAATAGTAAAAGCTTTACTCAAAAGTATCAGAAACATAAACCATCTGGATTCTGTTATTATATAATGTGTTTTGATGAGAATATATTACCAACAAACTTTGAAAAACTTGTAAGATATACTGCAAAATCTCCAGATGATGATGTAGCACAGATATTTGTAGAATATTTAGAGAGAGATATTAGAAGAATTTATAATGAAATAATAAAAGAAAGAAACAAAAAGTTCTATTACTATAAAAGGAGTAATATGACAGAAATAGATAAAAAAGAATATGAAAATGCTAAGAAATGTCATATATGTGAGTGCGAATTAGGAGAAGATAAGGTATTAGATCACTGCCACCTTACAGGAAAGTATAGAGGAGCAGCTCATGAAGATTGTAACTTGAATTTCAAGATTCCAAAGTTCATACCTATACTATTTCATAATCTATCTGGATATGATTCACATTTATTTATTAAGAATCTTGGGAAAACAGATGGTGAAATAACTCCCATAGCACAAAATGAGGAAAGGTATATTTCTTTCTCAAAAAAGATTGTAGTTGATGAATATATAGATAAAAGTGGTGAGAAAAAAATAGTTAAGAGAGAAATGAGATTCATCGATTCATTCAAATTTATGTCAACCAGTCTTGATGGCCTAGTTGATAATCTCACCAAATGTGGAAAGTGTGAGGCGTGTAAGCCAGGAGATTGTATAAAGAGATACATTGAAGATGGAAAGATCATTAAGTATGAAGGTATTGGTAAATGTGATCGATGTAAGAATTGTAATTTAGTTGAAAGTAAATGTCTTTCTCCATCAGATAAATACCTAACTGAAGTAAAAAAGTATTTTGAAGGTGAAGAATTAAATCTAACGTTAAGAAAGGGTGTATATCCATATGATCATATTGACAGCTTTGGTAAACTAAATGAAACCCAACTTCCGCCAAAGGATGCATTTTTCTCAAAACTAAATGATGAAGATATAAATGAAGAAAATTACCAACACGCTAAAAATGTGTGGAAAACTTTTAATATGAAAACATTTAGGGAGTATCATGATCTTTATCTCAAGTTAGATGTATTATTGTTAGCGGATGTATTTGAAAATTTTAGAGATGTTTGTATTAAAAATTATGGATTGGATCCTGCTTGGTACTACACCTCTCCAGGCTTATCTTGGGACGCTATGTTAAAGTTAACTAAAGTAAAATTGGAGTTACTAACTGACATTAACATGTTACTTATGTTTGAACAAGGTGTAAGAGGAGGTGTATCTCAGATTTCAACTAGATATGCTGAAGCAAACAATCCATATATGAAGAAATATGATCCAAACAAACCTAAAAAATATATCATTTATCTCGATAGAAACAATCTATATGGTGAAGCAATGAGTAAACCACTACCCACTCACGGTTTTGATTGGATGTCTGAGGAAGATTTTAAAAATTGGAGAAATATACCATGCATACTCGAGGTTGATTTAGAATATCCTGATCATCTTCACGATTTACATAATGATTATCCTCTAGCCCCAGAAAGACTTGTTGTTAATAAGGTAGAAAAATTAATCCCAAACTTAAAAAATAAAACAAAGTATATAGTTCATCGAGAAACCCTAAAACTTTATGAAAGTCTGGGATTAAAAGTTACAAAAATTCATAGAGGTATTAAATTCAATGAGTCTGCATGGCTAAAACCCTACATTGATTTGAATACAAAACTAAGATCTCAAGCAAAAAATGATTTTGAAAAAGATTTCTTCAAGTTAATGAACAATTCTGTATTTGGTAAAACCATGGAAAATATTAGAAAAAGGGTAGACATTCGTCTAGTTACAAATAAAAAAGATGCAGAAAAATTAACAATAAAACCCAACTTTAACCATTTTACCATATTTAGTGAAGATCTGGCAGCTATCCATATGAATAAAACAAGATTAACATTTAATAAACCTGTTTATTTAGGTATGTGTATTCTAGATTTAAGTAAAGCAATAATGTATGAATTTCATTATAATTATATCAAAAATAAATATGGAGAAAAGGCAAAGCTGTTGTTTACAGATACAGACAGTCTTGTATATGTTATAGAAACAGAAGATTTTTACAAGGATATAAGTCCAGATGTTAGAAAAATGTTTGACACAAGTAATTATCCTAAAATCCACCCATCAGGTATAGAGACGGGTAAGAATAAGAAATTAATAGGAATGTTTAAAGATGAAGCTGGTGGAATGATAATTATAGAGTTTGTGGGATTGAGAGCAAAGTTATACGCTTATATTACTGAAAATGATGATGAAGTAAAGAAAGGTAAGGGAATGAAGAAAGAAGTTATAAAAAAGAAAATAAAATTTAATCATTATAAGGAATGTCTATTAACGGGGGAAAAACAATATAGAAAGATGAATGTAATTAGAAGTCATTTACATGATGTTTATACAGAAACAATTAATAAAGTTGCACTATCTGCTGATGATGATAAGAGAATAATTTGTAAAGATAAAATAAGTACTTTAGCCTACGGACATTATAGTCTCAAAACAGAATTGGGCGGAAGTTCAGTATCATAAGGAATAACCTGTAATTCTTCCCTTACAAACCCCCGTCTCGGCCCATCTACTAAATAATACAAAACTGGTTGATTGGGTGAAATAACACTTCTAGAAATATCATAAACTTTGATACTCCAAATAGGATCTGTAGCTCGCCTTTTTTCACCACCCTCAATCTCGCCCGGAGATAATAAATATCTAACTCTAACAAAAGGAGATAATCTTTCCTCATCAATACCAACAACTCGATGATATCTTTTGGTTTCAATATCAACCTCTTTCAGTTTTATAGCTTTATCAGGTTCTTTACCGGTTATTCTCGTTGGTGTATTGTTCAAAGTTTTCAAAATATCAGGTAATCGTTTCACCCATACTCTAGACCGGTCATCACTTACCATTTCTTGTGCATATTGATGACTAAATAATTTTTCACTTAATGTTCTATTTGCTCTTTCCACAAACGCTTGGGCTCTATGGTTTCCGGCTTCACTTCTCTGTATTTTCACATTATGGTAATTCATAAGTTTTGTCACATCGCCCATAAATTCTCTTCCAGGATCGACTATTAATGTTTTTGGATATTTTAACTTTCTGGAATATATTTTTTCAAAAGCTTTGGATATCTCATGACTTTCTTTTGTGGTTAATGCTTCAGCATCTTTGTATCTACTTGCTACATCAACCACAACTAATGCATATTTAAATGTTTTTCTTCCAACTCTATCATGCGGTAAAAATAATAAATCTGCTTGATGAATCTGATTTGGCTTATCTACAGTCCAGTGTGGTCTTGGTATATACTTGGGAGCTGGAAGATAAATTTGCCATATTGCTTGTTTCTCTAACCATTGTTTTGCTTCATCTTCACTTACTTTCGCCTTATCAGCTAATTTAGGAATTGCAGAATATCCTTTCCAATATCCTTCAGCTGAATAATATATTTTTGATATCTTTTCGTTACTCATTTAAAGATTAACCAAAGAATCTTATAAATTAAAAATGGTGGAAGAAAAAATAAAATTTGGTGAATATCAAATTAAGCTTATGAAAAAAATTATCATTCAAAAAATTAAAAATATGGAAGATGAGGATAATCTTTTTAATGTGTTTCTTGAAATTAAAGGAGTAAGAGAAAGTTTAGTAAAATATATTGAAGAATTAGAGAATAAAAAAAAAAATATCAATTCAGTTGCCTATGAGGTTTAAAGATTAGTCAAAGTATCTTATAAATTACAATGACGTCTGAAAAAATTAATCCAAATAGAATTCCAAGAGAGCCATTTGGTTTGAAAGCGGAATCAACAATGAACCGAATTACTCTCAATCCATCATCTGCTAGCCCCGGAGAAACATTATATATAAATATACCAAAACTTTCTGAGAATTTAGTGATTGTACCAGGAAGTGTATCTCTATTATTTGATTTAGATGTAGATGGGCATGCTAATAATACACTTGTGAATAATGTAGGTAGTAATCTTGTATCTAGACTTAGAGTTCTTTTTGGTGGTGAAACATTACAGGATACTCAAAGATATGATCTTTTTCAAACCTATCACGATTTATTCTTAACAGATGAAGAACGCGAAGATAGATTAAAACAAGGTATTTCTTCTGAAAACATGAGAAAGCTCAGGACAAATGCGGGTGATAAGAAAACACAAGATGTTAAGGCAGTGGCCCTTGCATCAGTACATAACACCAAGTATCGTATACCACTAAACCATCCTATTCTAAACGATCATGGAGTTTTCTATCCAAAGGCACTAGACAATCATCTAATCTTTGAGATTACACTTGCTCCAGTTAATGATATTGTTGTTTATTCTGACACTACTAAGACTCCATCTTATTCAATCAAAAACCTTGAGTTAGAATATTCTTCCATTTCAAGTGAATACTTGGCTCGTGAGGCACAAGCAGCTTATCAAGTCGGCAAAGGATTCTTTTATGAAAATGTTACTCTACACAAAACTTTTACATTTTCTATAGGCGGTGATGGTGTTATAAATCAGCATATTAATTTACCTAGAAGATCAATGACGGGGATATTATGTTTGTTTACATCGCCAACCACAGCAGGAGCACGTAACTCTGAGAATTTTTACAATCCAGGCATAACCTCGATTAATATAGATGTTGATGGTGTACCAAATCGTTTATACTCTAAGGGGATGATACCATCAGATCTATGGGAGTCGGTAAAGAAACGTTTCGGAAGAGATGGCGTAAAGGAAAAGGATTTTTATGCTGATAAGTTTGCTCTTTGGGTTGATATGAGAACTCACCCTGATAATGGTATTCATGGTGGCGGACTTGCATTAAACAATACACAAGATGGCGTAAAACTAGAAATTAAAAGAAAACAAGGCGGATCTGGATTAATAACATGCTATATGTTTGTTGTAGCTGACGCAATGATGGAAATAATGAATTCAGGTTTGAGATCAATAAAGTACTAACTGAATAGATTTAAAAACCTTTAGTTATGATACAAAAATCATGGAAGAACTACGAGAAAAAATACCATTCCATTGTATCATAACCGGACCAACAAATTGCGGAAAGACAAAATACATCATAGATCAACTAAGAGGGCCGTTCCGAAAAATTTTTGAATATATTGTTTTAGTATGCCCAACTTATTCTAAAAATAAAACCTATCATAATTTTGCTCGAGGAGATAAACGTTTCTTTGTATTATCACCAGATGCAAGTAATGTAGATGAGATTAATGAATTGTTAAATGATTGTCAAACTTTATTCTCTGGAACAAATACATTAATAATTTTAGATGATTGTGCCGTTTCTAATGATTTGAAGAAAAGATCAAACAAGTTTATAGATTTAGCATTCTCCGGAAGACATCATGGATTATCAGTTTGGGTTCTCACCCAGCAATTAACATCCATAGCAAAACCATTCCGTGAAAATGTAGCTTGTGTTGTTACTTTTCATAATCCATCACAGAAGGGTATGAAGATGTTTTTTGAAGATTATGGGGGAGATATGGATTATGAATTAGGTAAAAAGTTTATGCATCTCCTGAAAACTGAAAAATATTCTAGGCTATGTTTAAGTTTGCGATACCCATTTAATTGTTATTTGGAAATTCCTGAGGTGATTTCCTTCGGACTGGCGTAGCCGATTTAAAAGAATCTTTGTATTATTAGAAAATTATAAGATGACAGAAGTTGAAGATTATATAGAAGAACAACCTGAGGTAAAAGACAATGTAAAATCTGATGATATTGAAATAAAACAAGAATCACTAGCTATTCTAGCAGCTCTTGGAACCACAAAGGAATATTTAGGAGTTGAAATGAGTTTGGGTGATATAAAAAAATTATCAGAAAAAGATGTAGAAAAATATTTTAATCGATATCAAGCGGTAATGGGTAAAAAAATTAACGGCGGATTGGTTGATTCATCCCTTCAATTAGTTTCCAAACTTATTTCATATTTAGTTCCGGTTGATGATATAGAAGCTCTTTGTGCGGATTTGAAGAATGATGATTTGGTTAATCGTGAACTAACAAACATTGTAGGTCTCTTAGCATTGAAAGCAGGAAGACTGGCAGCACTTGCTAGCGGTATATTTCAGGTTGCTAAGCATGTTAAAATAGGAAAAATACAGCAAGTTACAAGTACTAATACAGATGATTCTAACAAAACTGAGCAAGATGCTGCTGGTACTGATACTGTTTACTAAGCATACTATTATTTTATTTACATATCATTCCCAAGTGGTCTAAAGATTTCTTAATGATATGTAAAATAATGTCTGAAGAAGTTGTTGATCGGGGCGAAGCCCCTCCCCGCTATGCGGAGCAAATTACAAGAGATCCTCCAAAAGAAGAGGAAAAAACTACAGGAAAAAAGGCAAAAAATCCTAAAAAAGTAGAAGCTGGTAAGAAATTAGCCGAATATAATAAAAAAGCAAAAGAAGCATTAGCCCGGGAGATGAAACGAGAAGAAAAAAATAAGCGGGAGCAAGATCAAAATGAAAATAAAGAAAGTGAGTCCAATCAAGCGTGGCTTCCAGAATTATCTTTTACTACTGTTTTATCCATAATTGGAATAGGGTTTACAGCATTTGATATGTTTATGAGATATCGGGGAAATCGAACCGGTGAAGCAGAATATTACAAAAATAGAATACCTGATTTATCGCAAGTTCCTCAAATACCACAACCTTTTCAAGCCCCACCCATAAAGGTTCATAATCCACAAACAAATACTCAAGCGCAGCCCCTAGATCGCCCAAAAATTGGAATGATGTAATTATAAATTATTTTTTACTACATAAAACCATTTAAAAGTTTATTACTGTTGTAGTAAAAAATCATGTCAAACGAAAACAAACTTGTGAAAACTGTTACTGATTCAGCAGTCCTTATCGGATTAGCAGCTGGAGTTGGATATGTAGCTAAAAAGATGATGAAAGAATCATTTATGAATGACCCATCCTCAAGTATTACAAATTATGCAAAATGGGTAGCTGTATTATCTGGAAGTATGTATCTAAAAACCTATTTAGAGGAACAAAAGATTTTACCAAATTAAATAATAATAATGGCATTTGTTTCAATAGCAATGATGGTTGGAGGAGCAGTATTAAACTCAACAGCATTTGTTGGCGGGTCATATCTCGCAAAATATTTATCGGGAAATAAAACTGATACAGAAAAAATAAGACACGATAAAGCAATGGAAAAATATCAAAAAGATTATGAAGAATATCAGGAAAAAAGACAAAAACTAATGGATTGGAAAATGAAGAAAAAAGATGAAAAATATCAAGCATCAAAAAATATTTCAAAAACAAATGAACAATTTGCATTATATGAACAAATGCATGAACCTAAATTCTCTGATTATTATAGACCCAGTGACAATCAAAAGATGGGTGAAATGGCATATGTAGGCGGTGGTATGTTGGCTTTAGGTTATATGGCTAGTAAATTTTTATAGATACTTCACTGTGTACGATTTAAAGATTTCTTACTGATGAGTAAAAAATCATGGAAGAAGATATACCATTATTAGATTTACCAAGAGATAATGATGATTATGATGATGGTGATACTCCTCCCCCGGGTAGACCTCCCAATCGCCGACCGGGAACTCCACCTCCAAGGCGAGATTTATTCGATGATGATGATGATGATGATAACACATTTTACCAAAGTCCAAATACATCTACATCTATTGATCAAGGCTATCTTGGTTATTCAGAATATATGGGAGAAAGAAAACGGCTTCAATGGGAAATAAAAGATGAAGAGAAAAACCCAACAAATATTAGAGAAAGAGATGAGGAATATGACAGAAGGAGAGAAGCAGGTCAAGAACTTAAACGTTATTTACCAACTTACAATCCTAATGATGCGACATTTAATGTAACATATGGAAAAGATGGTAGTATATTAGCAGAATTTAGTAATAGGAAGGGTTCTGTACCACATACAGTGGTTGATAAAGATGGAAATCTTAAGCTTGAAGATTTGCCAAAAACAATGAGAAAAGCTCTAGGTGCTGATTATTCAACAATGTTGGAAAAATATAATGATACCATATCACAATTAAATGAAGAAAAAGAAAAAAATAAGGAATTAAATAATATCGCAGAGGGGTTGATGGTAGAAATAAATACACATCCACAGGAGATAGATCGATATATTGAAAAAGAAAAAGAACTTCGTGAATTCATTGAGAGACAGCAGGCAGAAAAAGCAGAAAATAAAAGTCTTTTCGATCAAACTGTTAAACAGAATATAGAATTAAAAATACAAGCAGAGAAACTTTTGGATGAAACAAAATTATACAAAGAAGAAATAGATAAATATAAGAAGGGTAAATTAAATTTATCAAAGTTAGAGCAAAGTAAAGAGCGATTACAATCAGAGGTTGATAAATTAAATGAACAAATTAGAAATAAAACAATTTCTATAGAAGAACAAAGATCAGATATTGATGGGCGAAAAGAAGAAATACTTAAAAATCTGCCATTACGAGAGAGGATAAAGTATATCTTCAAAAAGTATGGGTTTACAGTCTTTGCTGTTGTGAGCGCTGTAGGTGTTATCATTGGGGTTATAGTTTCTAATCTTTCAAAAGGATTATCTACTTTAGGAAAAGGTGTCGGTAATGGGTTGAAAACTCTTGGTAAGAAACTCGGTGAAATATTACCAGGAATGGTTGGGGCGATAGTTAGCTTTCTATTCAAAACAGCTGGGCAGGTTATTGGATTTTTAGGTGAAAATGCTTGGCTTTTGATAATGGCCGTGGTTTTGTATTTTGTTGAAAACATAAAGAAGAGAAAGTAACAAATTTAAAGATATCATACCGTTCAGTAAAAATACAATATGGATGAATACAATAGAATTTACCCTGGATTGCCTAATAATCCAGATCCTATTAATTTCAGACTACAAAAATCAAGCGAAGTATTACAAAATCTTGAGAAAGAAATTAAACATTATGAAGAAGTAAGGAAAAAATACAATAGGGCAAGAGGAATATTTACAAAAATCAGTGTTTGTAGTGGTGTGCTTTCAGTTATTCTATCTGCAAGTGGGCTTGGAACCTCTCTTACTGGTTTTGGCGCAATGATTGGTGTTCCGTTGGGTGTTGTCGGCGGAATTTGTGGTGGAGTATCTGTTGGATTTGGTGCAGCATCAAAAAGACTTTCAAATAAAGTTAGCAAACACGAACAGACTGTTTCCATAGCAAAATCAAAATTAAACACCATTAACGACTTGGTTTCAAAGGCATTGAAAGATAATGTTATATCCGATCAAGAATTTTCCATAATTTTAGCAGAGTTGGAAAAGTTTCAAAAACTAAAACAAGAAGTTCGCCAAAAATTTAGGAGAGATACAGAAAAAAACTTAAACATGTCGCAGATAAGAAGAGAAGTTCGATCAGAGCTATTAAAAGAGTTAACCACTCCCGCTCATTAAAAATTTCATATGAGAGAACTGATGTGGGTTGTAATTGTTTTGCAGGTATTAGAAAAGAAATTAATTGATAACAATTTACATCTTATTCTTAATCTAAAGACCATATTATCTGAAACACAAAGAATAAGATGTTATTAAACGACTTCAAAAATAGATACCCAAACGCAAACCTTGATAAATTTACATTTGTGAATGATTCATTTGGTGGATATATTAAGTGGAAAGTTAATGGGACAACAATCATGTCTAATGATGAT
Organism: Ricordea florida; assembly: GCA_949710005.1. Lineage (NCBI taxonomy): Eukaryota > Metazoa > Cnidaria > Anthozoa > Corallimorpharia > Ricordeidae > Ricordea > Ricordea florida. The sequence continues at coordinate 1,096,474 of OX453277.1, read as the reverse complement.
CCTACTGGAAAAACATGGACTGATGATCTTTCTCCTAATTTGAAAACATTGTTACGGGAAGATTTAGGGTTAAGTTTACCGGAAGTAGTTTCATCTTTTCCAAGGAGTTTATCCATAACCAATCGAACTTACCCAATACCAGCTATTAACTTTGATGACTTTACAAGTGACATAACAAAAATGCTAACCTTTCTAGATATATACGTTTCAAATACGAAGAAATTCACAGCAAAAATGAGAAACATATTTACATCACAAGTTGTAACATTCAAATTTGGAAAACAAAGTAGAAAATGGTTAAATGGACCAGATATGAATTATTGGCCACAACAACTTAACTTTGCAGTTTGGTGTGCAACATCTGGTTGTGGGATTAGTCCTTTTGAAAGTCTAAATTACCCTAAAGTAGTGAATAGCTTTATCAAGTTTCATGTTTATTTCACAATAAGGCGAATATTGTATGAATTGAAACTGCCTTTGCCAGACGAACAAACTTTTGTGATAAATAATAATCCATATAATAAAGTTGCATATCAACGATTGTGTGCTGAATTTGGGGTTAGTAATAATTCTGATTTTAGATGGAAAGGCGGAAGAAACGGGGGTTTAGGGGATATATTCCTTGATTATGGTTCTGGATACCATGGAAAAGGTGGAGGATATCAAAATGTTCATGTTGTAAGAAATTATGATGTTGAAGCGGATCAATGGCCTGGTGAAGGTAGCAAATTCTCTGATGAGGGCGGAAAGAAAGAAAAGGGTAATCTAATATCATTTATCCGTAATGATGACTTTGCTGATTTCAAATATGCTTGGTTTATTCCTACAAATGGACATGGACTAACTAAAGCTGGACTTGGTAGATTGAATCGATCCGCTGAAGCTTTTGTTTATTGTATACTTGGGGCACAAGTCAACACTAGAAACTCGATTTACGGCAATGGTGGTGGAGCAATCGAGACGCAACAAGAATTCTTAGCTTTATTTGAAAGTAGTGTGATTGAGAATGACATTTCTAGTTCTATCCAAAGATATCAATTAGCTATACAAGAAGCGAAATTACGGCTTGATTTGGCTATTGCCCCTGGTGTGTGGTTGATGCCAAGTAATATGATCATAAATACTGAGAGCGTGGTTGGATATAATAACAAACTTATGAAAGCGACTAATGATATGAAATTTGGAGTAAATAATTCGCTAAACGTGGAATCAAAACCGGTTGGAATAAGTCATAACATGGGATCTTCAAAGTTAAAGTTACCTCATTCAATAGTTGAGACAAATCCAAAACCAAAAATCTCTCCAACGCAAAATGAAAAGCCTGCCAAAGGCTCAGACTCGCTACGCGTAAAGCCGGACGTGACCACGCAACATGAAGATAATATATTAGCATTTATAATTGTCACTAGTGTATTTGCGTGGTATCTATTTCGGTAGTTCATGGCCATTTCACGTGATTATCATTGTTTATGAATTAGCTTTCACGTGTAGAACAATAGATTGCATACTTTTACGACATAGCAACAAGCAAAATGTAAAGTGGATTTGAAATCGAAAAGTAGATTTTATGTTTACTTCAAAAAGGTCGGTTTCTAACGTCGCTCAGGAATGTGATTACGTCAATGGAAATTTAAAGATGAATATGATGTAATCAAAACAAAATGTTGAGTATTACCATGTATGAGTCCGAAACTAGGATTTATTTCGATCCGCCGCTGAAAAATCTTCGGGAGATACAGCTCCTGGATTGTAATATACAAACCAAAAGATTGATTAATTTCAAGGATCCACAGAGATTATTCAATGATAAGAATCAACCTCTAATAATAATACAACCCAGTACATATTCGTTGCGTGATATTCAATCGATCTTTCTTAATGATACTGATAAGGCAAAGATAACAATAATTGAGACTGATACTGTTGACTATCTATATTCAAATAAGAACTTTGACATTAAACTTACGAGAGGGTTAGCGGTTGGTTTAGGTATACCCGAAGTTATAAATCCAGGTAAATTATACCCCATAAATATACAGATTAAGGAACCACTGAGACTTATGTGTAGTATAGTGGATAATAAGTCATCATATATGAATAAAACCAAATATGGAGAACTTGTTAAACTCTCGCCATCAAACCTACTTGCAAACATACCCTCAAAGGATTATCCAACAATTCCGGTTCGAAAATATGATAGCGTTATAAACCACTTTGATTTAACTATCTTAGACACTGAATGGAAAAAACTTGATCTGATGGGTTCTCCCATAACTTTTAGTTTAAGATTTAGATAAATTACTTATTTTTGTTATGTAACCATTTTTGGGTTATATAACATAATTAGTAGTAACAGAAATATAAGATTATTCATCCGGTAAAGAATTAAAAATTTCTTGTTCCTCAATATCATAACACCAATCCACAACTCTTTTTGGATGCCATGCTTCAACCATTAAATCATTATGCAAGTCTTTGTAGAATTTATTTTTATGTTCTAACTTATAACTATCTATGCTTATTACAACAGCTATTGAATCAAAAATAGTATAATCTATTTCTAATCCATGATCTTCTTCATAACAAAAAAAATAATCATAAAAATTTTCATAAGGACCATAAATTAATATGTCATTAAAATAATTTTCATAAAACTCCAAACCTTTTTTAAGATCTAAAATAATTCTACCTCCATAAATTTCATCATTTTTTATAAAAAAAATATTACAATAAAAATAATTTCTATTTTCTTCAACAATAAATTCGCGATATTTTGATATCTTTTTTAACAAATCTTCATTTATAGATTCAATAAATTCATGAATTAAAAAACCTTTTTCATTTAAAAACTTTAAAGAAAGTTGCCCGTATTTTAATAAAAATTTATCTTCCATCTTTTATATTTTATTTTATATCTTTAAATAACATTAAAAATCATTTTTTATATTTAACAACATTCTTTACACTGTCTCTTTTGTTTATTATGTTCACATATTCCTTTTCCTTTACACTCTTTACATATATACTTTTGTAATTTGTGTTCACATATTTGAGAGCCTTTACATTCTTTACAGTATGACTTAATTTTATTGTGTTCACATATTTGTGTTCCTCCACACTCTCTACAGAAATATTTATACTTTCCATGAATACAAATATAATCATAATTATTGATAGTATCTTTTGGTATTAATTTAATAATCTCCTCATCTGGAAATTTTTTTAACACATTAATAAAATCTTCTTTTCGCATTCTAGATCGTCCTTTAATTTTCAACTCTTTAACAATATTTTTCAGTTGTACAAATTTCAATTCATTAAGTTTGGGTTGGGAAGGTTTGAGAAGGGGAATATTAATCTCTGGCATGGGTTCATCAATAATGTTTATTTGTGACTGGTTTGGGTTATTATTTCTGGGGGCTGGGATAGGCATTCGAGAATATCCTATAATACCTCGCTCTCTAGCGCGTTGTTTCAATTGTGTTACATTTAATTCTTCTAAATTCTCCATTTATACTCTCATAATTTATTCTTTAAACTAATATTAAAATCATTTTAATTTTTGCAGATTTTCATATACTTTTGTAAACGGAAAAAATCTCTGTTTAATTTTCCTATTAATTTTCCTGATTAATCCTTGTTTAATTTTTTACTCAGATTTAGCTGAAAATTAATCGTGTGTGCCATAACCTTAGGCAACGGCTTGGTGGTGGGTTGGTGGTGGGTTGGCATCGGCTTGGCATCGGCTTGGTGGTGGGTTGGCAACTGCTTGGCATCGGCTTGGCAAAATCTCTGTTTAATTTCCGATTAATTTTCCTGATTAATCCTTGTTTAATATTTTTACTCTGATTTGACAGAAAATTAATAGGGTGTGCCAGAACCCCCCAATACCTACTCTCTTGTCCATAAGGCCTAAAGGCTTACTTTTACTGCTAAGATCGTTTTACAGCTAACGGTTTACCCCACTCTGAAGATACTTTGAAATGAATGTTCGACGGGCCATTTGAATGTGGCTGCAAGTAGCGAAACTAAATGGGACTGAATTTTGTTCGTTGCCTTTTTTAGTAAACTATGATAAACGGTAATAGTTCTCTTCCCTTTGTTGAAATAATAATCTTTGTTGATTAAATTTTTTGAAACTAATGTTTTACATTAAAGCAATTTTTTTTATGATCTTAGTTGCTGCTTTTGCCATTTGGGCAATTTAGCCAATAACTTTCAAGCTGTCCTTCTCTTCATTGCACTCTAGCTCTTTGCTCCTGTTGGTGTTTCGCTTTAGCATTGCGGCGACGTCTCTTTTTCTTTATTTGGACTGGAAAGCAGTGTGGATGCCTCTTGACAACAGAGAGAACCAAATGAAATAGAACTTGCCTGCTTGTATTTCCTGCCTGGTTAACAACGCAGCTACAAAACCCGAGAAGTTTAGCGACACTGTAATCAAGCACAGACAGACACATCTCGTAGCTGGTTTGTCTCTTGTCGGTGTAAAGAATCAAATCTTTGAGCGATGACAGAATCTCGGCCAGTACTAGTGGAGTCCAGAGTATTACACATCCTGATGTGTCTGTTTGGCGTTGAACGTCTGGTTTTAACTCAGTGAGCTTCGCATCCTTTTCAGAGCAGGAGGCATCACTATTGGGATTAGGTTTCATCATCTCAAGGGCTAAAGTCAGCTGTTCCTTCCTCACAGGAAACGTCTTTCTCTTTGGCTTCTTCAGTTTCTTGCTTAAACTCGACGCTTAACTCGTCATGGTTTTTCTCACTATTGTGGCCGGTGAATTCCTGACCTTTTGCAACGTTTATTCTTGCGACATCAAGTAAGCCTGAATTCTCTGCAGCTTTCTTCGTTTTCCGTTTTCTTTTGCAAACTGACCGCAATCGCCGTTGCCAGATTTTTTTTCTTCTTTTTCTTCAGAGGTCTTTGCACCTGCTGCTGATTGGCCGCCGAGTAGAGTAGAGATACTGCAAAGGGGAAGAGTTCTCCTAGCTGACTGGCTGTCAGTGATTGTTTGAACATTTTTGTTCGAAATGCTGCTGTTGTTAGCGTGCCCTTCCAGTTTTGTAAAATTGTCAAGAAGTTCCTTCTCTATATTCTGACACGCTGAATGCTGCTTCTTTTGCCTCTTCTTGTTCCCGTCAAGGGGGGATTCTCGCCTTTTCTCTTATAGCTCTTTATGTTAAGAATTCCTTTCAACTTTGTCAATGCTGTTTTATCGGACATGTTGCAAGCTCAAACAAAATTACACGATTCCGAGTTCCTGATCGCCCGCTTCTGATTAGTTGACCTATAAATATTGTGTTAAACGATATGTTTGTAAATATTCTAAATCACTTGTACGGTCGAGTGATGATATCATTGATTGAAACTTAACAACTGGAGCACTTATGTCTTTTCAAGGTGTAATCAAATTTCTCATGAATCGCGCAACAGGTTAAATATCTGTACTTATAACAAAGCCTCAAGCAGTTTATTGTTTTTTTGTTATGTTGATTTATCTCGACCTCCTTAAAAGCGGCCTTTGGACCCCGGATCTCTCTCTTTCAAACTTTGGAACAGGTACAAACACGATACCAAGGATAACACAGAATTATGAACTGAAGACATGAGCTATTATACCGCGTTACGTTAATGAACTCGTTAAAAATGCCGTTTATCTTAATTCAGCATTCTCTTTAAAAGGCCTTTTTTAAGAGAATGCTGAATTCAGATAAATGGTCTCTGCTGTCATCTTCGTGACTAGGGTAAAATTTTGGGTCACTTTTTCTGAGTTAAAAGTCCACGTGAGAGCTTATTATTATTGGCGAAACCATCGCCCAGACTGAGTGCAATTGTCTTTCACGACGTTTACTTACTGTGCCGAGGATTTTAATTTTCGCCAGTCTACTAGGCGAGTCAGCGCGTGCTTAAAAACTGCTAATATTGGACACGTTTTACCCTGACCATGCAAGAATGTCGAAACGGAAAATGTCCAAATAGTTCCAGTAGCCAGACCACGTATTAAAGGGGAGCTGTCCACTGTGGCTTTTTGAGAGAATAGAATGTCATATGTTTCTTTTTTTACAGATGAAAAGGTTACAGTCTGTTAGGGTATTGACGAGGGTAGGGTGGGGAACACAGAGAGGCTTTAATTTGGCCAGGTAACACAGTCAAATTGCACGGCTCTAAATTGTTCAGCAGGTAATCTACTGACCAGTACTGTACGGTGATTCTGTTTATTCTACTTTACTGCTTAAGAAATAGTCTGAGAGAATCACTTTCTCGACCAGCCTGAGCTTATGGTACAATTCGTTGATTAGACTGATTGACAACAGCATTGTGTAGGTATTACAACGCTTAAATATTTGAAGGAGGATTCCAATAATTTTGTCTCTCACAGATTTAAAAACAAGTTACAGATCGTAACAGTTTGCCCTCTCAAGTATCGCGGGAATTTTGTCCACAATTAAACTTTCATGGAAAACTCCACACCGTCAAAACAGCTTTGCAACAAATGACCCTCAAACCAAGCATGAAAGCTTTTAAACTAAATTGCTGAATGCTCAAAAAGCAAACAATTTGGTATACACAAACCTTATACCAGTTAAGGAAAAGTGTACCTCCTAGGCAGGCTCAGCAGAAATGGGAAACGGACCGTGTGGCATGGAAGACCATGAAAAAATTAAGTGGCCCCAAACTTATCACGTAGCTTTTAAGTGCAACACAAGCACAAGACTTGTTGAATTCCAGTACAAGTCTCTGCACATACAAATGTCAACTAACTAATTCTTAGTTAAAATTGGTCTACAAGATGACCCAAACTGCTTCTTTTGCAACGATGAACCAGAAAACTTAGCGGTCACCTCTTTTGGTCTTGCCCCAAAGTGAGCCAGCTTTTTCTTTTTTTTTTTCTTTCAACTTCAACCTTCAACTTCAACTTATTAAACACTCTTGATTTACATTTTTCCATCAATCGCAAAATAGCCTAGCTAATCGGGGCGGGAAGGAAAAGTAAAAAAAGATAATGACAATTATAACAACAACAGGGTTGAAACATAACCGATAAGGGAAGCTGATACACGAACATCTGCATATTGAATTTAAAAACAAACAGTAAGTACGATTGTATTTGAAAGTAGGTAAATAAAGCAAATGTCAATATTTACTAAATATTTGAACTAAAGTTTGCACGCCAACATAATTATCCTCCTGTATTAAAATATCCATTAGCCGACTCTGTAGGAAATTCTTAAATTTATATTCAGGTAGAGCACGATGACTATCGGCAATGCTATTCCATATCTTTGCACCAATACTTAAGAAAGAATTTTTCTTAAGGTCTGTTTTCGAATGTTCAATGTAGAAATTGCCAGCCGTAGAAAAGCGTGTATAATGATGATGTATTTACAACGAATAACGTTTTGGACCTTCATAATACAATGCTTTATTTCGTCTCAGATTCTGATTACAGAAAACTACCAATTCAGTCTCCTTATAGCTTTAGGTCTGACGCCAGAGTCCTCTAAATATCCTCGCCAAATTAATTTTTGCCTCCTTTGAGCTAGACATTATATATGGACTTGTAAGAATGAATAATAGTAAAGAGAATAGCTTTTTGGACCTTCACAATACAGTGCTTTATTAAGCACAAATCAAATCAAATCAAATCAAATGTTGGTTTTTGTGGAGAGGGAAAAACCGGAGTACCCGGAGAAAAACCTCTCGGAGCAGAGTAGAGAACCAACAAACTCAGTCCACATATGACGCCGGGGCCGGGAATCGAACCCGGGACACATTGGTGGAAGGCGAGTGCTGTCACCACTGCGCCAACCCTGCTCCCAACTGAACAGTACTGTACTGAAGCTACTGAACAGTACTGTACTGTGGTACTGTTTGTTTCACTAAACAGTGTGCTTCTTACTTTTTCATCTGTGGATCAAACCATGCAGTATGACCATTCTTTGTTGCAGCTACTGAACAGTACTGTACTGTGGTACTGTTTGTTTCACTAAACAGTGTGGTTCTTACTTTTTCATCTGTGGATCAAACCATGCAGTGTGACCATTCTTTGTTGCAGCTACTGAACAGTACTGTACTGTGGTACTGTTTGTTGTACTATTCAGTGTGGTTTTAACGTTTTCATCTGTGGATCAATCCATGCAGTGTGACCATTCTTTGTAAAGCTACTGAACAGTACTGTACCGTGGTACTGTTTGTTGTACTATTCAGTGTGGTTCTAACGTTTTCATCTGCGGATCAAACCATGCAGTGTGACCTGTACTGACTATTCTTTGGAGAACCACTAAAAAGATTTTTGTGAACCACATCATGGCACGATTATTTATTTATTTATTTGTCCACGAGAGTCAAACGCCTGTCACGTGGTCTAGTAAGCCACACATGCACGCAACGTAGACCTTTTTTTTACTACACAGGGTACAACTACATCTTTGACCTGTGGGTCAAACCATACAATTTGCCTACATTTAAAAATGCTGTACTGTGATACTGTTTGTTTTACCTTGTAGTGCGGTACTTATTCTGTCGTCTTTGAATTAGACCATACAGTTAGATCATTTGAACTTTACTGAATGCTTCCTGTACTTCCTCTCGTTGCACATAGAACTGTGCCACTGATTAAGCTACCGGTATTGTCTGGGGTGTTCTTCTAGAGATTCAGAGAATGATACAGCATCGCTCAGGTTCAAGCTCTCGATACAATATTCCTTTTTGTCTTAAATACATTGTGCGGTTTGCTTCCTCTTCCTCAAAGCTTGTAACATCAAGGTTCAATTTTAACCATTCACCGATTCCTGAAAAACACTCTGACGTTTCGGTAATTCCCGCCCTATTCAGCGTATTTCCTCTCTTGTAAAACAGTCCGTCCGTTCTGGCTGTGTCTTTTTGTTGCAGCGTCAGCGACGTACATTTAGAATCAAAGTCGAAGTTTTTTGCACTTGGTAAAGAGTTTTTCTTGCAGTGTTCTTTTTCTTGAGATAAAGCAGCAGTGTTCGTTTTACTTTGAAATAAGACCGACTTTGCCCCAGATCTAGAGTGATTTCGTTTTATGATGTAAAGTCCTTCGTAGACATGACTGTCCGTTATCTTTACAGTACCTTCCTCGCTCTGTTGACAGTCTGTTTCTGTTGGTTTGCTGTGTTTGATGGTTGATCCCTCTCGTCTCTGAAGATCATTCGCGGGCTCACCAACACCCTGAATAGGCGGTCGTTCCACAGTCATCGCAGGGAATTTTATTTAAAATAAAATCACGGCAACACAAACCAATTCTTGGAGCTGGAGTGTCGGCAAAAAGAGAGATTTCAAAGTCCTCCTTCAGAAATACACTGATGAAAGAACTGTAACAACACTTATTAATTCATTTATCATTTCTGCAGATGTGACCTAAATTAACTTTAAATAAACGAGAACTAATTTCGGTTTACGTACGTGTTGCTATTGGAGGCAAACGCAGCTGCTTATAGGGAGCGACTGGCTGAGATTTGATGTATTTCAGTTCCTGGTGGGTGGGGCGGTGGTTATATATGTATTTTAAACTAAAAAAAACATAGCATGACGGATTAGTGCGTTTGGAACTCTCCAGCCGCCTGTTATGCAGGCTTCACATTGAGCAACTGTCGACAACTCCGCCTTCAGACAAAACACGTACCTTAAGTCTAGCTAGCTAGGTTGTGTAGGTTAAAGTTTGCTCTAAACATGTCATTAAAGACAAAAATGGGTACCATTTCTTGTTTCATATTCATTACATGATTTTTCGAGGATATTTTTGGAAATGAAACTAGCACAACATCTGAGGCGAATATTTTTCGCTTTCCGCGTGTTTTGGTAAAATGAAACTGACTTCCGTCGCAGCTGTCGGCTTTCGAAAAGACAGTTTGTGTCATGGAAGATGAGTTTTCAGTGAATTCTAAAACTAAAATGTGAATCCTCCAACAGGAGTAAAACGTACGCTCAAATTCTGAAGCACTGCGGGATGGCAGTAAAATCCCCGTGACCAGCTGTCACGTGTTTACTGAAGCTCAGTGAGTGTGAAACAGGTCATCAGAGAGTCATGGGTTCGACTCACGTGGGACAACTCAGACTTCGTTTTTAAGGGCGTGCTTTTGCTGTTTACTGAAAACTATGTTTTATTTGTTCATCATACACCATCACAGTTCTTTTTTCCATGCATTTTCATGTTCTTATAGGTTTAATTAATCGCCAATTAATAAAACCTGAATGCAACTGTAGTGTTTACGCTGGTAAACAAGGCTAGTCACAGTCCAAAAACTAGTTGATCATTATGGCACATCAGGTCAAACAGGAAAACGACTGCACAGACCTAAAAAACCCATTCAGACTTCAAGTTCAGTTTCAATAAGAAAAAAGAAAATGAAAAACACAAAATGAAATATCAAGTACTGCTATAGTTTTGTTGTGTTGTACTGCAAACCGCGTGCTCGCAAAATAAAAAAAAGTATGACGGATTAGGGCACTCGGAACTCTCTGGCCGCCTGCTATTCAAGCTTCACATAGAGCAACTGTCGACGATTCCGCCTTCAGACAAAACACATATGTTAAATCTAGCTAGCTGGGTTGTGCTGGTTAAAGTTTGCTCTAAACATATCATTAGAAACAGAAATGGGTATTATTTCTTGTTTCAGTTGATCAGATACTATTACATAATTTCCGATTCTTTAAACTTCCTACAAAAATTCTAAGAAAATCCTTCTTCCTTCTTCCTTGGTTTATCTTCCCGTGACCATCATTTTTGGTGGCGTGACAGACGGTTTGTGTAAATCCATTTCGTTAAATTATTTTGGCTGTATCATCAATTCTTTGCCCTGCACGTTAAATCCCGAAGCGTATTTACCTGTCCTTAATGAATTAAATTCCAAGATATACCTTGTTTTTCTAACAGTATGCAACCGTTTCACTGATCGACAAGACACCTTTCATGTAGGTTCTTGAAAATCGAAAGCTGGGTTCAATCGTTTAAAACACTGCACCAAAATGATCCGGTACGTCAAAACACCATTTTCCATCGAGTTCGTTCAGATGAGGCAAATATTTATTTTGCATGGTCTTCGTGGTTAGTTTTCAACGACACGCGATTTGTCATGATTTCACAAAGCCAACCAAAACTCTGTCAAACATTTAAGATTTACTCACCCTTCTAGATCTTGTCTTTCCTACGTGCCAATATCAATGTACGTCAAACACGCCGAGTCTTGCTTGCTTCTAGCCCTGGTATGAAACGGAAATGTGATTCGCTAGACAGTGTTACGGATACATAAGGGCCGGTCGATCTCGTTGACCCGCCCTGGGCATGTGATGTGGGTGACGTAGATGAAAGCGTATCAAATGCAAGTACAGAAAAAAATATATTAGGGACGGGAGGGAAGATACGCTAAATAGAACTTTGGTGACAAGTGAGGCACCGTCAGTGGGTCGGGTTGCTTCAAGGAGGGGGTGGGGATGGGGTTGTTGTTGTTGGTCTGTTTCGTATAGAAAGGTCAAATGCTACTTTGCTAATGTCGGAATTTCGTCCAATGACGTTTAAGGTTCGAAATCTGCACGGAGACCCGTTTAGAAGCTCTCAAATTTCCGTTTTTTTTTTCCGGGTAATTGGGGAAAGTACCAGGGGTGGGTACCATGTTTCTTCATACAGGGCCTCCATGATATGCTGTAATTGTTTTATCGCACCTTCCCTCGTAATCTCAATATCGTTCTGGAAAGCGTGAAACAAGAAGCAGCCCGTGCTTGTTACGTGTGATTACAGCTCAATACTCTTGTCATATACGAGTCACTGGCAGTGAATCAGTTTGATTTTGTTTTGTAGCACGGAAAGATGTGGCTTTGCAACATCATGACCTCTCCCTCACTTTTCACGTAATCTGTCACAGTTTTTCCTCATTCTTATTTTCCTATGCACAAGTTCTTCGTGGGTGTAGCCTAACCTCTCGCCTCTTTTTTCCTGCTTTAGACAGTAAAGTTATGAGCTATTTTGATTTTAAAAAATGCAAGACAGGGGGATCCAGAAATTGATAAATTTATCAAGAAAAACTTTCTCAAAATATTTGCTGGGGAATGTTAAATTGAAAACCACAAGATGCTGTCACTTTCTTGTAAGTAGTTGAAGTTGTTTCTGTATTACGAAAGTCACCATATTGTACGATTGACGTCACTAGCTGGAATTAAAGCATCTGCTTGATTTAACATCATGACTTCCGAAGAGGTTTAGGCAGACAAATAGCATTACCTGTGCTCATAGCAGCTTTTTAAACCTAGAGTAGTAGAAACTTTGGTTTTGTCACCCCATGAATTCATCAAAGAGGAAAGCAAATTGCACAGGCCTTTATGACTTATACTACACATTTTCAAGTAAGGAGCCCAAACACTGTGTTCAGTTCATAATAGACTATCAATTAAATTGTTATATTCTTGTCAGTTTGGAGATACAATGTACAAAATTCCCACTACCTATTTATTAGACAGTGTACTGACATTCAAAATAGTGGTAGACCATAAGAAGTCTACTTTTTACCTTACTTTGAAATATTTTCTCCCTCCTTTCACTTGCATTATAATTTTCAGGTAATGCATAAGATTTCAGGGCAGAACAAGCCACGTGCAGTCTAATATTGACTAACAAAATTCTATTGTGACTCCTCAGAGACTTTGATGCACACATTTGTCTCCAGCCAATTAGACTACTGTAACAGTTTACTCTATGGATTGCCACAGGTGCAAATCAATAAAATACAAAGAGTTCAAAATGCAGCTGCAAGGCTTATTTTTAAGAAACCTAAGTTTTGCCATATAACACCAATCTTATTTCAGCTTCACTGGCTTCCCATCAAGTATCGCATTGAGTTTAAGATTTTACTTATGACTTTTAAAGCTATTCACTGCATGGCGCCTAATTATTGCAAATTGATCAGCCAAAGGAAATCAACAGGATATTTCCTCAGATCCAGCAAAAAAGTTTTGCTTGAGGTTCCAAGTGGCAAGATACTCGCAACACTTGGTGGTAGAGCATTCTGTTATGCAGCCCCAAAGCTCTGGAACAACCTACCTAGTGAAATATCCAGCTATGTGAAAACATATCTTTTTAAACAAGCTTTTAATTTGTAGTAGAATATTTGCTTCATTTATTTATCATAATTTTTTAATTCATTTTTAAATCTTTCTATACTGTACCTGCTTGTAAATTTTATTCATATAAGGCTTCCTTTTTAACATAATTATTGTAAAGCACATTTGATCATATGCCATGTAAAGTTGCGCTAAATAAGTTTTAACATTATCACTATTATTATAATTAACAATTAGATTATGAGCTCGAGATTTCTATGCGGTCTATCACTTCTTATAGTTCACCACTAAATTTTCTCCGATTCTTATTGGTTTAAATTGATCACGTGATGCAATAGTGTTCTTCCGTGGAGACACACTATCAGCGCATAGTGCCCTTCCGAGGAAAATACCCGGATGGATAGTGCCCGTCCGTGAAAATGTGAATTTTCTGACAGTTATACCGTATTTTTTAGGCAATGTACGTTGCGAATTATTGAAATTTCAGGCTGTGCGTATGGACAAATATTTGAATGATCTGCATTTAGTGGGTTTTGACTGTTTTTCAACTGGCGCGCGGAAGAAAATTTAGTGGTGAACAATAAAGACAATAGAGTGTTTATGTCTCGGAACTATCAATCCGATAGTTGCCCCTTGGAGATTTGATGTTCTTAAAACTAGCATATTTGCCCTCGAAGCTTCGCTTCTCGGGCAAATATGCTAGTTTTCTCGCCATTTTGAAAAAGATGTTCAATCAAGTGCTGTCTAATGAGTGATAGTCTGCAGTAGCTCAGTCAATCAGATTGCAGCATTTGCATTTGTCTACAAGTAGATTTTTACTAGTATCAGTAAGAAGTTACATTACAATCACTGCTAGAAGTGAAAGGTTTCATAATCCCTGATAAACAGTCACATGAAAAATTAGCCACACTAAACTGATCCAGCTTTCTCAAATACTCTAACTTCTAGCCACCGCAAAATGTTTAACCAAAACCTTATTATTATTCAATTGATATGGTTCTAATCTTTATATCTGTTTCTTTCTTACCTGTTTGTCGAATACAACTATCACTACGTCTTTATATTCTTTATTTCAAAAACTGTTGAAAAAGGAATGCTGTGATGTTGCTGGTATAGTACTTAAGAACTCTAGTAACCTAATGTTCAATTTAAATGTCTGAAAATATGTTAGCAAATGAATTCTATCTTTCATTTTGAATATTGTTTATAACAACTGCTATAATTTATTAACATCAAATGTATTTGTAGAAAATGAATTGGGGACACTTCTTTTTGTAGAACAGATAGACATGTGCTACACAGACTGATTTTCTAGTCTCGCGTCAGTCTAAGATTGCCAGGGAATTTTGGTATTTGGTCGAAAAAAAAGGAGCAAAATTGTTAGTAGTTTTGTAACTACTATGTCAGTATCTGGGCAACTGCGCACCTACCCCTCCCCTAACCCAACATCAGTGCTAACTTTCTAAATGATTATAACTTGTTGGGTTAGGGGAGGGGTAGATGCAAAGTTGCCCAGATACTGAATTGTTTTTGAAACTGGTATACATGGTCACACTGACACAACTCGCTCCAAAGACAACTTCCCCAGGGAAAAAACTGCTGCTGGTTTATGAAAACTTTCACATTTTCTGAATCTTTGTTTTCTATTTTTTTTTTTAATTTACGGAAGAATATATTTTTCGAAGTTAAGACGTATGATGGTCGGCTATAAATACTTGGGTTGTGAAGCAAGCTCCAATAACCCTTACTATATTTTGTCATAATGGTAATAAACTCGTCTCTACTTCATAATTTACAAGCTTCATACGCCAGACGAAAGAGAAAAATACATAATTTACCCATGAGCTGACTTAATCTTTCTTCTAGAGTGTCTTTACATGAGCAGACAACAACCTTGATCAGCGCCATACACAGAGCTCAACAGAAGCAAGTTTTCTTTCACCTCGTGAGTTGATTTGTTCATATCCACAAAAATCCATTCGTCATAATACTTGCTTTCTCGCGGTAACTCAACCGAGTGTTCCATTGAACCAGAAATGGCAGGGATGTCCTTTTCTGTTAGAACAATTACTTCGTCTCGACCAGTCCCTAAATCAAAATCCTCACTGGAGTCCAAAGGATGTGACATTTGAAGAGAATTTTCAGGCGCTTCCTCTGTAACCTGCCTGATTTCAATATCCACGTGTGTTGGATGCAAACCCAACTTACATAAAGCGGAAGTATTTACGTACAGGAAATGTCATTCAAGTTAACATTAAATCGAGGCTGTATTGCATCAGCCACCATGTATATATTTCATAGCCACGTGTAACTTCTAGTCAGTGCGAATGTCAGTGAAAGAAGAACAATAAATGTTTGGTTACAGTTGATCTTGGAGTCTTCAATCCACCGAAGAACAAATGGCCACGCTTGCAACAGGTTATGGGCCCAGCAGAAGGCTCATGTTCGACGGTGATGTTACGAAATACGAACTTTGGGAAGTAAAATTCCTAGGACTTATGAGACTTCACAAGTTGTACGATGTTCTCCTAGCCGAAGGTGAGCTAGATGACACAGAAACGGAAAAGAACATTGATGCCTTCGCTCAACTGATCCAGTACCTGGACGATCGAAGCCTGTCCTTAATTATGAGGGATGCGAGGGACGATGGCAGAAGAGCCCTCCAAATATTGAGGAACCATTACATGGGAAAAAGCAAACCACGTGTTCTTGCATTGTATACAGAACTGACTTCACTGCAGAAAGCCCAAGACGAATGCATAACAGATTATGTTCTACGTGCTGAAACAGCAGCTGCATCGCTCAAATCCGCCGGGGAGACAGTGAGCGACAGCCTTTTGATTGCCATGGTACTGAAAGGATTACCTGTGGAATACAAAACCTTTTCCGCCATTGTTTCGCAGCGCGACGACAAGATTCAGTTTCAAGAATTCAAAGTAGCCCTTAGGAGTTATGAAGAGACCGAAAGATCTCATATGCCGCCACAAATTGGAGAGGACAATGTTATGAACTGTAAACAGAAACATTCAGCATCGAACGGACATATAACATGTTACTCCTGCGGTCAACCTGGTCACAAATCAAGTGAATGTCGCATAAAGGAACAAAGGAAGAAGATTAATCACCGATGGTGCAGACACTGCAAGTCCAAGACACACAACACAGATGTTTGTCGCAAGAAGGACACAGCGAAAACCGTGAGTGACGATAAGAGGGGCGCTTCATTTGCGTTCAAAGTGACTGTAGACTCTCTTAACGTAACAAGAGAAAATTCCTTATTAGTAGATACAGGAGCTACTGCTCATATTCTCAATGATAAGTCCAAGTTTTTACATTTTGATGATGATTTCAAACCCGAAAATCATTACATAGAGTTAGCTGATGGCAGTAGGGCATGTGGTGTTGTGTCTGCCAGGGGCAGGGCACAAGTTACTCTGCATGATGTAGGGGGTGTTCCCTATGAAGTCTTTCTTGAAGACGCTTTATATATACCTAGTTATAAACAGAACATATTTTCTGTTCAATCTGCCGTTTATAGGGGAAATTCCATACACTTGACACCAGATTCTGCTGAGCTAAGTACACCAGGTGACACCAAATTTGCTATGAAGAAATATGGGAAGTTGTATTACCTCAACTATGCCGATTCCAGTAATGGTGCGCACAGTGCGGAAACTTGGCACAAAATATTGGGGCATTGCAACGTGCATGATGTTTTTAAACTAGAAAATGTTGTTGAGGGGATGAAAATAACAACAAAGCCCAAGGGTAAGCCTGAATGTGACACTTGTGTAAAGGGAAAGATGTCACAGTTTCGAAATAGAGAGCCAGATAGTCGTGCAACTGCACCTCTCGAGTTAGTACACACTGACTTAGCAGGTCCTGTCACACCAGGGTCAAGGGATGGTCACAATTATGCAATGGTTTTTGTGGACGATTTTTCTGGTGCCTTTGGGGTATATTTCCTAAAGAACAAGAGTGATGCCATCACAGCAATGAAGCAGTTCTTGGCTGATACTGCACCCTTTGGTACAGTCAAACGATTACGATCTGACAATGGGGGTGAATACGTTAGTGATCAATTCAAATCCTTATTGTTAGATAACCACATCAAACATGAGCTTACAGCTCCCTATTCACCCCACCAAAACGGGACAGCTGAGAGAGCATGGCGATCGCTTTTTGATATGGCAAGGTGTCTGTTAATCGAAGCAGAGTTACCTAAACAGTTATGGACCTATGCTGTCATGACATCAGCACATATCCGCAACAGGTGTTATAATTCCAGAACAGGTAAAACACCTTATGAGTGCTTGACAGGTACCAAACCAAATTTGTCCAACATGCATGTATTTGGTTCATTGTGTCACGCTTATGTACAGAACAAAACCAAATTAGATGCTCGAGCTAAGGAAGGCATTTTTATAGGTTATGATAGGTCCAGTCCTGCATTTCTTGTTTATTACCCTGATCAAAACACCATCAAGAAAGCCAGATGTGTCAAATTCAGTGAGAGATTCGACCATAAAGAGGAAAGTGTTGAATTGTTATCTGATTCAGCCAAGTCCAAAGAACCTGAAATGCAAAAGCCTGAGATTAAGGTAGAAAGTGTTAAGCGTTACCCTACCAGGGAGCATGTCAGACCAAAATACCTTGATGACTATGCAACAGGGGAGGAACTTGATCATGCAATTGATGATTTTGCGAATTTTACAGTTGACTACTGTTACACAGCTAGAAATGTTCCACAGTCATATGAATGTGCCATCACATCCCCAGAGTCTGGGAAGTGGAAAGTTGCTATGGATGAAGAGTTAAATTCACTATGGGATAATGACACATTTGAACTCACCTCCCTACCAGAGGGTCGAACTTCAGTGGGGGGAAAGTGGGTTTATACTATCAAATTAGGTCCCAATGGAGAGGAAAAGTACAAAGCCCGTTTTGTTGCAAAGGGTTACTCCCAGGCCCCAGGTATAGACTATCATGAGACATTTTCTCCAACTGCTCGTTTAACTTCGGTTCGAATGTTAATGCAATTAGCTGTTCAAAAAGGTATGGTTATCCATCAAATGGATGTTAAGACTGCTTATTTGAATGCACCTATTGACTGTGAGTTGTATGTTGAGCAACCTGAAGGTTATGAACAAAAAGGGCCCAATGGACAAAAACTTGTTTGCAAGCTAAAGAAATCATTGTATGGCTTGAAACAAAGTGGGAGAAACTGGAACAGTATGTTACATGACTATCTAACACAAGAAGAGTTTGTACAATCCTTAGTGGATCCTTGTGTTTATGTCAGGACTACTGAAAGTGGTCAAGTAATTTTAATTGTATGGGTTGATGACATAATTATTGCAGGTAGCAACACAGATGTGTTGAAAGAATTTAAAGAATGTCTTATGATGAAATTCAAAATGAAAGATCTGGGTATTCTATCATGGTTTCTAGGCATCCAATTCAAGTGTGGAAATGGGTATGTTGAAATGAACCAAACCCAGTACATAGAAAAGATTTTGTCTCGGTTCAACATGTCAGAATGCAAGCCAAAGGCAATCCCATGTGAGCTGGGTGTAACTAAGGGCAGTACAGTTAATGAAGCTGAGTATGTAGCATTAGCCATGGCTACCCAGGAAGCTAAATTTCTTAGGCAACTATTAGCTGATCTAGTGGGTCCCCCTTGTGAGGTTATTCGCATGTATGTAGATAATCAAGGGGCAATAGCACTGGCTAATAATCCTGTGCATCATAAGAGATCAAAGCATATTGATGTTAAATACCACTTCTTAAGATTAGAGATCCAGAATGGAAACCTCAAGCTGACATATGTACCAACAGAAAATAATGTTGCAGACATTTTTACTAAGCCTGTAACTAGGGTTAAACTTAATAGACTACTTCCATAAATGTTGTAAAGTTGTGATTGAGTGGGGGTGTTGGATGCAAACCCAACTTACATAAAGCGGAAGTATTTACGTACAGGAAATGTCATTCAAGTTAACATTAAATCGAGGCTGTATTGCATCAGCCACCATGTATATATTTCATAGCCACGTGTAACTTCTAGTCAGTGCGAATGTCAGTGAAAGAAGAACAATAAATGTTTGGTTACAGTTGATCTTGGAGTCTTCAATCCACCGAAGAACAAATGGCCACGCTTGCAACAACGTGGTCTTCTGTCGGGTGTTCTTCAACTTTCAATTCGATGTTCTCGATTGTACGGTCCTCCCTATCAACAGCTTGAGCAACCCTTTCCTCAGCAATCGATATCTGCGCCATGTTAGTTTTCCAATCGTGAAGATTTTTGTCACGATATTCAGTTTCACTCTCTGCGTGATAACGTCGACCTCACTCTGTACTTACTCTTTTCTTAGGACAAAACTCGGCAATATATACCCAATACCAATATCTCCTGTCAAAGAAACGCCAAGTAACTTGCGAGAGCGCACGAAAATGGACATTACGCCATCTTGTCACTGTTAGCCCCACTCCCCAGGGTAACTAAACATTAGGTCACATTTCTCCCCCACCCCGGGTAGTCCATGAAGCGAGGCCGACTTGCAAAAAAATCTTTTCTGAATCGAAAAATGGCGGGTTCATTATTTTTTTCATAAAACTTCATCCATTTTTTTTTAACACCCCCTAATCGATGTTGACGAATGTGTGAGGAGGAGAAAGAACTTCTGTAGAAGACTGATGCCTTTTCCCTATCGCCTCGTGATTTGTTCTCGTGACTGTCGATGTCATCCCATTGTCGGCTATTTCTCCGTTTTGCAGGGTAGCTATCCAGTACCCCACAGCAATGAAGTGCACCAATGTGCGTCGAGAGGGGCGTCACGCCCTACGCGCCATGAACACTCAACACCAAAAAGTAACAAGTCCCTCATGAAATATTATTTTAATAAATCTGGGTCACAAATTCACGCTATGATTGAAACGGAGCCACTTGAACACCAACAGTTCTTCATGGTGGGACTACGGAATATTTATAATATATTTCACGAAGTAGAACTCAAATTTTTCTTTTTGTTCAATGTTTACTCTTATCGAATTCTTAAAAACTGTGCGTTAGACGATCCACGTTCCTCTTCCCTACGTACATTCAACAACAACAACAACAACAAACTATTACGCAATTAATCATAAATTTTCAATTTACGTTTTTGGCTTTCATTATTTACATAATGGAACATTTTCCACCCCTCCCGCACATGCATTTCACTGTCTTTTCATCAAGGTCATCTCTACTTCCAAAAATTTCTTGCTTCTCTTTTTTAATTCCTGGCTCTGAGTTTAAGTCAATGTCCTCAAACTTTGCCTCCTCGATAGCGACAGCCTGGTCAGACCTTGGCGCTGTTTCCGCTTTCAGCTCAACTGGTTGCTCAGCAACTTTATTTTCAAAAACAAGGCTTGGGAGCTCGCGTTTGTTTGACGATACGTCATCCTCTTGGACACCCTCTTTAGATTGGGCAATTTCATCTGACTTCCTGGACGAGTAGAAGTCTTTTCCTAAGGACGATTCGATGACAAACTTTGGCTTCTCATTCTTAGATTTGGATTTGGCAGGTTTAGATGATTCTTTGCCCTTTTTCTCGCCTTCAAAGGGAGCTGTCCCAAATTTGTCTTTCTTAATATCTTTTTTAGGCTGTTCTTTAAGGGTGCTTTCTCGTGACTCCTTTGGCGGTTCTTTTTCAGGCTCCGTTTCCACCTCTCTCTCTGGTTCCTTTCCGAACTCTTTATCGGGTTCCTCTGAGTCAGGGCTGACAACTTTCCTCTGTCGACTGCGTGACCGCCTTGCCTGCTGGGCGTACTCTCCCAATGTGTCAATGGGTGGTCCTTCGCTCTTGGTACCTTCGGTCTCGCTGGAAGCGGGTTTCTGAGATTCTTCCATTTTGGCAACAGGAGCTTTATCTACTACAGTTGACGTTTCCGTGTCTGCAAATGTTCTTTGAGTATCTGACACTTTCGGGACTTGTTTCACTTGCTCTGTTTCCACTTTACCTGTTATCGATGATTCATGAATTTCATCGGTATGCAGTGACATCTTTAGTTCTTCCTTGACTGGCGGCGGTTCCTCACTTTTGTGGAGTACCTTATCCTCGCTGTTTAATGCATGACAGATAATATCATCCACATTCACTTTGTCATTCAGGTTCCTACTATCATCCCCAGTTGCTTCATCCATGACACTTTGCAGCACTGGTTCGTTTTCTTTGTTTATGTCAGGAGCGTAACTTTTGAGAACCTCACTGATCAAGTCTTCTGCCTCCTTGCTTTCCATCATTTCAAACCCTCCGTCGTGTTCTTCTTCCAGCCTCTCAATTTCTTTCTCCTGAAGTAAGAAGTCGTCGTCGTCCTCCTCACGGTATTCCACCGACGTTTTCAGCTCCACCGGCGCATCACGAAGCAACTGCTCCATTTTCTTGGCCTCCGAGAAGATGTCCATGTCCAGAGACGTTTCAGGAGCGGACGTCTGCAACGTTGGAGTACTGGGTGGAGTGGTAGGGGGGACTACATCTGGGCCTTGCACCTCTCTTTCCAGGGAGAACTGTCTTCCACCAAGGATAGGTATGCTATATTTTGGTCTGGAAGGAGTTTTCTCACTGCCGTCGGATGAGGTGGACTTTGGTGCTGCTATCCTGGAAACCGACGGGATTTTACTTTTTGTATCTGTCGGAGACGAAGTCACTGAAAGATTTGACTGCACGTGTTCCTTTTCTGTGCTGGAGGTTTTTCTCAGTAATTTCTCGCCAGAGTAACCTGGGATTTTGTTCGGTGGGGTTGACTGTTCTTCTGGTGTTGAATAAGTCGCTATTTTTCCTGTCTTAGCCAAGGGTAAGGAGCTTGGTGGAGACTTGGAAGCTATGTTTGGTTCTGGAATCTTGGAACCTCCTGAAGTGGGGATCTTACTCTCTGAAGTCTTATTTGCGGGTGTAGACGGAAACGTAGGAATCCGTGACTGGTTGAGAGCAGGATAATCAGGTTTGGTGTCTTGTTTCTGCTGGGGTGATTTGGTGAAAGATGGAATCCGGCTCTGACCAACAGGGATGCTGCTACTCCCCTGGGAGGAGTGAGGCGGTGTTGGTATTTTATTTTTGGAAGCTTCACCTGGTGCATGACTCACAGGTGACTGTCCATCGCTAGACCCATTCAGAGTTGACTGCTCTTCGCTCCTACTGTCTTTTCGTGTCACAGAAGGTATCTTGGATTTAGGAATGCCAGACCTTCCAAAAGATGGAATCTTGCTGAGCTGCTTGGCTGTGTCGTGACCGTTTTGAAATGCTCCATCCGTTTGGGTTTTGGTGGGATCTTTGTTTTCTTTTGCAGAGTCAGACCTGCTGGGAGACAACGAAGTTGATGATGGAATCTTACTTACTAATTTGTCCTTGTGAGACCCGCTGTCTTTACGGCCTCCAGTTGGTAACTGTGATTTTGTCATAGCTGGCTCTTGGCCTCTATCGTTTCTATTGACAGACGGAATCTTACTTCGAGGAGGAGTCCGTTCTTCGGCGCCACTTTGTTTTGTGAGAGAAGGAATACGAGACACGTGTGTCTCAGAACTAGTTGGCGAACGTGCCAGAGATGGAATTTTCGACATTTCACGGTTACTGTTTGACAGAGAACTACCTTCTGGAATTGAGTTTTTCGAGGGACACTTGTTGAGAGGGCTTGAAGTTAAACTTCTACTGCTTGAAGACCTACTAATGCTGCTATCTAAATCTTCATTACTTATAGATGGCGAGGTAATGGGTGATTGGCCCCGCGGACGAACAGTGTCGCTTTTTTCCCGCCTTAAGCCTTGAGTACCACCTTTCTTACTGATGTCACTTAGTTCGCTCTTGGGACTACAAGGAGATTGAGATCGCGGGCTGGCTACGCCACTTTTGTCGTGTTTGAGATTGGAAGAGGAATGTGCCCGCTTCGGTCTAGGAATAGCGGTTGACGCAGCTGGTTGAGCTCGGCGTGATTTCACAACGTCACTTTTCTCGCGTCGAAGGTGGCCAATCCTCGACGACTCCTGGGGAAGCTGATTCACTAGAGAAGTCCTGGGGACAGGGCCAGTAGGCGGAAGTCGCGAATCAGTTGCTTTTCTAACGGAAGTGAAACTGGCACTCCTTTTTTTCGCGAGTGGTCTCTTGTTTTGAACAGTTTCCTGTTTACCAATTACTTGATTTGCAGGCCTGCTCACAGGTTTCACAACGCGCGCCTTACTTTGCGACTGTGCGTTGTCTTTAACTTGTATAAACAGCGGGTAACGATTAGAAAAATCGTTGGAGTCTTCGGAATGTTCAGGTAATGAAGTTACACTGTCAGCAGCTGCCTCACAGGCTTCCAACCGCGGAGACAGTGGAGGTATAGAACTGTTTTCTCCGTGGCAAACAGCACCGTTCAGTGCGGTTTCACTCTCGCTCTCTGAGTGTTTTCTTAACGGTGTGAAATCTCCTGATTTTCTTCGGCTGGTTGGTTTTTTCCGGATTCCTGCATCGCTGTGGCTTCTCTTGACTTTTCTTGGTTCTGAGGTTTTTCTGGGAGGAGCAGGTCTAAACTGAGGACGAATGTTGACCTCGGCTGGTGTTAAACCAAAGCTTGGTCCTGCACCGAATATGGCAGACGCGTTACGACCTTTGTATGACGGATCAGGGAGACTGCAACACAAAAAAGAAATACCAGTTACAAGTCCGTTGATATCTGGGATCTTACGGATCAGTTTCTTGCAAGATTGAAGCTGTGCGCAGTTAAAAGTTTGTATAAAAACTGATCTCCAATTAGCTTACTACCACTGAGTACAGTCAATGTGAAATAGTACAAATTGACCCCTAACTGAGGTTAACAATTTTGCTTTAGATACTCAGTTTAGGGACCACTTGACGATTTGCATGCATTAATCAATTCAATCACTTGATCCAAATACAATCATGGAATCCGAAATGCATTTTGTATTGCGAGCAGTGCTGGATCATAAAAAGGTTCGCTTGGCAAGTGCGCAGGGAAAGGAGGGAGAATGGGGGTAATTCTAAGTAACGACGAAAAATAAACGTTATGCTTGATCATTCAGACTCGAGGTTAAGACCGAAAGCTCACATGTGGGGCCATTACTTCCACCCCTGTATTTACGACGGTACTACTTTCTACTACACAAATACAACAGCTATTATACTGTTCAGCAACAAAAGAGCTAAATAGTTTAAATTCGCCTTTCAAAATGAAAATAAAAATATACAAAGAGCACAAAGCAAATATATTGGACATACGCTAATATTTAACTTACAACCACAAGTAAACTGTTCCACTTACAGCTTCTTATATTACTCTTTCAATAGCTATCCCCAAATCATTACTTAATACTCGGATCATTTTGAACTTACACGCGATTTAGTCGGTTATTTATTTTGAAAGCCTAATCACAAGGACTTCAGTTCTAGATCGCCCGCTGAGCTAAATACAATATGTGACCGAGTCTTTATGTCTAAGCAAAAACTGCGTGATGCATAATACGACAAAGACATGCGGCAGGGTAATGAAGTATTGGAACGACTTCTCGAGGTAGTAAATAAGATTTAGCAAAATTTGGATCTAAAGTATGCAAGAGGGAAGACTCAAGGAAGAGGAACAATGCGAAAAATGTCACGCCGCTGTCTTGACTGTTTGAAGCGCACAAGAATCTGTGCTGATCAATACACCGATACACGAAAGAAGAATCCAAAGCATAATCGTTAAACCCAAGTTTAAAATCAATTCACTTGCCTGCGATTTCGTTTAAACTTCGACGGATTCAACGTCAGTAGCACGTGCTCATGCCGTGGTTAAGAAGAAACACAAAATAACAATACAAATTTGTTTCCACGAGGGACACGCCTCGCTAAACTTCGGGCTCAAATAATCAAAGGAAATGTATTGTAGTAACACATGAGGTCATATAGAAAGACGCATCTGAAATTATTTAATGGCTATTAGCATAATTTGACAGTGACGGCAATTTGCATACGCGTGTACCTGTGTCTGAACAAAAGAAAACGAAAAGGACTAAGAAGGAACGGGTGTCTGTAATGTCCAAAGGTTCAAATGAAGAAAGCAACCATGTGCGCAAGTACGGAGTAGAGAAGATGTCCTTATCAAACATAATAGCAAAATACGGTATCAAAGCAAACCAACACCATAAATTGTGTTACCTAAGTTAATATAAGAAGATATTATGCAACTGCTGTCTTCTAACGCTACAAATCATAACTTTTGCAAACAAAGTTAACAACCCTGCAAAACAATGCAGCTTAATCCGAAAGAAATTTGTTCAGTCGAAATAACTGTATCATGACCGATCGTAGGTGTATGTTGTTTGTTTGGTATATTTTTCAACAAAGAGAGTTTTATCCAGAATAGTAACAGCCCTGTGAAGAGAGCTGACACAGGCGGATTAACATTATCACATGCGCCAATATCTCTCGATCAAGAACGCAATGGATCTTCGGTGGGCTCTTATCATGTAGGTCAAACAGCGCCTGCTCAATCCAGAAACCACAATCTATAACACTTTTTCCTATGAACATTTAACCTAACTAGGTTCCCTATTATTTTGCACAGTTTTCAGTGTGTTGATTAATTCTTATTTATTTCAACGGTCTTTTTTATTCTAGAAAAGACGGCAAAACGAGAGATGTTTATTGCGCGCTTCGGAAATGGAAAAACCGCCTCCGCTCTCTGTATGAATTGCACCTTGTTTTGTTCCACCGCCAACAGACTGCATTTAGCTCACAAGCGGCACAAAATGAAGTACAGCTTGTTCTCAAAAGATACAATGTCTCCGTTCCAAAACACTACCATAAAATACGTTATTTGCACAATATGACTTGCAAATCCACGACACTAAATATAGGGGGAGCTTTCGCCTTCTGAACACTAGCTTCAAATGCCATCTGATAGAATTCAAGCCTTTCCGACAAGAGGGCACATTATTATTTATGTTCATTGTTTTGTTTTTACATTATAAACGATATTTTTTTTACAAAAACTGTCTGTCAAGAAACCTGACTTTATCAGAATACCTCACGTTCTTTGAACGTCAATAAAGGGTTTACCTTCTTCATCATTACAAAATTGTCGACAAGAACAAGTAAACAGCTTCGTGTTTAAAGAACTGTCGCACTTCCGTTGTCTGAAACGACACTGTTTCTGACAGAAAACACCGTCTTTACTTACGGTTCTGCTAACTTCTCCCAAAACGCTGCCATTGCGAAGAGATTGCCCACAAAAAGACGATGTTAATACAATTTCGTTCATCAACAGCAACTTCCACTTGAAAGCTGAAAACGTCTGGTAATATATTTCGAAAAAATCCGTGCTAACAGACAAGACATCGTATCGACGCATTTACTTGATCACACTTGTTCATACCGTCGTTGCCACAATCAACCCACGAAGCCACAAATCCCACAATTATAAATCCATGGCAAGCTATCAAAATATCGATCGATTGTGCTTACTTCGAACGAAGCTTCAATTCTCTTGATGTCCACCCTAGCGCAACTGCTATCGAATATTTTCTAAATATACCAATGAACGCGGCGTTGAAGCGAAAAGTCTATTTACATTCGCCAACCAACAATACCGAAAGACAACGAAACGCCTGGCAAATCGTTAGAACCTATCAGAAACCGACAAAAACAATAACAACATTTATAGCCCATTTGGGCGCGACGGACAGTGCCGGTGAATAATTTATGAGACGCTGATTTAGGAAAGGTCCTCGACAACACGAAAATCGTGGCAGTTTACTTAGTAGGGGAACGAAGAAGTAGTATAACTATCGTTTTCCAGCCTGAATTCTTGATCACATACAAGCTATGAAAAATATTAAGTTTTTCTATATATTTGAGAAAAATATAAAAACCAAAGAAGGGAAATAACACTTAAGGTAGAAAAGGACCCCAAGAGAGCGTGACAGGTTTTAAAGTCTCTGACAGACGAGTTGCCGCGGGCAAAATGAAAAATCTGCAGGATACTCGGTAAAGATTTAAAACGAGAAGTCATTCCCAAGACTCTCAGTTTTCCGTAATGAATTGAAACCAATAATCAAGTCGCTTTAAAGAATAAACCACATAAAACAAAAGGAAAAACGTTCACTAAAGCAAATCTTTTTCACGATTGCCTTCCCAAAACTGGTAACGTAGTTAAACGACCTCGCCTAAATCCGTGGCCAAATTCAACCAGTAAATTGAGATCTTACTAAGTATTGTGAGTCATGCACGGTTCACAGCCTTCGATTTGGATTCTCAGCGTTTTATAACGGAGCATCAACAAACCGCAAAACAAAACAGATTGTTTGTTGTATGGGATATGACCGCTGAAGACTACACGGCTGAATATGACCACTATTCTCCGTGTTTAAAACCCAAAGATGGTAAGATCATTCTCTTTTCTACCTACTGCAATCGACACACAATTGTATTTACTCTCAGATGCTAAACAAAGGAAACGTGTTTTGTACGTCATATCGAACAGCTGAAAGGCTCTAACCAACGTATATGCCCAAGTTCTTTTACAACCAGTTCTTTTACCACTTTGGGATGGACCACGGTTGTGTGCAATCTATTTAACAATACGCTGACAGGTATCGCCCTTAACACAAAATTTTCATTTCTAGCGGACGTTATCGTTTTCAATTACACCCAGCTAACAACTTAGCTACAAAAGAAACTAACTTTGAATGGAGTGCTTAAGTTAGGCGATTGATATTCGGCACAGAACTGGAACGCGTGCACACTTACCGAACGCTTCAAAGCGAAGGATGGAAAGAAGTCTTAGATTTCGATCGACGGCCTCACACGACGCATCCAACAGATCTCACTCGCTTTACAGATCAAGATTTCTTAGAAGGTGCATTAATTGAAAACTGTTTCCCCGCGGGTTGACAACAACAGAATTATGGAAATAAATTGTGACAACTTGCAGGGGGATTAGGTCACGTACCTGAAGAACCAATCAGGATTCATGAGCGAGTGTTAATAACACCCGGCAAGCAGCGCGCTCGCTCTGTCTTGTCGAAACTGAAAACCTCAATGTTTTTCCTGGTTTTGCTAATGTCGCCTGCGTGGTGAGCGCCGAAGAAGCTAGCATTGTGCTTCAAGCCCAAGAAAAGATAAAAAATTAAAATTTCTTAAATTACGAGTTTTTTAGTTTTATTGTACAATGTAATTTCAATGGATAGTTTGGAGAGGATTTTTGTGCTAAGTTCCCAAACAAAAAAACGTCGTCTTTGCCACTGTTATTAAAGTAGTGTTCGGCATATTTTTTAACCTGTCCCTGTTGCATCGTCTCGTCCAGAAATGAAAAATTAGAACCCGTATAATCATATTCAATGCACTTTTAAAACTCTGGACGGAACTGGAAATGAGTGAAGTCGGACTTCTGCACTTCTGCACTTGAATTTGAATTTTCAAAACTCAAATTTTAATAACGTGTAATTAGGTTCTGCTTTACTCACTGCTGGAAATCCTTTATGTCAACAATCTGTGTTGCCATGTTCAACTCGGTTAGACTGTGCAGAAATAGGATGGAACAAGCGCTAGCGTACGTAGCTTCACGACGTTTCTGCGAGCCTGCAGCTAATTTACCCTAAGGATATTTTCCATTTCCGGATTGAAAATCCAAGACCTCTTTCTAGTTTAGAAATTTTCCTTGACCGTTTTCATTTGATTCAATGTTTTATGCGTCGAAAAAAATATATATATAAAATTTTACATTTCTATTGTATCTCTGACCTACTGGAGTCTCAAATGTTATGAAAACTTGGCTGAACAAACAAGACCAACTCATATTGTATACAAATATTACAGGGAATGTCAAAACGCATTATCGACGACATGAATGTCACCATCAGAGGTGGAAGTGTAGGCGACGGAAAATCTTGCAACCAAAAAACAAATTAACGATGATATCAATAAGCCCGCGGGATTTGCTCGGAAATTCTCCGTTATGAATTTTCAGCGGTCGCTTCTACGTTGATACTTAGGAGCACCTATAAGCGAAAATTTTTCTTCATTTATTTTTCCTGTCAATTGATATCACAATAATAAAGCCAGCGCAAAAGCCTCTCTCCAGGGCTAAATCACATCGCAAAATCATATATGATTCGAACCTAAAAATACACTAATATTGTATAAATCTGAATCTTAAATCTTGCGACTAACAACCCACTAGAGATAATCAAGAAAAAAAGAAAGAAATAGAAGTAATAGACTCCGATTCAAACGAAGAACCTGCTTGCTGCAAAAGCCGTAAATTTCCATTTTGCATGTCCAGTTCTGTTAGATTTATTTCATTACATTACGTATGTTGGGATTACAGCTATCTCCCTAAAAGTACGTCACTACTAGTCTTACCATGGCGACAGCAGCTTTGCAGAAACACGACATAAATCTAACAGCATGCAAGATGAGAAATTTTAAAAATCGTGACATTTCAAAGTCGTATAACCGACTTAAGAAATCAGAAAATCTCCTAAAATAGATAACCTTACTTTCTGCTTGCAAGTTTCGCCTCCTTCAGAAATGTGCAATGGAGCACACTCTACAGTCAGAGCACAAGAAAACTGAACCATCTCGGAGGAGAATCTGCGAAACGCGGACACTCAACAACAAACAAACGCAATTAAAATCGGCGATGGCCACGATCATCCGGGAAAATATTCGGACCATCTTCGCATTCCGCTCGGAAAACAATCGGGGACTTCTGAGGAAAGGGTATAGATTACTATGTCCATAATAAGTAACACAATAGAAAACACGATTTAGGGAATCTACTTGGCAATTATTTCTTTCATAAACAAACCTTGTGTAACGTAACGGGTAAAAAAAGTGCCACTGAGCATGACCAGTAACGTGTTTGGATTGCTCAACGAAATTTCCAGGTTTTTTCCCTCAGCTGAGCCTTAGTTCTTAGGGCGCATTGGGCGTGACAGATAAAAGAAAGATGAACAAGATGTCTGTACCAGTGAATGGTAAACTGAAATTACCGATGATCTAAATCTGGATATAAAACACTAAGTTAATATATAAAATGATTTTGAAAGAGACAGTATATTTGCCTCTAACCATATGCGGAAAATTAAGGAAAATTCGTTCAATAAACAGAGTATTCTCGATTGGTGACGGAGTAATTAATAATATGGATATGTTCTGTCTTGTCAAGGGGCATACTTGTAATAAAGATTGATACTAAAATTTATTCATATGGCGTGAATTGTGATAATTAATATAGGAATTGTTTTATGTTTGTTTCATTTAACTGGGGACGGACCCAACACAATCACGTTCACGAAAAAAAACGCTTTGTTTGAAATGTTCTCGTACGTTCTATTTTCATCGATGACCCACTCGCCAAAATACACAAAGGTACATTGATTAAGCACTCAAGGTATAAGTCGACGACAAAATTAAAACAAAATTATATTCATGTCGCGAATGTTACTAAGACTCAGTGCTCGCAGTGTTTTGGCGAGAGAATGCAGTGACTGCTTCGTCCAAATGAAAATTGTCTCACAGGGAAGCTCGAAGCGAAGCGAAGAAAATAGTAAAACATGCCACAATCTGTAACAGTGTACCGTGGGAAAGCGAAAATATTCCACAGTTTTGATAAAAGAATCGAGAGACAGTCAGTACAAAAACAAATTGGCCCAATTATTTTTAAAAAGAAGAAATATTAGATTTCCAAAAATTAACAGCCGGGAAAACATTAGACCGAAATCAAACGCTCGATAAATATTCTGCTGGGGCTATTGCCTGAAACGAACAGAAACGAAACATACCACCTTGAATATAAATTACTATACCGGCGATAGCGCCTCAGTACTGACAAAAACACTAAAATAAACTAGTTGCAACTGTCCGTACTAACCTCGGAGAATTCTCTGCTCCGAAAAAAGACAGCATAACAGCAGAACTTCGGCGAAGTTGAAACTGCTGACCAATTGAAAACGGGCTAAGTCGATTTCTGTTCGCAGAAACTTACCACGCTGAAAAGCGGCCAATGAATTACAGGACACAGAAATTAATGTTTAGGAGTATTACCAAGAGTCTCTCTTCTCTTGAATATACCGAATAAAGAAGCAAATAGATCAAGAAAAGCCACAAACTGCTGAGTGAAAGCTGAGATGAGTGCGACACGTGCGATAGCCTTATTCACACTTGCTGTCAATCAGTGCATGACATGCTCAGCGCTTGACTACACACGTCATTGTCACACAAACACGAACGTAACGCTTTATGAAGATTAGTCAAATATCCTCTCACTGTAGGTTTTAACTGTTTTAAACAATCATTCATCATACAAACATCAACAATTTTACCGAAAACAAGTCTCAGGCTTACTGAAAAAAGAACAAGTTCATAAAATATTTTTGTCTTTAGCAGGTTGTTGAAAGAAAGATTACACTTTTTTTCTTACTCTAGACCCATGGGTTATGAACAAAAGCCCTCCCAGACATTATTCTCCACAAATTATTCTATTTTCCAAAGAACTGCCCCAGGAAATATTTTGTAGAAAAAACTTATTAATCTGTTTGTTTCACAGAGCTTTTGTTATTTGCTTTGACTGTTCATAATTAGAAGTCGATTTATTATTAGGATGTCGGAGAACAATAAGTTTTCAGCGAACTATGCTGTTTAATCCGCTTTACTATTTTAAAATTTGTCCCAACCTACTGACGTGAAATGAATTTAATTTTAATCCGTGCACGTGTGGAGACCAAAGTCCCAAAGGAGGCAAGCACACTGGCACCAGGCCTTTTACAGGCTGACAACAGCTGAGCGGCAATGAAACCAAAGTTGGTTGAAAAGTTCCAAGTTTGGTAAGTTAAAAAAGGCGATTTTACCCGAGCGAGTGCAATGCAGCCTAAATCAAAAGCATCCTATGGTAAGCTCGTGCAGCAAAAATGGCTGCGTGTCATGTCCTGCATGTTTCCGAATCTGAACCGAACACTCAAAGATCACGTGGCATATTCCAAATTTTGATTTGCCGCTGAATAAGAACCTTTTGACGATCTTGAGACGATTGGGATCCGAATATTCTATTGTTTACGCGTGACCTCCGGATTCCCCCATCCACCACTATTTGAGCTAAACCTCCACGAACTAAAAAAGAACAGGCTGGAACGAGATCCGAACTCGTGACTGCGCAAATACCAGTGCGATGCTCTACCAGCTTAACTGCGCGCTCAATGCTCCTCTCAACCAGACTAAACATGCACTCAACTATGAGCATAGTCTACTAACTACCCGGGGGGGGGACTCCCATATGGAGTGGACGGGGATGCTCGTCGGAAATTTTGAATTTAACCCCTAAAAGAGACCAATCTGGGCGTGGCCGAAGCTTATGCAGATCCTTAAAAGAGACCAGTTTCCACGAGTTTCAGTTCGTCAAGTTTCGTATAACACTCTCGTAAAACAATAGACAAAGACATTTTGTTACAGTGGACTTTGGATATTAATGGTATGGAAAACTTTGTTTATATGAATTGAGCAAATATAAAGAATCAAAATTCTTTCTGTTTTGTTCTTACTTCGCGTGCAACCCTTAACGAGACCTTGACGGTTAAAAATAATGACATTTTGCCCAGAACACCCTAAGCGAGACCAAAATCCGAAATTTACACCCCTAAGCGAGACGACGAGCATCCCCGTCCATTCCATATGGGAGTCCCCCCACCGGGACTAACTATGCTATGAGGTAACAAAACTCTGTTGGGGGTAAGCCCACAACAGAACGCTTGTCAGCATAAGGGGTGGCGAATGGTCCTTCAAAAACTCTGGGTCTCGCAAAATTTTAGTCGAATTTCACGGGTCTGCAGTCTCGTTTTTTAGCTGTTATGTGCGTCTCGCAGTCTCGATTTTTATACGAAAGAGTCGCACTCAAAACACTTTGAGGTCTGGGTCTCGCAATCTAAAAAGTCAAAATGTCTCGGGCTCGCAAAAAAAAACGCTAGTCTCGCCGTCTCGCATAGTCTCGCATTTACCATTCGTCACCCCTAGCATATCGTCCCAGGCATACAAAAACATGATTTTCACAGCATTTGACAACTGCTGATTGCGCAGCAGCACAGATTTTGTCCAAACCAAAGTCTCAAAATGCCGTTTCTTACTGCTCTAAAATGAAATCTAAAGATGATTGAAAACTGAGCAAACTTTTGTCTCAGTCGCGCTTCCCTATATCAGGATCTCCTAACCTCTCTAACCGAAGAGCACTGAAGAAATTAACCCTGGACAGCAACAAATACTTGTTGTCTAAACTACAAACGTAATTATCCCGTTATGACGATATTTCGAGACAGCTAAGTTTCTTGGCCACGATTCAAACATTCATCACAAGACATTGTACTATAAATACATCAGTACTGTGAGCAATGTGACGGATAACTTCCTACTGGAAGCGGCAGACAAACATCTTTCGGCGATAAATTGTTAAAATTTATGTGATACAGAAGTAGATATCCAACACGCACGCTATAAACTCGATCAAGAACAATATTGTAGAAATCTGACGGGCTCACATGACGAAACGTAGACGTGTGGGAGATGCCAAGTCACCGTTATGCAACACAGTTCTCTCACGTTTATATACGAGAATGTACCAAGGCAGTTCAAAGCTTCTTAATTATTTGAATTTGTCAAACTCGAGTACAGATGTTTCTCTGATCTTAAGAAAAAAGAAATCGTATTTTGTTTCGACCTGCGACGCGACATTGCTCCGTTCGAACATATATTACGAAGGTTAAAATGTAGTACAATTTCTACTTTTCTTTTACCAGAGAAGTCTAGCATGAGCATGAGTTGAAATCACGGAACCAAAATAATGACTAATTTACCGTCAACTGCCCGGAGCTTTGAAGTCTGCAATAGAATATGACTGAGCTGAAAAGAACTGAGACTCCGTTGAGGAAGAAATGTTACGAAAGTGAATTATTTTCCCGAGGTCAAGGAAATCGGTCACGAAATACTGTCGGGATTTAGCCGAGTTTGATCGAGAAATACGTCACGAAGCTACGGCGGAAATGTTATTTTCTCTAAGTTGCATTTTGTTCCATTTCTCGAGTTCACGGCGGCTTACTTCTAGTCTCATGAAAATTTACTGTCGATTTCCAAAGGCCAGGCCCGGATACAACCATAGAGAGTTGCTTTATTGATCTGAAGTAGTAATCTTTAGAAAAATATTTTTTGCGATAGACTTGTTCTGGTCAATCCAGATGGGACACCTAGCCAGCCCAAAGGAGTAAAAAAAAAAAAAATACAAACAGAGAGAACCAATCAGCTATTAATTGTTAGTATTGAAGATTTCCTTTACACTGAGGATTTACTTCGTCACCCTTCTTCGTTTTTTCAAGTCTGCTAATTTTGTTTGATATATTGTGAAAAAAAATGCGGCAAGCCTTTTCAGCACACAGCTGAGGAACGGCAGCCAGCATCAGGTCGTTATGATCCTGCCACTGCTACAACAAAATCACGGTCCACAGGCTTGTGATTAAGTGCAGCATCCGGCCGGAGTAACCTGGGTAGCACTAATATACTGAGAGGAAAAAGGAAATGCATGTTCGCTTGTTGGAGGGAGGTTGGAGAGTTTGAGATTAGTGAGCAGAGATCGTAGGCTAGCTATAAAGGTAAATGGATAATTATCTGAACTTGAGATAAAAGAACTGAAACGAGAAAAGAAGTAAACCGGCAACGAAAAAGGGGGCTGTCAACTCATCTGACCAGTGAAATGACAAAGGTGAAAAGGTAGAGAAATAACAAGATCTCGGGAGAGAAATTCGAAAGATGTGGGGTGTAAAGACAAAGGTGATACCCATAGTGGTGGGGGCATTGGGAACAATACCGCTGAGGTTAAAAGAAAATTTGAGGACCATTGGTGTGGACACATCCATTGAACTGATTCAGAGATCTGCACTGTTGGCGACGGCAAGAATTCTTAGAAAAGTGCTGGAAAAGTAGACAGAAAAGGAAAGAAAAATGAAGGATGCTTTTGGTTACCCTAGGCAACTGGTTGTTGCCTGGAGCCAATGAAAACCAGATTTAAAACCTTTTATCTGATACTATTAGCGAATAATGATAATGATAACGTCCACCTATGCCACTGAAAATGTACTCTGCATTTAATTCGAATCTGCCTTACAGTTGAATCAATTTATTTCAGTTGCAAGTACCAGTTTTTCTTTAGAAACACTGATTATAAATATCCACTTCTCAAAACAACACTTCAGTTCTGTTGCAGGAATACACGGTAAATCAAGAAAAAAAAACAGAAATTGAAGAAAAACATTTCAGTGCCACACTCTACAAAGAAGTGATAGTGAGGGGGTTGTCTTGCCGCTAATGTCGAACTTTCTGCATGTTTGAGCAGATTGTTAAAATACAACTGAATCGGAAAAAGATAAATGGCAGGTTCACAAATCATCTAATCACTGTGAAGACTTCACTTCGATTTGACATATAAGTCAAGGCCATGAAATAGGAAAAGCCTTTAAAAGCAAACGAAGCTACCGAGTCGCTATGATATTCCCAAATTGTTTTATCGATTTGAATATTCAGCATCGATGATACAAAACATCGGTCTTACATGGTGTGATTAAAGGCCACATGATGAAACAGACTAATTTTGCACATTGTCAAATTTGTGTGTCGTTGTACTTAAACTGGGTTCTAACATGATTGCATCTTTTGAAGAATCGAATGTGAATTAATTCTATCCTTTTATACTTCCACGCGGTTTAAGCCACCAATTACCCCAAGACAATAGCAACACGAAATCTCAAAACCTGTGAGGATAGCCAAATTGTTGCCTTATCTATAGAAGCCACAGAAAAGATTATCCGACAAAGCCAGTCGGCGAACACGTCGGAAAACGCATGTCAACGATTAACTCGAGTCACTAAATTTTAAACTCATAAATGAAAGAAGTGTCTTTCAAGGCCGAATCGACGGAAACCCATGGCGTTTGTAATCGAGAACGCCATCGAAAATTCAGCATCAATTTTCTGTTCTTGTCTTCCAAAAAATACAACAGAAGGAAAATCTTCGCTCAATAAATTATTTCTGTTGCTATCCCATGGGACGATATGAACCAGAAGTCTGAGAAAATTCAAATTCGCGATGGGAAATATGAGTCTTTCACTGAAAACATCTGCCATTTTAGAGCTGCGATCAATTGCACGGAAATACAAATTGAAAATCCACACCCATACGACCCAATATTATTTGAAGAAAACACTTTTAGATTATAGCAGTTCAAAGGCTAAGACGAATTGAGAAAGGAAGTAAAAAGTTTGTGAGAATACACTTACATCACAGAGCCTCCGTAGCCGCGCGGCAAGTCCAGAATTCTGCAGTGACAGATCAACAGCAAAACTAGCGTCAAACAATGCGACACTCCCAACTACCAATGGTGATTTTGGATGCGAATCAAGCCAATAAAAGTTCTGTTTACCTCTGTCGTTCTCTGAGCCATAGGTTATCCATGACTCAACGTCAAGGGGACTGTCTGATCTCTATGCACCCTTTAAAAATCTTCCGATTGAGTAATTGTACACGACTTGAGTGTGTTCGGCCATGTTGAAAGGTTCTTGCGAGAAATAATTGATAACATAGCTAAAGATCCCCATACAAGCTTTGCGATTGGGGCAGGTGTAGATCGCAATGATCCAAAAACAATTATGCTAGGATAGCGCGCGCGTCTCGGTCATTGTACCACAATGCCTTTATTTCATTGGATAGCTTGACTGCTAAAATTATTGTACAGAAATCCCAAACCAAACCGATCAGAAAATTTACATGTGCATAATGACTCTACTGCTGTTAGTTTTGGAACAAGCGCCAGTTTTAATTCAAATTAACGATGACAGATCGGCTTGAACACAGAATTTAACATAGAATTATTTGCAGTTACGACTTGCGGCGGTAATGAAAATATTTATTTTATTCGAAAAGGGTTTTATAAACTATTACATTTAAATAAATTTGGAAGCCTTCGTCTCTCCCGCAATCGATGGAACACACCAAGAAAATTATTTCAAGATGGTTTGTAGCAGCTGGTTGTGGGACCTTGGAGTGATATCAAAGAAAGATCTATTATACTGCAGAATACTTAGTGACTAACCATTAAGTTTATAACCAGTGCTCCTTTAAGTTGCCATCAAATAGTTCTGAATCAAATCAAAGAATTTTACGCCAAAAGTGTTCGTAGAAAAGGATGAGACTTTGTGAAGAGAACCTATTTTGTCCGTTAAACAATAAACATAATGCGTGGTCCAGCTGGGAAGAAGTCTATCAGAACGGCGGCAAATCTCTTTCACACTACAATATGCAATTAAGAGATTTACATTTACTCCACAGATGGTCATTTGACAAAACAACGGAGAACGGGCATTTCTGAAGACTTTCTGAGTACCTAACAAACAATCAATCTCCAAGTGAGGTAAAAGGACGATGCGAAGCTTTCAAACATAATAGGATTTGTTGAGCGTAAAAGAATAATTAGCTGATAGCTTCGCGCCTATTCTATCACAAAACAACAGTTTTCGAAATACATATTTAACGCATTTTCTACTGATCGAAAGATTATGAAAAAAAATTAGTTGTACTGTCTGACTGTGAGTAACCGATATCTCTGGTGGAGTCTGGAGTGAGCAACGTTTACGCCTGATCCTCGTTCGCCAGTGATTCTCGCCTACTTCAGATAATTGAAGTTGTGAAACATACTGGCAGTCGTGTGTATTAAGCCGCCTTCCGTATAGAGCGTTTGCACATGACATCACGGCAGCCATGTTGGTGTTCCGAAACAATGAAAAGGCGGCCATGTTGGTGTCCTAAACTGATCCTCCAGGAAATAAATTCTATACTTATGCAAACATCTTCTTTTGTTTCCGTTAAAAACATGGCCGCTGATCACGTGAGTGAAAAGGCCCTAAACTTGTTCTGCAATCAGCCGAATAACCAATACCCTGGTGCATTGCCTTGCTGACGCCACCAAGAGTATATGGGAGGGGTACCCGCGGCACGCTGAGCAAACTGTATGGTCGTCACGATTTCCCCCTTCGCGCACACGAGATTCTCTTTTCTCCAATCCACTTTGTAGCACGCACCACTAAAGCTAATCAACGATAGATAGAAATATCGATCTTCAATCTATTAATTCAAACAGAGCGACATGCCAAAAGTTCACTTAATTGTTTATTCAATATTCACTAATCAATACGATTAAAGCTCTCCGTTTTCCAAGAACAGCAGATCATTTAACTGAAGATTTCACATTGCAGAGTGCCTTCCGTATTTTGCGGTGCTTTGGCTATTTAGGATGTCAATTCTCGTTCTAGATTGGTGCAGTAACAAATGAAACTTCTGTATTTCATTAGTCCACTGTTCCTTTCTGTTTTTCCCACTGTTCTGGTTTCATGGTCTTCAAGGTCACAGCATGGATGGTCTTGAGTTCCTCTGCCAAACAAGAGTTCACCATCCTATGTTGTTCCAAGAGTCGCTTTCCTTCAAACTTGTCAGAAACAATGACAATGGAAAACTTTGCTCCGCAGCCATCAGACATGTCGTTTACTTCCTAATAGGTGAGATTACAATGCAAAGTATGAGCTAACCCAATGTTGTTTGATTGGGCAAGGTGATTATGTGTTATGTATGCCTCTTTAAATGTAGTGCTATACATATGCCACTTATGTATTTGTGTAGTTTAAATTTAACTCTTATAATTGACAGCAACCAGAAGTCCATAACCCACTTCTGCTATAGCTAGCAACAGATATCTCATTTTTTATGAGTGTAGTGTATTTCACTTCTAAAATTCCGGAGGAATGTGGATTTTAATGAATGGGTTGTTGTTCATCGTGGAAAATGTGATGATAATATAAATTCTTCTTCTTTCACACGATGAAGTCAAGGGATGTTGATCGCGACGTTTCGATTGCTTACTGCTAGCCTTTTTCAGGCGATGGGGTCGACTGAACCCTGTTTGGTATCTAGTAGCCTGCCGTATTTTCACACCTACCATTACCTTTATTGTTACCTTTACTATTATTACCTTCACGAATTCATTACCGACTCACCCCTCCCTCACCTCCTTCTCTACTATTTCCCTCCCCAATCCAACCACTGAACTCTCTATACAATAACATGTGCCATCAGTCACATCTTGGATTGCTGCCTTGCAATACGCACCTGCCTTACTGTCGGCTCATCTCCGGTGTAATATAATTTATTCATTTCCTTTGTTAGTTAGGGTTAGGTACATTGTTAAGAATGCTTTGTGTCCTTTGTTTTACGTCAGTTGTGTGAATAATTATATTACACCGGAGATGAGCCGTACTGTCACTATCTGGTTCACATTTAAAAACATTTCGTTCTGGTTTCTTTCTTTGTGTAATGCCGTGCGTTCCGGAATCTAGCCGGCAGACAGGCACAATAAACTCACGTTATTGGAGGAAATCATACGATTTATACAGGAAATACGATTTCCTCAAAACTTAGACTTTTCCTTTGTAGAGTGTAAGACTGCACACTTGTTAGAATCAGCAGACCTAACCTATCTTTAAACTAGGAATATAGCACTGATACTTATTCTAGGCTTGAAACATGGTTGAGATCGATAGAAATCATAATCAAACCATTAAATCCGTGATGTTTAGACAACAAATACTGTCTCTCCGCCGATTCTGTAGCCCCAAACAAGAACTGCTTACCAAATGGGATGGACTAAATTCCTTTTGAAGTTTTTCTTCAAGTAATTCAGTGGACATTTCTCCTAATAGTTTCCTCAAAGATATTCGAAAATGTTGTTTGCCCGCCCGAGGTAGGTATGTCATGTATGAAGAAAGATATTATACTGCAAATATTTTCAATTGTCGTCAGTGTCGGAAAATATTCGTGTGGTACAAGCATCAGTCATAAATAACGTATTGTATAGTTGCTGACCATTTTCAGTGGGCTCACGTGTTAGTTTTGTTGAGTGAATGTCTTGACGTTAAAAACATGGGGAAAAAACAACATCAGAAGGATAAATTGTAAGTTTTGTTGCTCATATGAGTATTTTGAGATTATGATGATATATTTTTAATAAATGAAAGATCCTCGCAGTTTTGTGAGCAACAGAGTCAGTTGCCAAGATAAGACCTGAAAAAATTCCGGCTTGAACTGGATTTGAACCCATGACCTTGCAATGTCGGTGCAACGCTCTAACCAACTGAGCTGTCAGGCCGACTGGGAGCAGGTCATTTGTGAGTTTCGTCCTGTACCCGTAGAAGATGAAGAAATGAACGTATATTTTGTGGTTCAATTTTATCCTTGGTTCAAGTATTTTTTTCCTTTGTTTCAAAGTCATTGTCATCAAATTACCATAACCAAAACAAACGAAAACCAACTTTGAACCAAGGATAAAATTGAACCAC
Source organism: Ricordea florida (assembly GCA_949710005.1). Classification (NCBI taxonomy): domain Eukaryota; kingdom Metazoa; phylum Cnidaria; class Anthozoa; order Corallimorpharia; family Ricordeidae; genus Ricordea; species Ricordea florida. The sequence goes on along the minus strand of OX453277.1, from coordinate 1,055,975 downwards.
AACACATATCTATTTTTATGAAAATGTCATATATGTGCACTGCCGGACAAAGATATTTTTGAGGGATGATATGTAATCTAACATCAATTTTTTGAAGGTATTTGACAAACAAAGAATGGAGAGAAGAGTGGGGTGGAAAGAAAGCTGGTAAGTTATTCTAATGTTGCAACTTGAAGTGTTCTAAAATCAATCATCATATTTTTAAAAACTTAATGCCAAGGTTTTATGAAGTAAAGTTTCCTTCCTCGTCTGATGTATCCTGAGCTTGGTTAGCTGTGGAAAGCAACAGGTTATCACTTTATTTGTCAGATGTTGGTGAGAAGGCAAGCTTTAGAAGGTTACCTTTTGATTGCTGCAGGTAATTTACAATTTATTATGCTTTGGGAAGTACATTTTATGGTTTCCTCAGAGGAAGTCTTGTTAAATTGGAGTTGACACTTTTTTTTTCAGCCTTTCCATGCAGCCATTTGAGCATCCACTTTGTACAAAAGATGGAATCATATTTGACTTGCTGTGAGTACATTTTATTATTTATTCATTTACTTACCTAAAAGTATAGTCCATACTAACCTCTGATTACATTACACTTTTATTTCAGAAATATTGTTCCATATCTAAAGAAGTATGGCAAAAACCCAGTGACTGGAGAGGTATGATTTCCAAACTTCAGTGGGAGAATGTTTAACACTTACATCATCTGTGCAATGAGTGCCTTGAGAACAAAGCCCCCCATTCTTGAACAATTAAGTTTACATTTTTACGTTTAATTTTTTGGGGTCTCAAGGGTCTTAGGGGGTCTTTGTTTTCAAGACACCCTATGAACAATAATGTAATTATTTTACGTATATCTTTTGACTTTTCATAGTAAGAATTACACCTCTATTCTGGTCAATGTATATATGGACTAATGTTTGGCCTTCATTCTCACATTTATACTCATGTAATACTCTTAAATGCTTTAATACAATTAAGTGTATATATATATACTAATTATGCAATGCTTTCAAGTAGTATACTATGGAATATCCCATGAATCACTTATATTTTCTAGGTATACACACAAGCCTTTAGGCAAGTGTATATGTTGTAGCTTAAAATGAATTTCGGGTCAAAATGGTTTCAAACTAGTTTGATTTGTTTTCTTTTTCTTTGTTTCAGATTAATTTTCATAATCCTCCAATAATCTAAAACAGGAAAAAACAAATGAAACTAGTTTGAAACCATTTTGACCTGAAATCCATTTTAACCTACAACATATATACCAAGAGAATACAAGTGACAAGTTGGATATTCCACGGTATACCACAAACAAGGGAACTTGCATAACTATTTTATACTATTCCATAGAAAATACAAACAACAGTTGAAAGAAACTGCTGAGAATTGCAACACATGATGGGAAGATTAGGTGTGATACTGTTGAATTGCACTGATCAATGGGAAGGTTCAGTGAAATACTGACGAATACACAATGGCCTTTCGTCATTCTGATTGGCTGTATTTTCTGTGGCATGGTATAAAGTCTAATAGTACAGTAGGTGGCTTGATAACCTCAGGATCAGGGATTTGAATTTAACAAACCTTTGTACATTGATCAAAAAAATTCCTTTGCTTTGTCTTTGCAGTATGTTACCTGACTATTATACCTATGACAAGTGTATGTAATTTGCAACTGAAGACAAAATTGCAGGTAGATAAAGTAACAAGAGTTCGCTTTTTCATGGTTAGCTTTTCAAGTTTAAGTTTTTTTTAGTCTCTTCAGGCCAAAGAATTGACAAAATTGAATTTTCACAAGAATTCTGAGGGTGAGTAACATACCTGTATAATATTGTACTGCTCAATTTACTGAGTGTTTTGCTCTGTAGTTGTTGCAGGCAACTTGGTTTACCACTGGTTTAGTTGTTCCTGCTTCAGTTATTTTGATTGAATCTATGACACAAAGGATCCCAACAAGTTTTATATAAAATAATAAATTCCCTCTCTCTTTGGTGGGGATCCAACAGCCACTATCAGTAACTGCAGTAATTTTTGTTTTGTCCACAGGCCAATACCACTGCCCAGTGACCTTCAAAGTGTTCAACCAGAACTCTCACATTGTTGCTATAAAAGCAACTGGGAATGTCTTCTCTCATGAAGTAAGTTGACCCAGGTATTCACTTCCTGTCTTATTAGCTCTCACAGTCTCGATAACAAAAAAAAATACAGTTCTATGAATACCTGAAAGATGTACATAATTTTCAGGATGCAAATTCTGAAAAATCTTTTAAAATTATCTCTGGAATTTTGTTTGAACAGCTCTTTTTTCCTTTCCTAATGTTGATAGATGATGATTAAGTATGATCTTTGAGTCTTTTGGTATGCACTTACTGTTACACTTACAAAACTTCAAACATGACCTGAAAAGCAACATTTGGTTGTTGTAAATTAAATTATTTGATGTTGTAGATATCTATGAACTAAAGCAAGGTATGATCCTTCTCTGAATTTTCAATAGGCAGTGGATCAGTTAAATCTGAAAGCAAAAAACTTTAAAGATCTACTCACAGATGAACCTTTTACCAGGAAGGACATAATTACAATACAGGTTGGTGTGAAGGACAGGACAGGAGGGTTTTGTAGTAAGTAACACTATTGTGTGTGATGGTTGAAATTAAAAATCAAAAGACCAGAATCAGGTGAATTTTCACATTGTGTCCATAAGTCAAGAGGGAAGCAGTGTCCCATATGTATTGTTATTTATTATTATTGCTTTTTTTTTCAGGACCCAACAAGCCTTGAAAAGTTTAACCTGGCTAATTTTCATCACTTAAAGAACAACCTAAAAGTTATAAATGAAGGTTTGTTCATATACAGGGTATATGTTAGTTTCCAACGGTTTGGTTTGTTTAGGTAGGAAGTTAGAGACCCAGATTAAGATCTGGGAAGTAAGCTTTTGCGATGTCATGCCATACAGCAAGTGGCATTGTCATAAACCTAAATGATATTATTTAGGTTGTCTCATTATTTTGGCTAACAGCCTGCAATGACTGATCTATAAGTAACTGGCAACAGGTAATGGTCTGCTCATTCAATTGATGACTGCAAATATTAAACAGTCATTTGATGAGGCTAAGCAAAATTATTGGGACTTTTTCAGTGTCTCTGCCTAGAGTTAACCATCAGATGGAAATTATTCTGTACATCTAAAGCATACTGGTCTTTTAGTTCTTGTTTCAATAGTAATTATATTTTTCTATTAAATTCCTTCAGAGGAGGAGAAAGCCAGAAAGGATCCTAAGTTCTACCTGAACAGGGCCAACAATGACACTCTTGTTATCCTCAGTGAACTGGAAAAAACTTACAAAGAACCAGCTGTGAGTTTGTGGTTCTTCAATTTTTGACTGTTTAATTTCATCTTTCATTGTAGCTTCTGCTCCAACTGCGATCCTGACAAGTCATATATTTGCATTGATTAAAATTTTTAAAAGAAAAGAATTGCAGCTTCTTGCGACTTCTAAAGTACTTATGAAAATATGCACATCATTTTCTGATACTAGAGTATTGAATTTTGACAAATTTCAGGGGAATTATGAAAATCCTTTATCTCAGTGGTGACATGTTACATGTATTTGTATTTCCTTGTTAGGAGAAGAAGTCTGGATCAAGAACAGAGACAGTCACAGAAAGAAATGCTGTAAGTATTGTGATGCAAACATTCAGGATAGATGACAATTAGCAACTACTCCCCAGAGTGGAGGAAAATATGAATCATTATCTACTGAGACTGAGGAGAATAATACATTTTGTATTCTACCCAGTATGTTTGAGAAAAAGCAAATTTTAGTTTTAAAAGCAAAGAAATTTCCTATTTTTATGCTTTTCTGAGACACAATGACCCCTTGAACAATAATAAGACAGGCACCTTGAAATTTCAGTAATTTTTAAGTTAAAGCTTATATCTTGCAGGAATGTGCAACAAGGTTTAATCTTGTCCTGCTTTGCTGTATTTATTGATCAAACAGAGAGATTTAGAGGACAAATTTATTTATTTGTGTTAATGCTAGTACATGTAGCTTAGTCAAATATACATGGATGATAGTCAGCAAGAGTGCCCTCAACCTCTTTTTTGGCAGGCACATTATTCAACAGGTGCAGTGGCAAGCTCATTCACATCCACTGCTCAAGTTCCCGTCACTAAGCAAGAAGCAGGTACTTGTATGATGTTTGCTAAACTGCAGCTGAAGTTATGTACCTACCTAGCTAATTTGGGGTTCTAATATTCCCCATCAATATCCATGCCAAGTTCCTCTTTATCCTTTCCACCCCCCGCCCCCTGAAATGTAGCCGTTACGGACAACCTTGAATACTGCAGTATAATAATTTTCTTTTCTCTTTTGTACGGCTGGTTTATACTAGATTTTATTATATCTCTCAGTTAGTACGCGCGCTGTGATTGGTCAATTTAGCGGGCCATACTTCACTGAACGGCCCGCTAAAGTTTGTTTTGGTCGCCAAAATGACTCCAGAGATATAATAAATATCTTATTAACCTCGTTTTCTCGGTCCGTACCGTAAAATACGGATCCTCGTTTTTTCCCGTCGATTTATGGCCCGGGCGCTTCGCGCTTGGGCCATAAATCGACGGGAAAAAACTCGGTCCGTATTTTACAGTACGGACCTCAAACTCGATTAATAAGAGGTATATATTGTTACAATTTTCAGTCCATGTTTACATTCTTGTTTTCACCTTTCAGGTGTAATTGATCAGGATACTGTGAGGTACAGAGAAGTTAAAAAGAAAGGTAAATGGCATATGGCAGTGGGCAAATTGCTGCTTTGAACATCACAACCAAACTTTAGTGAAATCCCTTTATATGGTGTACCGGTATGTAAGTCATTTTTGGTGAATGTTAAATGATATCCAGTGTCTATGAAAATAGTGCTGATGTCTGAAGGTTCACCTACTTGCAAGGAATTCTGTTAGAATCAAAATTATCTGTAACGTATTAATAATAATCTATTAACTATCTATTGCAGATATGTCAATAGGACATTTACAGTTTTACATTGCAGCACTCAAGAAAATATGATTAAATTTATTGAAGGTTTAAGCAAGATTATGGTTAACTTCCTGACTTACAACTTTACAATATAAATGACCCTATGGTCCAGTAAAGTTTGTTATCAAACGTTTAATATTCTTTTGATGTTTTCAAGGATATGTGAGATTGCAAACTAGTCATGGGGACCTCAATCTTGAGATTCATTGTGAAATGGTAATTATAATTTAAGGTTTCACTTTCAAAATTTGACTAGCAATTCTCCTAACTGCTTGCCATATATTTTGTGATGAGTTAGTTTGGAGAATTTGGAGAATTTTTGAGTTGATCCTTTTCGGAATTCTCATTATCAGTATACTGTATGGCAGTTTGTCACTGTAGGGCAAGGTTCCATGTTGAACAGACTTAGAAGTGAAATGGATACTATTTGACCAGAAATTGTAAATTAAAATTACCCAGCATATTAATTTTTGTTAACACTGTAAATTTCATTGTCTCTCATAGGTGAATTACTACTCCTTTTTTATTTTCAGGTGCCAAAGACTTGTGAGAATTTTTTGAAGCTTTGTGGCTCTGGGTACTATGACAACACAAGTATGTAAATGCACTTTCATTTGTCGCTTAAAGATGACTGTATAACAGCTCTTTGTGTATCTCCCATGCCATGTTAAATGAAGTTTTCTTCAGTGTTAATAATACTAAACAGACAGGTAAAAGAAACCATCACATTTTCTTTGCAAAGTATTGTTGTTAGCCTGTGTTGCTGCTCAGTAGACTAACATGTTTTAATTGTCATTGTAGTTTTTCACAGATCTATCAGGAATTTTATGGTAAGTAAGAGGTCTCTCAGAATTAGTTCTGACTTGAACCTTAAGACTACATTAACCTTCTTTATCTAACAATGCTTTTTAACATTTTTTGTCTCCAGATTCAAGGAGGGGACCCTACAGGAACAGGAAGAGGTCAGTTTTGTAACAAATAGTGTTGTGAATGCAAAGCAAGTTAACTCTGGCATGTATGGAAAACGTGTTTTTGATCGTATGTTGTTTTTCAGGTAGTTATAATTTGGATACCCTTACAAATGATTTATTGCACCCATTCTACTAGAGCCCTTTTGCTGAAAACAATCACAACCCCCCTGTTTAGTTATGTTGAAGCCATTGTGATGTTTTTGTTGATCTATTTTGTTGAATTTTTGATCTATTTTGTTGAATTATATCAGGAGGAGAATCGGCGTGGAATGAGCCATTCAAAGATGAGTTCAAGCCCAACCTGATCCATCAAGGTAACATATCTCAAATCTTCCCCTTCCCTCCCCCCCGCATTTTATCCCTGGTACCCAACATAAGCTACTTTATGAACAGACACTATGATCCAGCAAAGTAAAACGTCATGCGGCTCAGTCTACCCTTCAGCCTCATGTTTTAACTAGATAAACCCCTTTATGAAGAATTACTGTAATCCATTAAAGTAACATGTCGCACGGCTTCCCGTAGCATTTTCCATCAAGAGACAATTGCTGGTACCGTTTTATACCCCATGTAGAAAGGTACTTTAGTCTAAAGTATATCAAGTCAACAACATTGCAGGACATCCACTAGCATAATAATACTAATCAACCCATTATTTTTCCAACTATACTTGTCTATTAATTCAATTTGTGTCTTTGGTGATTGTTTTACTCAACTAGGGAGAGGAATTCTCAGTATGGCAAACTCAGGACCAAATACAAACAAATCCCAGTTGTAAGTTGCTAATTTAACTATTTCAACAAACTGACACGCTTCTTTAGTCCAAGTACATGCAAACTGAACTTCTCGCGACTTATTTAACTTTTGTTCTCTTTGGCTTTTTGTTAACAACAGTTTTACGAATATTGAAGTTCGTTTCTAAAAAACTTTGTTTCATTTGTCAAAAATAATTCCTTCTGTCTTCATTTATGTTTCAGCTTTATAACTTATCGCAGTTGCCGTTATCTGGATGAAAAACACTCGGTTTTTGGCAGGTAATGATAATGCAGTACTTCCTTGACTTTGCAGTTAAACAGCTCGCCTCGTTTGTCGTTCACTTTATCGTTTTCAACACTGATTTGGTGATGTCATCTATTATCTGTAAAAGTACAGGCAACAAAAAAAGGTGACCTCATTCATCGATTGAGTATACATGAGTATAGGGCCCGTACAGTAGTTCCGGTCAGGGTATAGGATCCGCACAGTAGTTCCGATCAGAGTGTAGGACCTGTACAGTAGTTCCGGTCAGGGTATAGGACCCGTACAGTAGTTCCGGTCAGGGTATAGGGCCCGTACAATAGTTCCGGTCAGGGTGTAGGACCCGTACAGTAGTTCCGGTCAGGGTATAGGACCCGTACAGTAGTTCCGGTCAGGGTATAGGGCCCGTACAATAGTTCCGGTCAGGGTATAGGACCCGTACAGTAGTTCCGGTCAGAGTGTAGGACCCGTACAGTAGTTCCGGTCAGGGTATAGGGCCCGTACAGTAGTTCCGGTCAGGGTATAGGACCCATACAGTAGTTCCGGTCAGGGTATAGGACCCGTACAGTAGTTCCGGTCAGAGTGTAGGACCCGTACAGTAGTTCTGGTCAGGGTGTAGGACCTGTACAGTAGTTCCGATCAGAGTGTAGGACCCGTACAGTAGTTCCGGTCAGGGTATAGGACCCGTACAGTAGTTCCGGTCAGGGTATAGGGCCCGTACAATAGTTCCGGTCAGGGTGTAGGACCTGTACAGTAGTTCCGATCAGAGTGTAGGACCCGTACAGTAGTTCCGGTCAGGGTATAGGGCCCGTACAGTAGTTCCGGTCAGGGTATAGGACCCATACAGTAGTTTCGGTCAGAGTGTAGGACCCGTACAGTAGTTCCGGTCAGAGTGTAGGACCCGTACAGTAGTTCCGGTCAGAGTATAGGACCCGTACAGTAGTTCCGGTCAGGGTATAGGACCCGTACAGTAGTTTCGGTCAGAGTGTAGGACCCGTACAGCAGTTTCGATCAGAGTATAGGACCCGTACAGTAGTTCCGATCAGAGTATAGTACCCGTACAGTAGTTCCGGTCAGGGTATAGGACCCGTACAGTAGTTCCGGTCAGAGTATAGGACCCGTACAGTAGTTCCGGTCAAAGTGTAGGACCCGTACAGTAGTTTCGGTCAGGGTGTAGGACCCGTACAGTAGTTCCGGTCAAAGTGTAGGACCCGTACAGTAGTTTCGGTCAGGGTGTAGGACCCGTACAGTAGTTCTGGTCAGGGTATAGGACCCGTACAGTAGTTCCGGTCAGAGTGTAGGACCCGTACAGTAGTTCCGGTCAGGGTATAGGACCCATACAGTAGTTCCGGTCAGAGTATAGGACCCGTACAGTAGTTTTGGTCAGAGTATAGGACCCGTACAGTAGTTTCGGTCAGAGTATAGGACCCGTACAGTAGTTCCGGTCAGAGTGTAGGACCCGTACAGTAGTTCCGGTCAGGGTATAGGACCCGTACAGTAGTTCCGGTCAGGGTATAGGACCCGTACAGTAGTTCCGGTCAGGGTATAGGACCCGTACAGTAGTTCCGGTCAGGGTATAGGGCCCGCACAGTACTTCTGCAGCGGACACACGTTTTAGCAGTCCGTTTAATTTGTTCCCATTTCAATTCAATGGTCTGATACTCCTCCTTGATAGTCCTTTTTTAAGATTTCTTGGCCCTGTGTCTCTTCCTGTTCCCCTGAGTTTCCACTCCAATGCCTGGACAGACAAAATCAAAAAGTGCGTGCCATTTGTTAAAAAGTACCTATACTACGTGCTTGTGTCTTACGTGATCAGGTTAGTTGGAGGAATGGAAACACTCAGTGCTATGGAGCGAGTGGAGACTGATGACAAAGACAGACCCAAGGTACATTAAACATTTTTTGATACCGTTAGATTTTATTAAAAATAAACTTGTTCTTTCTGTTTCATACTTAAAGGGCAAATTTGTGATAGCATTTTTCCATTGATCGGTATGTGATATTTCACTTCCATCAGGAAACGATCAAACTTATTACGGCTGTAGTGTTTGTAAACCCCTTTGACGAAGTCGACGCGGCTGTAAGTATACATTTATAAAAAAATGATTTATTTCTCTTATGTCCATTTTATCTTTCGTCTGCAAGAGCTAGGGGTTGGCTTGAGGGGGTGGGCGTTGAGGGCTTCGTAAAGCTAACCCGCAAACATTTTTCTGTATTCAAATCCTACTCTATTTTAGTTCCGTTGTAGTTTATCTGGAGACTGATAACTTCGTTTAATGTCGACGTTAAGCTGTTGATAGTGACGGTGATAACAATTACGATGATGATGATTATGAATGTAAATATAAAATCCTAATTAGAGTTTCTGTTATAAATCACTTTTTTCGCGGCTCGATTCTCAATAATTTCATTGATGCGTCGACTGAAGAACTGCCTGAGGAACATCATGAAGCAAGGTCGGCTTAACAGTTGTCTCTTAATGGACTGTCACGAGTCTATTAACTCCAATCTGGATCCCAAACGCTTTCGCAGGGCCAACGAGCAACGTTCGCTGTCCATTTTACCATTTGCAAATGCTCTGTATAACTCATGTACTTATCACATCTTGTTTTAGCTTAAAGCTGAGCAGGAAAAGAAAGATGATTTACAAAAACAACAGGTAAAGTGTTGAGTTGGCCTGTCGTCCATCTATTTTTCAGACTGATGTTTAAAAGTCAGCCTTTTATTTCTGAGTTTGTCTTCGTTGTCTTGACCTACAGGAGGAAGTCGCGAGAAGAAAAAAGGCGGCTGCAACACCAGCAGAAACTCCGAAGGTTTATCGATCAGGAGTTGGAAAGTACATACCTCAAAGAACAGCTGCAAGGTTGGAGAGTAACGTCACGGTGTTGTGGGGCCCCAAAATGATCCCCACAATCGACCCTGAAATGAACCTCACAATCGTCCCTGGAATGAACCCCAAAATAATCCCTGAAATGAACCCCAAAATAATCCCTGAAGTGAACCCTAAAATCGTCCCTGAAATGAACCCTAAATTCGTCTCTGGAATGAACCCCAAATTCGTCCCTGAAATGAACCCCAAAATAATCCCTGAAATGAACCCTAAATTCGTCCCTGAAATGAACCCCAAAATAATCCTTGAAATGAACCCTAAATTCGTCCCTGAAATGAACCCCAAAATAATCCCTGAAATGAACCCTAAATTCGTCCCTGAAATGAACCCTATATTCGTCCCTGAAATGAACCCCAAAATAATCCCTGAAATGGACCCTAAATTCGTCCCTGGAATGATCCCTAAATTCGTCCTTGAAATGAACCCCAAAATAATCCCTGAAATGAACCCTAAATTCGTCCCTGAAATGAACCCTATATTCGTCCCTGAAATGAACCCCAAAATAATCCCTGAAATGGACCCTAAGTTCGTCCCTGGAATGATCCCAACCTCGTTCCCAGGGCTTTTCCCTAGAAAGAAAATTGGCGGACGGGAAAAGACCCTGGCATCGGCTGGTCACGTGTTCATCTTACACCCTGAAATCCTGGGTGTAATAAATTAGCGCTTTGCATATTCAAAAAGGCTGAAGGAAGATGGCGGAGAAGCGTGAAACTACGCCTCGTGAAATATCTGTGCTTTAACGACTTGGATCGGCCTTAAATCGTTGTAGCTTTCCTTCGTTTTGTTTGAAGCCACTTCAAGTGAAGTGTTTTTAATATTTGCTGAAAGGGTAAGATGTTGTTGCCGTTCTACCCACTGGTTTCGGTAAGTCTCTCCTATTTCAGCTGCTACCGGATTTTTTGCCAGTCAAGGCGGACAAGAATATTGTGATAGATTTTTGTCCTTTAAACTCCATCATAGAGGACCAACTGAAAGTGCTGCAGGATAGAGGAATCACTGCCGATGTTCTTCAGCTATTCTGAGACGAGCCGGAAACGACCGACAGCTTATTTCATTCAGACGAAAGCAAGGCTGATGAACCGTTAAAAAATCCCAGTGCGAACCTACTGAAAGGAGATATCCAGATTATGTTTACAGATTTTTAAAAAAAGGTTGTGACAGGCCTACACGACTCCCGCTGTTCGCAAGTGTAGTTTCTTTGCCTTTAGAGTTTGGATCTCACGAGTATGTCCTTGAGCGATTTTTCTCTTTTGTACGAGATGATGGAAGGCTCTTTATATATCTCAAGTAGTAAAGATCGGATCCTGTACTAAATGCCATTTGTTCAATACGATTTCTTTAAATTAGGCACCGCTGGGTGGTATTGTGTGACAAAAGGAAGAATTCTATTGTGATTTTTTTGAAAAATAAACTAGTGAGCAGCACTCTGCGAACTGGTTTTGTAAAACTGATTTATTCTCCTACGCGTTTCGTCCGACTGTCGCGGACTTCTTCAGGGAGTTTTACAAATGAGAGTTACAAGCTTGTATTTATACATAGTGTGAGCCGCTAAAGTACTTTTACAGATTTGTAGCGGATTCACGTACAGGAAACAAGCTAAATTTTCACGCAGGGCGTGACTAAGGTGTAGCATACGTGTGACATATTTCTGTCATGACGTATGCGTGACATATTTATTTTTGGGGACCACAGATTTAGTACTAAATCTGTGGTCCCCAAAAATAAATATGTCACGCATACGTCATGACAGAAATTTGTCACACGTATGCTACACCTTAGTCACGCCCTGCGTGAAAATTTAGCTTGTTTCCTGTACGTGAATCCGCTACAAATCTGTAAAAGTACTTTACGCGGCTCACACTATGTATAAATACAAGCTTGTAATTCTCATTTGTAAAACTCCCTGAAGAAGTCCGCGACAGTCGGACGAAACGCGTAGGAGATTAAATCAGTTTTACAAAACCAGTTCGCAGAGTGCTGCTCACTAGTTTATTTTTCAAAAAAAAAAAAAAAAAAAAAATCGTCCGCCATTTTTCTTTCTATGGAAAAGCCCTGGGAACGAGGTTGGAATGATCCCTAAATTCGTCTCTGAAATGATCCCTAAATTCGTCCCTGAAATGATCCCTAAATTCGTCCCTGAAATGAACCCCAAAATAATCCCTGAAATGAGCCCTAAATTCGTCCCTGAAATGATCCCTAAATTCGTCCCTGAAATGATCCCTAAATTCGTCCCTGGAATGATCCCGGCCACGAAATGATCTCCTCGTTGAACCTGAAATCACCCCGGTGTTTTTTGACCCTACCCAATGAATAGATCTCTGCTATACAACGTGGGGAGTCTCATGAGTCATGAGAGTCTGTGCAGTCAGTTCATAGTTTCTTCTCTGTTTTGTGCTTCTTAGGGATGCCGATGAAACCGACCCCACTCCACCCCCCACAAAAAAGAAGTTAAAAACTTCGGGAGGGTTCGGAGACTTCAGTTCCTGGTGACTGGAAGAAACCAGGCATGTTGTCGATATGGGCGCCAAAACACGTGACCAGAAACACGTGGCACGAGTATGTGACTTGTGTGCACTGGAGCAGGCTCTATTCACAAGGCCACGTGTTCACCAGGAAAAAAAAAGAGTGGCCGAAACAGCCAATGAAAGGAAAGCGACCTCGTGCTACTTAGTGTTAACGAAATTGCAAAACTATTTGGCCTGAAAAGTTCTTTACTCCGCTGCCGTAACGAGTGTATTTGTGAGCAGCACCAGACTGCAAATAAAGCATATAACTCGCGTTAGTGACGTACTCTTTTGTGCCATTCACATGGATCCACAGCTTTGGGGTCAGGGACGAAACATGATTTCTTTATCCATGAACGTCCAGATGATCTCTTTTGATTTGGGGCCAAGAAAGATTTTTTCAACATGGACACGCTTTATTTCAACTGATTTTTCCAAGCCTGTCTTTTAAATTTCACTGATTGAATACCAAGCACGTTATAATCGTGGTTTTTTTTCCCCACCCAGTGCCTTGACTCGTTAAACCAATCTTACACCATGTGACAGGCTTGCTTTTCTAATGCTGGCTCTGAACTGCCTTCATTTTATGGCCTATCTTGTAGTTTGGCAGTCTTACTGCAGTATTAAGGTTCCTTGTCCTAAAGACTCTTAAAATGATTCCTTGTAACGAAGGGCCAACGCTCGAAACGTCAGCATCCCCATTTTTACCTTTTTTATTTGGGTATGTAAATCGCATAACGCTACTGACTCCCAAAATAGAAAATTGTTGCTCTTTTCTCACATTACAACACAACGTAAAACAGACTCAGTGGAAGGCCATGCGAATACCTTTCTTTCCTGTAATATTTGTATTCTACAGTAAGTTATATATACTTATATATTACACATGTAAATTAAAAGTAAACTAAGTAGAATATTGTATAAAAGCTATCGTATCATGGTAAGCTATGTGTAAGTGTTTGTACCCTTTATCTCAGCCTATGTACGTGTCATATAAGTAATGTCAGTATTGTAATAGCGTAGTATTTTGACAGTATGATAATGTATGTAATGTTTAATAATTGCGTTGAATAAATAAATGAATTGATTAAAAACATTTACCTTACGGTAGTATAACTTACTTTATCAACTTGTTTGTTTATCCCAATTTCTTGTGCTTTTAAAATAAAGTTAGGGGTCCTTAACGAAGGATTAGTAGTATTTGTGCTTCAGACTTCTGTTGCTATCAGGCGTTCTTTCTCACTTCTTCCAAAAAAAAACATCTGATCGCAAGTTACTGACTGAAATTATAATACGGCGGCTGCTCCACTAATCGTTGTCAATTTTATAGCGGTAGTGTCAGCACTGAAAAACTGAAATCCATTAGCCGCTTTCCTTTGTTGAAAACGCCGGAAAGATCTGACAATAAAATCAGGGTTTCCCAGAGTATGCAATTTGGTAGGGACGGTGCACTTGAATTCTGGAAGTATATATACAATTTCCTGGATTTCCATGACAAGTGGCGCAAATTGGTAAATTTAGAAAAAAATCAATTTGTCCACCCTTACAGCAGTTTGGTTCATTTTGTTTTCAGGTCATTAAAAAATAATAGATTTTAGTCAGAAGCCCATCTTGTGGGTCTCGCAGTCCTGGTTCAGTTTATGGTATAAAGAAGACTTTAGCTGGGAAGCATCCAGGTCTTCGCGGTTTGGAACGGGAAAAAAAAGAAAAAGAAGTGAATTCAGGATTATCGAGTACCTTGTAAAGAAGCCGGTAAGTGAAGCCTTAATAATTTTGCGTGCCGAGGCGGCTTGTATTCAAAGGCAAGCTCACCCAAAATCTCACGCAACGTTACCGTCACGAATCCATGTTAACACGGTTTTCACGGGTAACGCAAACTTTCTTCACAACTAAAGTAGTCTTAAACTAAACCACTAAATCTTTTTTTGCCACATTTTCAAGGACTAGGTCGAAAATATACTGAAATAAAGATAATTTGGTTGGAAAACCCTTTCAAGACCCGAGAACCAGTTGCGTGTTTTTGCAAAATTGCCCTCTTTCCATCTCATTTCAAACAATGTTTGGATCGACTTTTTATTATGCAAATTATGCGAGAATCCTCATCTATTTAATAGGGGATGCACGAACTCAGTTTTCATCACTGAATTTGTGCTACTGCCATCGAGGAAGCAAGGCCTTTAAAATGGAAGCAGATTCGAAGGTAACAAAATCTTGGGCGATTCTTAAGTCCTTAAAGTTGAAGCTGGAACATCTAAAAATTGAACAAAAAGCGCCATTTCAAGGTTCTGGTAAAAAGCGCCAGTTTTCTGATACAACTCAGTATCGTTTACTCCGTGTATTTTCACTACAAACCCAAAGTTAAGACCCGCCACTCATGGACTCGTTATTTAACTTTTCGGTTTTTACCTTTTAGTGGATTTTAACGCACTTTTAACTTTCCCGATTCTCGTGATTTTTGAAATTGTTATCGACCTTACACTGAAGTAAAAGTGGTGCGATTTAAATTAACTTTTAACTTTCTTTCGGTCTCCCAACGAAAATTCGCGATAGTCTATTTGATGTGCCCATGAAACGCCACTTGAAAACACGATGATTTTGATTTCTCCTGGATTAGTCCAACAATTCTTAAAAAAAGTTCTGAAAAAGAGCATCTGAATGCTTCTTTCGAGCCATTCAAAAAATGACAGAAACAGATTCAGTCCTGAATTCGGTTTTTTTTTTCTTGAATAATCAAGGAGATTTCAGTGCCTTCCAAAGTAAAGAGAAGAAAATCATGACACTGTGAAAAATTCAATATTTATAGTTTTAAATATTTTGTTAAACCGATAAAGCAAGTGTTGAGTTGTTGGCTGGTGTTACAAATAATGATTGAATCAAACCAAACCTTACGCACTCTGTTAGTTTATTATCATTATTATTATTATTGTTATTGTTATTGTTATTACTATTATCAATGATTTTAATGATCGTCACTTTTCATTTTCAAAGGGTTCTTTTTTACTTAAAAGCTCAGCTGATTCCAACAGGTCATTTCCAAGCTTTTCGATTCCTTTCCTATTGTGTACCTTCTGTTAATATGAGATAGAAGTTGTTGTTATACTGATTTCTTCCTCTTGCCTTCTACAGTTTCCTGCTATAATAACACTGAATGTTGGTGGATTCTACTTTACGACTCGTCTCTCTACTTTGCGTGCCGAAAGTGGATCGATGCTGGCTGCCATGTTTAGCGGACGATTTGAACTCGAAGTTGATGAACAAGAAAGGTACTTTATTGATCGTGACGGAAGATACTTCACTCATATCCTGAACTATTTGCGTGACCCGTCTCATCTCCCTCCAGCTAATGCAGCGTTACATATCTATCGCGAGGCGCGGTATTTCGGAATAGAAGGACTGATCCGCCAATTAGAGCGTTATCCTTTTGTTATTCCATATGTTATTATAGACGAATTAAAGGAAAATACCACCATTAAGTATGACTTCTGGAAACATGTTCTACTAGAAATAGTTCAACAAAAATACGGTCAAGTGTTACAATTCTCCTTGGGCAATGACGTGGTAATGACGTCAACAAGATACATGTCCAAGAGGGATCATGGGATTGCTGATAGTGTCTGCAAGAACCACAACCCACACGAGAAGGCAGAAGCCAATCGATATCATAATTTCTACTGTATGCAGGGGACAGGGAGGCTGGGGTATTTTCTTGGTTCCCATCTACCGCCAGTTGATTTTGTGATCCCAGAAGAAGATGTCCCAAACTGTCGAGTTTTTACTTCGCTGGTAGAGAAAGATTTGAGACTGCAGGGATTTAACGTCAGCGGCAGATCATCCTATGCGTGGGAATGTTCACGATGTGACGTCACTGGCTGTATGTATCAAATGGCATTTAGTTGGGTCCTTCCTCCTGCGGGCTGGGGCTCGAGTATCTAGGCGGCATAACAACTTTTTTTAAAGTTTTTTCCTTTGAGTGTCAACTGTATCTAGCACTGACGTACTAATTGGGGACACTGTAAAGCACAAATGAAATCAAATGGAATCTATTAAATTAAATCAAATTAAATGTTGGTTTTTGTGGAGAGGGGAAACCGTAGCACCCGGAAAAACCAACAAACTCAGCCCACATATGACGCGGGGCCGGAAATCGAACCCAGGCCACATTGGTGGAAAGCGAGCGCTCTCACCACTGCGCCAACCCTGCTCCCTCAACAGAAGAAAATATATAAAGGCACACTCGGATTTGTAGAGATACAGTAGTGTAGTGGTTAGCGTGTCGGACTTCCGAGCAGGAGGTTAGGATTTCAAGCACTGGTGCTGGAACTGTGTTGTTTCCTTAGACAAGAAACTTAACTCCATACTGTCTCTCTCCACCCAAGCGTATAAATGGGTACCAGCGATATAATGCAGGGGGTGACCCTGCGATGGACTAGCAGCCCATCCAGGGGGGAGTAATAATACTCCCTGGTGTTTTATGCTATTGAAAACGGGATAAGCTCTGGTCGCGTGGGCCTTTGGCTCGTGTGCGCCTTAACCTTAACTTAACACTCGGATAAGCTATAATGAACTTCTTTTCGCTAAGATTAGCAACATCACAGTTAGTATCCCAATATACGGTATCATGCGTGAGGGCTCAAAGACACAATTGTTAGTGTTGGACTACATCCGAAGACCTCCCGAAGAGGTTTGGAACCTTTCACAAAGGCTCAGGACCGGGGGGATACTCCCTTACATGGGCTATATAGGTATGTGCGGCCCCAAAGGGCATGGTTTTTCAGCCGTTTTGGTCATAAATAGGGTATCGATTTTTGCACTCGCGTTATAGTGTGGAAATCTGAGCTCGAAACTTTGCACCGTCCAGTCTTGTAACCTACCTAATAAAAGCAGATTAACATTGATTTTAACATTGGTCTAAACTAGGGAAGTAATTATTAGGCAGGCCTGAGACAGAGTATTTGTTTAAGGGCCAATTTTTCAAATGTTTGGTCAGGTGGAGAAAATTGCAGATTTTGGTAACAAAGGGTTTTGGGAAGCGGGCTGCACACTCCTACCCAATTTTTCTGAGAGCACCCCCCCCTCCCTCGAGGCTCAGGACTTCTTGGATCACATAATTCAATTTTGATCACTTTGCTTAGCATATTGTTCTCTTATGTTTCAGTTTGTAACCGTCAGTATAAACTTTAATTTTCTTCCAGTAAGATTTCAACTAATAAAACAGATACTTGCCATTGACTGAACTTTTAAATTTAATAAAAGCGTTGTAATTTAATTTCTATCGGTGTCACAAACTACCGTGCTTCCAACTAAAAACTTCCTTAGAATTATTTTTTATCACGAACCGACAGATGTGGAATTTCTTGTCACTTTGCTGTCCCAGTGAGCAGAGAACGTAAATAATTCCGCAGCGAAAAAAAATAACGTTATGGATGAAGGTAAAAGCTTTATAACTACAGAAAAAAAAATTGGAAAGAAAATTCGAGCACTCTGGTTCGTTTGGGAAAGCAATTCTTGTCTTTACCAAATCATTGCTCCCCATTCCCCACTCCTTCCCCTGTCGCTCCTCCAAGAAATGTCGATTTGTATTGAAAAGAGCAGCGTCTAGAGGGCTTGCCCGGACTTGTTCGTCAAACAAAGAAGACAGTATACAGGAAACAAAAAATGTCCCAAGGAGGTGGGGGGCGAGGAGGCATTTGAACAAAATTACACATATGCTTATGACAAGGAAACCTGAAAAATATCTCAAATATATTCCTTCTCTGAGCGTGTTGATTTGATCCTTTTCAAGGCAAGCAATACCTTATGGACATTGTGTTTTTAAAAACACTTTTAAATACAATTCCATGTAAGTTTTTACTGTCCCTACCCTAGTAAACAATATACTTTACGCGCCTTTTATATACCGGAATAACGACATCTTCGTCATTTGAAACTTGATAATTATGGCGAACGGACAGGTAGAAAGTTTGAGTCAAAAAATCGTCATCTGTGCAAGCGAACTGGCCAGTGCTGTTGGGCGACATAGATATGTACCGAGAGAAGAGACTTTTAGAAAAGTCTGGCTCCGATGCCATAGGGAATCATTCTGTTATGCTTATGCGCGGCTGTTCAAGAAAGAAGTGTGTTCTATCCTGGCGAACTGCATTGACCTGACAAAACAGTTTCCAAACTTGACAGAAGAAACTGAAAATGCTGATTTTGTTCCCGCGCTTAAGTTGGTCATTTATGATCCGCAATGGAGGTCCCTGTACCGAGAAATTCGCAATTTTCTGAAGGTTCAAACCAGTCGAGATGCGAAAGAACAACATCTGCTTGCTTCAGCAAAAATTCTGGAACACCTTGGCCCGGAAGTCAAAGCACTTTGCGAGGACGAAACAAAACCAGTTGAAAACGTTGTGAAAGAGATCTGTACCAAAGCTAGAGTGGATAAAAAAGAAATTATAGAAGCTATGGAATCCAAAATCACCAAAGACAGAGGTACGCAGCTGGAAAGCAGGGCAGTAAAAGATTTCGGAACATCCACGGGAATTGGAATTATTGATAGTCAATTAGTACCAAAGTTGTTTTGCAGAGAAATGGAATACAATGGAACGAAGTGGAGTGTCCGTGGCAAGGTAGATGCCGAAACAGAAGATACCGTGATCGAGGTAAAAAATAGAATTAATCGGTTTATGTGCCCAGAGTATGACTACATCCAACTGCAAACATATTTGTTTATCTGCAAAAAATCCAAAGGAATTTTACTGGAAAGATTGAGAGGTGAAAACAAGGAAACGTCTTTTGGTTTTGATGAAGAACTTTGGCAAGAGATAACGGTTGAACTAGCTGATTTTGTTATGGAGTTGTCTAGCACGATAGCGACTACAAAACAAGCGTTATATGGACAAACTTTTTCCCGAAAGAGATTACACGAGGATCAGATAAAGACTGCCACTGAAAAGAGCGGTTCCCAAGGAACGGAGATAGTGCCAGAAAAGAAGTCTTTAGTGGATGTGGAAACCCTGAGGACTGACGATCATGAAATAATAACTGCAGAGGAAGTTCCATCAGCTTGCTAGTTTTTTTGTTTTGTTTTACATATAAATTATTCACAATTTCATCTCAAATGTTCTTTCTACACCTTATCAGATAATTATGCAGGCATCTATGGTAATTAATATCTAGAATTGTATTGAGGTTCTTGTAAATTGGAATTGTACTATTTATTATTACATGTAGGTGAATAGCCTTTGATGTTTATTCAAGTAGTCACTTTTAATTATTAAGAAATAGAAAACATGTACCGTGTTTCTATCGAGTTATAGAAACACGAGTGGAAGTTTGGGAGAACGAGAAATGCTGTGGGAACACAAGCCGCAGGCGAGTGTTTCCACAGCTTTTTCGAGTTCTCCCAAACTTTCACGAGTGTTTCTTTAACTCGATAGAAACACGAAGAACATGTTCTCTATTTCTTTTAGAAAACACCGCGACGAAAAAAAGAAAAGCAACTTGTTAACTTTGAATATCAAAATGTAAATTCTCTTTGCTCGCGTCATCATTACGTCAACAGCTCGTGCTAGTTCTGCGTTTCTATCGAGTTTTAGTATAAATCTACTAGCATTCTATCACAAATGCCGCGCTCTGATTGGCTACGCTACCCACTATCTATTCTGTGATAGATAGTGAGTAGCGTAATGGCGGCCACTTCTTCGCGTTTTCGAAGTGTCCGTGAAGAAGATTTAGACAGTTTACTGGTCGAGGCTGTTCCAGAAAAGACAAAGTTTTGAACGACTAGTAGATTTATACTAAAACAATTAGATTATTCGCTCTCGATTTCTATGCGTGATAGTTGACTCGGGCTGCGCCCTCGTCAACTATCGCGCGATAGAAATCTCGAGCTCATAATCTAATTGTTTAATAGAAACACGATTTCTAACCAATCAGCGCGCATACTTTCTTGGGACTGTTTTCTAATATACATTACTGTACAACTTCCATTTTAAATCAACTTGTATTTATTGTAAGTTAAACATACTTCTGAATTACGTATGCATCAGGCAATGGAAAATTTCTGTTCAAAGGATAGTAATGCTACACGATACAGGAGTGGGTATACCGAGTATGTACAATTTTTATTGTTAATAGAGACTGTTAAATTGCTACTAAATATCTGTGTAAAGTAGTCACAATATCATGGTCATCCACAATCTTTTAGAGCTGTCTACTTATATTATGAAGTAAAGATTACTAGTAAGCTACTAAAAAACCACAGAAACAAAGGGAAACTTCTTTAGGATAACAAGTTCTAAGTGTCCTCAGTGAGTGCAATATCAACCTGCAAACACAGATGCATTTCAGGCTTTGAGCAGAAGTAATCATTACAGATACTGATCACTTCAGGGATTAACTATCACTAAGAATCATGGGGAATGCATCTTTTATGAAGCGTGACTGTGATAACAAAGATTGACAAGTTATCAATTTACTGAACAGCAACTTATATTTTACAGTTCACTGCTTCTTAATCAGTTCACTGGTTTCATTTTTATTTGGCACATCAGGTGTAGTGTTCTGACTGTTAAGGTATGCTCTGAGTCTGGTGGGATAATCTGTCATTACACCAGCAACTTTGAGCTTGTTAAATGCTAGATCAAACTCATCTTCATTGTTAAGCACCCAAAGATAAGTCTGAAACATTTCAGAGAAGTACAGTTAGTAAGGTAAAGGTACACACAGGCCTTAAGGCCCACAGAGCCAGAGCTTATCCTGGTTTCTGTAGCATGAAGCACCTGGGAGTATTATCACTCCCCCCCTGGATGGGATGCTGTTCCAATGCAGGGTTACCACCAGCATCATATCGCTGGTACCAATTTATACACCTGGGCAGGGTTAAGGTAACCCACGGTTAGTGCAAAATTTAAATACAGATACGAGAGCTTAAAAAGCACATTCACGATAATTCTTTTTGAATACAATTTGATGATTGTATGCTCTAAATAAAATAGAGAAAGTTATCTGAGAAAATACTTTTTAACGAGAGGAAAAGAAATCCATGTTAAAATTTAACCCTGATTTAGCGCTAATTGGCCTTTCAACAACTGGCCCCTGGGTGGAGAGAGACAGTGTGGAGTAAAGTTTCTTGTCTAAGGAAACAACACAGTTAATAACGTCACAAAATTATGTGGAAAATATCAGTGTATCGACATGACTTAAAATGATCCACTTCACACAAAGAAATAAAGAGTTCCCTCCATGGATGTCACATGCATGATACCCTCTATGACAACACAAGTCATTCTAAAGAGCAAAGTACTACGCTCTAAAATGATTGCTAAACATGGGACTGTACTGCAGGTTGGTGATTGATAGAAATTAGTACACGCAAATCAGCAACTTGCACAAGCAAAGTTGATACCCACCTGAATGCCTCGCTTTTCCAAGTGTTTGAACAGTATTGGGCTGATCATGAACCTGAAAATGTCAAGATCAAGTTATGAACCACATGTTGGCCATAAATTTAATTTGAAAAGATGAATTACCTCACTAAAACTTCAGATAGCAACAGCCAACACATCCATACTATTATAAATTAGCACTGTCTTCCTTGGGAATTAATGCATTCTACAGACTGCAACCTAACATTGCATACATAAATCTAAAATCTAGGTTCAACCTCATCAAAATTTTATCTTACTTTTCAGATTACTTACCAGTCAACAACATGGCATGCAATTTTCATTGATCGAGGTACTTCAAAACGTCTGCAAAGTGAGTAAATTCATTGGCCATGTCAACATCTTATTTATTCAAGTATTAAAAACTGTCAAGTATGGACATAACACTAGCTACAAACCATTTTTAAAACAGTTCAAGACTGAAAGAATGGTGCCAAAAATTGATGTTGATGCTCTGAAAGGATTTTACACAGAGGTGTTGTGGTTCAATTTTTTTTTTGGTTTAAATTTTATTTTCTTTTGTTTTTTTTTTTGGTATATTAATGTATGGTAATGAGTTTGAAACAAAGGCAAATAAAATTGAAACCAAGGGTAAAATTGAACCACAACAGATACTAGTTACAACCAGTCATTAACAAGTCTGACATGACCTTTGGCAACTGAGAATGTTCTGTTGCAGTATTTTAAACTCACTTTATCATGGTGACTGGTAGCATAATTTCAAGGAAAGACTCTTTGAGTGGAATAAAAGACAGAAGTCCAGAATAGAATAAGAAAATAAGTAATGCAGCACGCTTCATAGAAAACATAATCGGGATTTCTGGGTCCTGCAAAAGTAAGAGACCAAAACAAAATGAATTTGTTATAATAACAAACTACCACAAGATTGTATTCCTCACTTAACAGGCATGGGGGGAGGAAATAAAATTCAGGGCATGGTATTTAGGTTATGACCTAGTTCATATACCTTTTTGTAGCACTTATCAGTGACATCTTTACTAAAATTTCCCCACACAGTCAAATGCCTCCTGTTGTACTTGCAGATCAGTTCATGTGCCTAAACACACAGAACAAAATGTTATTAGTTTACATACAAATAGTATAAACTTTAAGAATATTATGTGGTATTACTAGAGAGTACAAGAGAGACAATGTTGGGCACAGAGGCCTTTATTGCCTTTGCTGTAGCTTTCTGTGAAAGCTCTTATTTTAAGCTGTTTGTCTAGCATTTATTTTCAACAATAACTTTGAACTGTCTGACAGTAAGTCTCTTAGTTACTGTAGCTTTGGATTACCTCCCAGTTTCCTTACAACCTAGGCTTGCCTTCTGTCTGTAAACTTTGAAACCGCTCAAGGTGTTTGAGGCTAACAGTAATAATTTTGTGAGAGCACTTACCAAATTTATGAGCTCATCAGAATTGGTTTTAATGTCCACATTTATTGGGATATTAGGAAAAGCCTCAAATACACTCTCAAGCAGAGGTATTTGGCGGTCACCATTCTTTACATCACAAGTTACGCCTGCAGGTGTTGTAGAAAGGAATTTAATTCATAAATTCCTAAATTATTACTTACTAAAAATTGATTGATTTCCTTAGAGGCTCTGTTATATTCATACATTCATGACAGCTGTAAAGTTTGGGTGGTTACAAGAAGGTACAATATGTTAAAATCTTAAATCTTGTTCATTACATGTACATCAGGGCTGTCACTCTCCTGGATAGTCGGGGAGAGTCCAGATTTTGGACCGTATTTCCCAGTCTCCATATTAGAGTCCCAAATCTCCCAGATAATCACAGAAGTTTGCCATTTCTTGTGAGACCCAACATTCACAACAATACAATTTTAAATATTTTGAGTTGTTTGACCATTTTACTGTTATCGTGGATAACAAAATTAGAACCTTTCCTCATAAACTCTAACAAACTGTCATTCTTGCCTCTCTAATACAAGCAATAATGTGATTAGTCAGAAATAAACCAATCAGATCAAATGTTACAATGCTAATGATGATGTCAAGCATTATGACATCATTTATCATCTCTTCTCTATCAATTCTCAATATATGAAGACTTTTGGGTTGACAGCCCGGATACATGTACCCTTCACTTTATATTGAGACCGAATTTCTGTAAAGGTTAAAGGTACTTTAATTTTGTTAACTGAGACAACTATTTGCAGTTCAGTAAGAAGGAAAAATGATACCTTGTTAAAACTTAAAAACAATGTATACTATAGTTATTGTTCTAACTCCAAATGAATGTTAGTACAATACAGTGTATAGTAATCCTCACCAGGTTGGAACTGTACATTCAGAGTATGAGATAACAGAGGTAAATCCTGGATAGGACAAAACGACATTTTAATTACAGACCAGATTGCTGAGGTACAGTGCATTCTTAGTAACACTGTGAATGAATTACTGCAGTGTATTAGTTTGTTATTCATTCATTAGAAAAGACTTTCATCATACCATACCTTCCTGAAAAAGGAAAATGAAACTTTGTAGTTCTACATAACAATTAAGTCTGTTTTCTTTATCCACACCAGGTCTTTAAATTATTCCTGTGAACCTCTATAGGGTTCAGCACCTTGACTTACTTAATATGCAAGGCAGCGCAGTTTGTTGAGCCCTCCTTTACTGAATTTCAACTCATTACCTTGTAGTTCAAATCGGAGATATGAAAGTCTGTGTCTGTTATGCGAGAGAGCTCATCATCATGACAAACAACAACCTAATGGCGAAATCCAAAAATTATTACACATGGCACTTGATACTTCCAAAACATACAACTTAAAAGTTTATTGTGAAATGTCTATTACTGTACCTGCTTATCTGCTGTAAGACGAAGATCTATTTCCAGCATTTCAGTTCCCGTCCTTACAGCACTAGGTAAAAATGCACAAAACGTTATGTAATCCTTTATCTAATAATTTTTTTCTAGGATTTTTCGTGCTAACTTTTTCTACCTCACATCAATGGACCATAACTTTCATTAATCAGAAGTAGAAAAATCAATCTGCCCAGTTCAGGTGATTGGGAACCGTTGGGAATTTTGAGGTATGTAACTAGCACATGGCAGAGGTTTGGGAATCTAACATGTGCAAACAACAATGGAGACAGACAGATAAAAGTCACGTTTCTCACTGGCTGTAGGCGGTCATGGTATTCTCTAAATTCTCTGCAGCTCCTAAAAAAGAAAATACCAAATTTGTCAAACGCAAAACTTGAAACAAACAGCTGCAACATCATGCAAATTAGAAAGGTCGCAGGTTCATAATATACCAACAAATCTAGTTTGGAAATTAACCTGCGAAAATTCTCGAATTGGGTAGGGGTGTCTTCAGCCGGCAGGTGGCTGTTGCCTGCCTGTAAGTTTGTCACCTTATCCTGTTTTTGCAGATCTGAAAGGTCTAATGATTGGCTTCTTCTTTGGGGGAAAAATGACTAGAGATCAACGGCCAAGCTAGCACAATTGACCGGCGAGACAACCTTCACAGCAACTTACCACCTCGATGACTGATGTGCTTACAGCGAAATCTGGTCTTTTTCTTCTTATGAACAAGCTCAGGAAAGTTCAGCAGAACCACTGAACTAACAATATAACCACCTAGAACGGAAAGAGCTATAGTCCAGCCTAACATTTTATAATTTCTCAACTGCTACACTGTAACTAACGAAGTAAACAATGAAATGTATATCTAATTGCAGTCACGTCAAGCGCTTTGTAGCCGCGTCATGATGACAAGGGAGGCTTTAGTACTTTTCAGTTTCTCTTCATTTGTTTCCTTCATTCTATTTCCCTTTCTCCACTTACAGCAGTGTTACTGACAACCCATTTTATCGAGGAAAGGTATACGAGTTACAGGAAGCCTCACTTTTTTAGAGAAACTATTGTCAACTCTCAAAACTGAAAGAGTCCAGTCCGTGATACATATGTGGCATCTCATATGACATTTAAAAACGTATGCCTTCGGCCTCGGGCCTTACTCAAGACCTCAGGCACAGTTTTTTCCCATACAGACATATGGCCGTAAATGCACTCATGTTGGCGCCTATGTTCTTCAGCAGAATGTCTTCTGTTTGCAATCTTCACAGTTGTTGTCAAGTAGGTCCCTGCTTTACGAACCCGTTTGCAGCACGGACCTCGAACTCGGTTAGTCAGAGGCATTTACTTTTCATATCTACAGCTACAGGACAGCTACCCCTGAGGCCTTCCAAGGGGTTTGAGCGACAAGCGACATTGCGTCAAAATGTGGCGACAATTTGTTGCCATAGTACCGACAGCCGACAGAAGTTGACATGAAAGGGGCGACAATGCGAAAAACGGCTTTCAGGGGGGGCAATCCCCAAAATATAGGCAAAAGAGAGGTGTCACCTGAAATATTTTCGCAATACTTTGAAATGGCGTTTTAACAGGAGCCAGGGGGTGATTCGCTCCTGCAGGAGCCCATCAATGAAATCGCTGCTTCGAGGGGGGCCCATGTGAAAAAAAATTGACAAGTTGAGGGGGAGTGTCGCAATTTTTAAATGGCTCTTCCCGAATCACATCAGTCCCCGCTTCCTCACAAAAAAATGGACCTCCCTTATTGGTTAATGGCCGGTCGTTTCGCCTACAGGATGAATTATCACTTTTAGCGACTACAGTTTTATTCGCCTCATAGAACAGAAGAATGAAGTTTACTTTAACTCAGTGGTATATGTGTTTTATCGGATTAATTTTCACCGTAGCGGACAAGGTAAGGTATAAAGTGTGACTTTTTTTTCGTATTGTTATTAGTCTTCTATTGTTTATACTTGTGACTGTCTTGACAGTGAGAGCTAATTAGTGCCCCGCGCAAGGTAGGTGTGATTTTTTCTCTTTGTTTTTTTAACAGAATAAATCAGTTTATTTTAACAAAAGACGTAAACAACATTAGCATTAACCAGGTCGCTCCAAGCTAAAATCTTTGAACTTTGGGATGATTTCTCTAATCAGAGAAAAAATGCAGACTAACTACTTTAACAATGCGCTCATCTTAATGGACCATGCAAAGCATTCGCTCAGCGCAGGGAGTAGGGATTCGCAACAAGTTTAGAATTGTAACGGAACTAAAAGTTGTATTTTCTTAAGTGCAAAGATCAAAACTCACACAAAGATCGGAATTTGCATTCAGATACACGAACAAACTATGAGGCGAGTAAAACTGTAGTCGCTAAAAGTGATAATTCTCCTATACTAATTTCCTTTTCTAGGGTATTGGGTTGTAGGCGAATCGACTTCAGTGTATGCGAAACGTATCAGAACGTGTAGGCGAATCGACTCAAGTGTAGGCGAATCGACTTGTAGGCGAATCATCCTGTAGGCGAAACGACCGACATCCCCCTCATTCACTTACAAAAATCATTCAGGGTCTTAGATTCATTTAATTTGCGGTGAATATATATTACAGTGGAGGCCCCGCAGTCACACATGATCAGCGTCATGCCTCCTGGCTCTCCCTCATGCTGTGCTTTATACTAACCTCTTCCTCGCGTGAAGGTGCTCCTTTTAAATATTCCACACCTCCCGTTGCTTCAGTGACACCAGGTGTTGCTTGCAGATGAAACTGATCTTTATGAGGAAATGTTGAAATTTTAGCAAGGCTGCTAAGCCTGCATATAAAAGGAACGTTTTCATTTGAATGAATCCTCGGTTCAAACCTATTGAAAATCCTTATCAGATCAGAGACCTTACTAGGTACATCATTTCTCTCTTCTACTCTGAAGGATAACAATTTTTTTTTCAGAGTATAATAAGTACAAATATTGGCGCATGTCAGGAGAGCCCATGTCTTGCCTTCTTTTCCCGAGAAAACACGGGTAATTATTAACAGTTTGTTTAAGCCGTAAACCTTCCCTTCTTCCACAGAGTAAAAGAAAAGTTAAAACAGGTAATTAGAAAGTTACTATTAAAATCCTGGGCAAAATTAAGAGTAAATTGTCAACTCTTTTGATCTACATCCAAGCTGTGTAATTTTTTTTTTTTCGTTTATTGCTTGGTTTCTATTCAGCTGTTTTCTTCGAGGGCACGTTTGAGTCTTCTGTCTGCATTGCCTTTAAATCATATTTGACATCATCAGTTTGATTTGTTCTTTTATTCTTGTTTTTGAATCGCTCGCTGTTTTGTCTTCGCTCCGTTGGAAAATAAACCTCCATTAGTCCTAAAAGGTCTCGAATACTGATTTGCTTTGTTTGCAAACGGCCTCCCACAGAAACGTTTATGATAGCTTACTTGTTTCCAGCAGAAATGTTTACAGTTGCTGGTCTTCAAATGCCATTCTTCCTTACATGCCCAAGATAATGGACTCTTTCCATCAACAGACTTTTAATTTTATAGTAGACAAATTCTTCTTCCAGCAAAGTTTTCAACTTTTGACAAAATACGATGTACTCTGCTCTGCAAGTTGGATCACAGACCTTTCAGTTTGTTCCCTCGATTTATCACCTTTAGAAAAAAACGAGCCAGAAAAACACACATTTAACGTTCCTTTTGAAAACCCCAGGGGGAAAACAATTATACTTTTTAAGAAAAAATGACAAAAATTTATTTAGATGTAAATCGAGGTCAAGAGTATTTACTGAAAGGTCGACAAACCACATGAGATCTGAGGAATGAAAAGGCCCTACAAATGAATATTACACGTATAACCTTAGTGTTGTATTGGTAAAGGAAAGATTGGATGTTTTTTCCTCACTAAAGAACTGCTGGTCCGTATTTTGTAACTGCTAAGGACGTGTCCCGTTAGAAACCATTCGACTGCGAAGCTGTCAGTTACATGGCGTGACGTCACCGGAAGGCTGGGCCGAGTTCTTGTCTGAATAGTTCTCTAAAATGGACGAGTTGTGGCGTCTGTCCCAAGATGTAACGTAATGGAACGACCTTTTCGGCCAGAAGAAACTCTTAATGGAAATGTTTTACACAAAGATAAATACTTCAATACCTCTGCCTTGCTCCCCAGTGGGCTAAATGGCTGAAGCTTTAAGCAACGACGATTTTCAGGTATGCTAACGCACTCAACGTTGAGCATGATATTTGGTATCCTGTGTGGCTGAATTTAACTGCTCATTACGGAAAAAAGCGAAAAGCTTGGTCTAAACTTTGTCGATGTTTTCTTCGTATTCTTGTGTTTTTTTTTACATGGAAATTGTTAATCATATCACCCTATGCGAGAGGTCAAACCAGACTAAAAATACTAGGCCATGAAATTCCATACCTCCTGTCTAGCGGTTATTTTACATGGACTTTCGTACAAGCGTTTTGTGTGTACAATAAAGGGAAGTTACGGAACTTGACATAGT
This sequence comes from Ricordea florida, assembly GCA_949710005.1. NCBI lineage: Eukaryota > Metazoa > Cnidaria > Anthozoa > Corallimorpharia > Ricordeidae > Ricordea > Ricordea florida. Next base: position 1,026,805 of record OX453277.1, on the reverse strand, counting down.
CTTCATACTGAATGTATCGAGTAAGTCGTACAGTAAATCCTTGATAGTCGAGTGGCTTTTGGAGGGGATGCTTGTTATTTTTGTTTACGTTTATTGATGCGCTTGTTTCAGACAACCTTACCCACAACAAACGAAGCCCGCTCTGTGTTTTTGGAGAAAGCGAGATTAGCTGGACAGGCTTGCTCGAAAGGGGAGTTTGATCGCGCCATACAGTTTTATTCAGAGGCTATAAGTTTAGATCCACGTAATTATGTGCTCTATGGAAATCGATCGGCGACGTTTATTCGAACCCGTCAGTTTGACAGAGCTTTGGAAGATGGAAAGGTTGCTGCGCAGTTGCAACCGAAGTGGTCGAAGGTACGTGATTTCCGCATGTTTATAAACAAGTTTAGCTTGATGATAGGATTATATCTAAGTTGGTTAACATGGTATGAAGGTTGTCGATTGTATTAGTCGTTGAGCAAAATGAAGAAGTTTCGACATTCTATTGATTGTTGTTAGGTTTTCTTATCAGTCGTTTTTCTTCCGCAAGGAACGTGCTCACTTAAACAGCTGTAAGCAAATAATATATTATACCCAAATGACATTCTCTTCGTTTCGATGGTGAAGTAAATTTGCGCTAGTGTGGAGACGAAGTGGCACAAGCGAGGCACTCAATTGGTACCTGGAATGTGGAATTGAGGTGGTTGATCGAGTGCGCGAATTTTGAAGATTAACTCAAAGATTGCATGCCCTTTCGTGTTTTAACTTCACGTGTAGTGTCATTTGTGTTGCTTGTGTTTGTTTCATACAAACCAACCATCTTTCGACGCCATAATTTCAAGTTAAATATTGTCAACAGATATCTTGAATTATTTCTAAAGGATACTTTGTGATGTGTGATGTGTTGGGGAATGACTGGGAGGTGCTACGAATGTTGTATAATTTTATTATGTTAAACTAACGTAACTGACTGTTGTAGGAATTGAGTGTGCGTTTGATCCAGCCATGATTACAAGATATTCGTGTTCCCTTTGAAGTCTTGTTCAATAAGTTTGTCGTTTGATAAATAGAAGCTTCCGCTAATGCAATTTTGACATTATGTCAATGTTTGTTTTAGAAATTGGTCTCCCCATGAGGTTTCGACCGCTATAAACCGAACTTTGTTTCTTCTTTGAACCAACATTGTCTTAGTGAAATTTCGAACAAAGTTATGCCTATATTTAATGTGTGAAAGAACTTAAGATTCTAAAGACCTCAAAACTGTCAATTCCCCGCTCCAGCTATTCAGGTCTAAATTTTCCATAGAATGAAGATTTCCTTCGTTTGCGCTATATTTAGAGAATTCAACAGTGTCCTTAACAGTGTAGAGAATTATTTTGCATCAAAGCATAGGTTACAGTTGTTTAGATTAGGTGGACTGACCCTTCTCTTTGTTACAATTGTTTTTATTCTAAACTAATCTACCACCATTACGTTTCTTCATCTGGTTACCTGCGTAATTTGCGAATGCGAAAGATGTCTTCCATTTACAAAATGCTGCCGGAAATAACTGAAATTTAATGCAACTTTGGCGGGAGAAAAGCATTGTTGTTTTTCTTCATAATAGTCTTTAAACTCCAGGGTGCATTGACTAAGTAGGCCGCTAATGATGAAAGTTCGCATGTTTTACTCGTACATATGGTTCTTATTAAACCTAGCCGTGGAATCTTTCAGAAAAAATATTGCTTGTGGTTGAAGTTTAACTGTAATTATGCCTTACTGGGAGAGGAATCTTCTCTTGGAGATAGTTTTTAACCCTTTCATTCCCATTGGTTTTCCATTTGACGAGTAAAATCGTCTGGCGTTAGACAGAGTAAAATCTATATAGTTACTGTTGGGAGTGAAAGGATTAAAATGCTGAACATTTTGATCTATGAAATTGTGACCATGAGCGAAAAATACTAAAATGCTACAGGAAAATTTATTTTAGACTGTCTTTGAATTTCCTGGTTTTGATTATCTACTCATTAGTTCTAAAACGTCAAGTGTTGGTTATTACTAACCTTTCATGCAGTGGCCTAAAAGTGGCACCGCTCATCCAGTTATCTCAGCCACTCAACACCTTCTATTTTAAGAAACTTGTATTTCATGGTCTCAGCTGTGTCCTGTCAGCTGAGGTCACTGTGTGACAAACAACAATATCACTGCTTTCTGAAAAAAATAGTTAAGATTTGACTAAAAAGCTTTCAGCATCTTGAGCCTTGACATGTACAATGTACATGGTTCAGAGTTATTCCATGTGCTTTGTTGCAACTTGAGTTATCTGCGAAGAACCCCATCAGACAGAACACATGATCATGATTGATTACCAATTAAGAAATAGTTTTGATCAGGGTTTGGCAAAAAGGCATTTGTTAAATGTAGTCTAGAAAATGTGTTATTTTAACATTTTCAAGGTTTCCTGGTTTTATGGTTTTTGCATGGAGTACCCAATTGTTTTTGTCATTAATTTTTTAGTGTATGACCTAGAATTTTTAAGGTATTTTACAGGTTAGCTACCAAAAAGTCAAAACATTTTTTCTGTGATACATTTTATCCCAGCACCTCAAGTACCATAAGTCAATTCAAAAATGTATGTTGTTGTTTGCATACTTGAACCTTCACTTGCTTTGCTGTATGATACCAACAATAATACAGTAATAAGCTATCATGTTCATTGCAGGAAAATATGTGATTTTTTAAATGATAAATTGACAAGGTGCATGAAAGAAGGCCCCAAGTGATTCTTGATCTGATTTCAAATTCTGCCCTTTCTTTCACAAGCATTTACGTGACAAACTGGAAGGAGAATGTATCAGTTCATCAAAAGTCACTTTCCAGGCACCCCTTCAATTGCTGTCATGCGTATGCACATTTTTGTCAAAACATGCATTCCAAAGTACATTATGGATGATCGTATGCAGCTAGTTTTAATTTAACCTATGATTGTTCAGTTTTAGCATATGTAATAAAAATTTGACAGACAGTTTTATCTTTTGTCCTCTGAAAGTTTGATGGATCAAAAAGTCAAAATATTATTAAAGTAGAGGTAAAACATTAGAGCATTCCCCTCATAATTTCTCTAAAATTTTAAAGTATTTTAAAGTTCTTGCTACCTTCCATTAGTCAGACTGCGATCAGACAAGTTATTAAGTATCAAATCACTTGAATTTACTAGACACTCTATGAGCATAAACTGGGATGCCTGTTTGTTTGTGTTGCACAAAAACAGAGCGACACTGAGCTGGGTGGTATTGAAGGTGCTGAAACTGTATTTTCCCCAGAGTAATGCTAGGTGAGGCAGTCTGAAAGAAGGAAAAAACAGCTTAGGAATCCAATAGGTACTCCAGGTAAGTCCTACAATGAAAGAAGCAAGCCAGGGGTCAAGCTCTAATGTGGTATATTTCTCAATGTCACAGGCATATTTCACTTATGTTTTTGGAACAAAAATTTTTTATTAAGATATAAACCCAAGATCAACTCAAGGTTCAACCATCAAGGTCAGTTTCAATGTTGTAACTCCCACTGCATCGCTTAAGGTTCTGTAAGGTTCCATTCATTATTTATGGGGAGTACTGGGTCAGGAAAAAACCTACTGGCCTTTGTAATTTTTGTCTTCCTAAGCTACAGGGCTTATGTTCTTTCACCAATAAAGTGACCCAAGAAAATAGAGTTTTTTGAAATATACAAACCTTAAAAATTAATAAACATTGGTACTTGCAAACATTTGCTTCGAAAATCAAGAAATTTCCTCCCTGATTCTTCATAAATATAGCATGCTGGAATGTTTGTTAGATGTTGGGACATATCACACAAGCTAAAATGGCTAGTTTTACATTGTCAGGCTCTCACATTGTTCAGTTCTGTTTCAAAAATATATGATAAATATAAGATGCATCATTGTCAGCTTGCATTTAGTTGTTTGTCATTTTGATTTCAGATCTTGTAGTCAAGCAAAGGATAAAGTTAAATCCTCATATACCATTCTTGTAACATGTTTTAATATACATATGAAAGTACAGAAATTTGGAATGAATTATTCTAGACCTAACCATTGCCTGCAATGAATGCCAGACTGTGATGTGTGAATTATACTTATAGTGCATGTTTCAAATAAAATCATGATGAATTAACGATGTGAACCCCATGCAAAACTTTTACTTTGCATGGGGTTCACATCGTAGTTCATTGAATTCAGTAAATTTGATTGAATTTTATGTGAACTGGCCATGATTCTGCCACTGATTTTAATGTAAATAATAGTCCAAAGTCTGGCAGCATGTTTTGTGTGAAATCGCACAATTTGTGTTTTTTTAATCTGGCAAGGAAATACTTGTCTGTTCAAATCAGAGCAGAGTTTCTGTTCCTTCCTTGGCCCGCAAATCACTTTGATATCTGAGGACTCACCAGGCAAAATGTGCAATTGTTGTCAAAGTCCATTATTCTTCACTTTTGATATTCCAGATATTCATTTTTACTGCCTTTGTTGTTTATCATAATGATGTTCCATTCTTGAACTCCATAAGGGTATAATTTGTTTAATGAGCCAGTAAAGTACCATTCACAGTACCTAAAGTTTGCTGCCATTGCAGGTTAATTAAATATTCTACAGTATCTTTGCCCATCTACTATACCCTCTCAAACCAAGCAAAGATAGGCGCAGAGGACTCAGTCTAGGCACAAAGACAGGAGAGTGACATGAAAGACTTTATTGCACAACTTTTCTGATTTCCAACACATGAAAAAGGGAAAAAAGTAAAACTGGATTGCCATAGCAGTAACAAGGTTTGACAGTAAACCTGGCACCAGATCATAAAAGTTTGGCATTTAAAAAAATTTATGACAGAGGTCATTCACAGGGGATTGTTGTCCGAGACTTGCTGGTGTGGTAATTGATCATCACTTCTATACTGAAAACATCCAAGGCTCTGTAACTATGCTGAGAGAAAGCAGTTTCAATTAATCCTTGATAGAACTGAAAACAGCTTCAAAACCCCTGAAATTCTCAAGATGCATGTCCAGTTTTTGTTCAACAAGCACCTTAAAAGATTTTATGAGGTTCAAGAAAAATAAAAAAAAAAACAATCAATTTTCTTAATGGAAGTTTGTAAATTACAGTTAATATGAAATAAATTTCTTTCAAGAGCAAAATTTCCCTATCGATTTGTACATGTACAAATCGATAGGGAAATTTTGTATATTTTTTGTAAGTAATCCTAATAGAAAAATAGAGTCAGAACAATAGATGTAGCTAGGAAGTACTAAGAAAATGCCGTACTGTTGTTTAAAATTTAAAATTTTAATTGACAACAAAACAAATCTTCATCAAACTATAATGCCCTTCTACCTATTTAAGTAACCTGTGCCAGCAAAGTTAGTGCTGTTCTGTATAATAGTGCATTCTGTGTATGGTTGTTCAATTGGAAATTGGATCTGAAACATCAAAGAAAATCAAAGTAAGATGTGTGCTAATGAACTTATCAGTTGGTCCGATTGAATGTTGTTTACATTCGATTTGAAACATATTTAGCTCAGTCCATCGAGATATGTCTCAACTTGCAGTACATCTAGTATTTCTAATTAGAAATCTTGAAGTGTGTCAGTTGAACCTTGATTTGATTCAGCATCCATGATGTCAAATGGCAAATTCTTCCTACATATGAGTGCATTGATAAGCCAGAAATGAACAACTGTCTCTCCTTTGTAGCAGGTACAAAGGCAGACTAAATAATGTGTTCCATGGTATTTAATACTGTCTCAACCACTTTCGTTGTTCCAGGTATGGTCAGGTCCATTTACAAACTGTCCATGATTGTTACTTATTTCTGAATTGCATTGCTGTCCTTGTAAAGCTTATTTGTTGACCCTGTAAACAATCATTTTCTAGGTGCAGTGTCACCTTCAGTTGACAGTATTGAGTGGTGAAGTGTACTAATGTGTTCATTTGATAGCCTAGGAGCACAAATGGAAAGTGTTATCAGTTGTATTACTTTGCATTTCTGTAGCTACAGAGTTTACATTTCAGATGCATCTTCCTTTTCCATTTGAATTTTTTTATTGACAAGATGATGAAAATGTTATGGAGATACTATTGCCCTTCAAAGTGAAAAGTTTCAACTTTATAACTATCATTTGTTCGATGGTTTAGTGGCAAATTTTGGTTCAGCGTCTCTGTGCGGTCATGAGTAAGTTTACAGTAGAGTCTTTTAAGGTAGGGCAAGGGATAATCCTTATTTTTCGGTGACTTGGCATTTTAACTTTTTGTAGCTGTGTCTAGTGTACCCAGAAGGAATCAACTTTGTTCTCGTGTTTCTTATGTTGTGGTAAAGGCTTCCCTGAAAAGGCACATTAACTTGCATTCTATTCAGGCTTTGAGGTTTGATTGGATAAATGGTTGATTTTGAAAGGAACAAGAAAAACAAAATTCTGTTATCAAGTTGGGAAGTGTAAAGTCCTTGAAACTAAATGCAAAATGTTCCCCCACTAACTTTATTTCAAATGAAGCTTGCTGTGTCAAAAAGTATCAAATCTGTACCTCTTGCATTTTGAGTAACAAGTCTTGGTGGCACTGTACATGGAGTTTCATTACTTTGCAACAGTTTACTGCAAGCAAGCCATTGTTACTACCAATGTTTAACACCATGCGTTATATAACTCAACACTATGTCTAGATTTAAGCCATTGTATTGTTCATTATTGCAGTTAGATGTGCCTTTTTAGGGTTTTATTATTGAAGTTTTCCTAGTTGCATTAATTTCATAAACAGCTGTTTGATGGTCAACTTTTTTATGAACTAATTATAATCAGAGTGTGAGAAATATCAGTGAATCAGAATATTCCTTTTTTTAGCAGCTCCCTGACAGCCACACCATTTAAAAGGCCCAATCCAACTTTATACAATGTGCATAGATAATTAATGTACAGAAATATCAACAGTAGCACTCCAAAATACCTGCTTGATTAGCTTTCACTTAAATGGATTTATTTTAGAGTTGAAACATTATTAATAGCTTGTTCAGATCGTGATCTGTTTTTAAGCATGTTTTAATGCATATAGCCATTGTCACCACGGGTGTAGCCTTCCATGGCTGGCTGTTTTGGGATGGTTAGACAAACTATCATGTGGTTGTGGTGGATTGGGCGTAGTCCATTACCTCTAAATTACTGTTTGCTCTGACTTGTTGATTGCATCATCTGCAGTGCTGAAAAGTCGCTGTAGTTCTAAATGTGTTGCATTTAAAGTTTGTTATACCCATGAACAAGCACCACCAGGAACTGCAACCTTGTCTTTAAGCTTTTGAGCTGTGATGTAGAACAGCTGCAACTGTTTTTGCAGAGAATTTTAGAAGAGGATGGTTTAGTTCTTTTGAGCTTGGAGTTTCCTGATGTCAAGTTTCAATCACCACTTTAGATTAATTTGACAAGTTATGCATGCAATCATGAATCATTTGTTGACTCTGAAGAATTTGGTAGCCATCATTTCATAGCATTCCTGACCTCAGGAATTCAGTAAAGGATATGAGACGTTTTTTGGGAATAATGAGGATGGTTTATGTTGTGCGTAAGGTATCAAAGACAGATGAGTTTTTCAACAGGTTGCAAATGCAGATTGGGGGAAGTACCTCATTAGCCAGTTTTTTTAATGCAAGTTGAACATATAACCCTTACATTATATATGTGGAGGCTTTACCATTTTAAGCTGTAGGGGACGTGTGAAAGCAAGGCCTTCCAATTAAGTTCATGGGAAAAACATCCTGTATACTGCTAGTATTTGAATTTTAATGTCATTGAGTTGTGAAATAATGATTATAGCACATGTTGAGCCAGGTGAATTAGTGGAAATTTTCTGCATGTCATAAGCCAACTTGAAAAAAAGTGAAATATCTTTTTTTCTCCCAGTCAAAGTCAAACCAATGACCCTTTGATAACCAGTTTCAACCCTCGACCATAAAAAGGTTGATAAACCAATTTACATCAAGAGGACAGTAAAACCAGTGAAACATTTGTAAAGGGATATTGCAAATTTGCTGACAGACACTGTAAAGTGCATGCACACTGACTTTGAATTGTGAGTTTACAGTAGAGGACAGAAATAGATTGTACAGAAAAAAAACTGACCCGCCAAAGTTGTCGAATTTTTTTATTATTACCTGGCGAAGTTCTTTTCAGGATTTTTCAGTCTTGATTTAACAGAATAAACTAAATCACATGTGATGTTCGCATGTTTATTACTCAAGTGAGTTTTAGTTAGAGAGCTTATTTTTCTTACTTCTGATGTGTCATTTGTAACTGGGGAATTATTGGCGAGCCATTAAGAGGAAGCATTGGCATGGAGCCAGTTCCCTTAACGTACTAAGGTTCCTACTAGAAATTGGGATAATCAAACAAGTTGATTAAGTAATTTATACCACCGTAAGGTGAAAAAGGGGTGTGCTGACGTTTCGAGCGTTAGCCCTTCGTCGGGTTCCTACTAGGCTGACCTAAGTTTTCAAGTTTTTTTTTCTATCTGGAACTGGAAAAGGAAGGCAAATATTTTTTCAGGCCTTTTAAGTTTCCCTACTGCTACAGACAAAATAAACGCTCCCTCCCCTCTCTGCAGCTGCTGAGATCGGAATAGCACAGTAGTGGAATTGTTGGTGGTATGCTGTAAAATGTGACTTGGTATCGGAAAACAACTATAAGAAATCAAAGGGAAAAAGGAAACAATTCAGCGTGTGTCCTGCATCAAGTGCGAACTCCATGGTTATTTTTTCACTTGCGAATTACTGTCACAATAGTTCAGTAGGTTTTAGCCGGGCTAGAATGTGATGAGTGTTTGTTTTTAGACAGTTGTAAATGGAAAGCCGTTTACCCTCGTGCTGAGGCTGCGTTATGTTTGGTCAGTGAATACTATTTATAGAAGTGACTCAAAACAAAAAATCTAATTGAGCAGAAGTCATTCAGTCAAACTCTCGAGTTAATTATGTTACAGTTTTTTGGCGGATCTTTGTATCCTACCAAAGTCGTTTTGCGGAAAAAATAATTGAATCGGGCGCTTTTTCTGTTCACCGTAACAATGAAACAATCTCCGGTCTGATAATGTAAATTCTTCTTTTGTCACACGATGTAGTCACTGGATGTTGATCGCGAAGAAGAATTTATATTATCACATTTTCCACGGTGAACAACAATCCATTCCTTAACAATCTCAGGTCTCACAACAAGACGCGAAACACATTTTTTTATCACAACTACCTCGAAATGCAACTCAGAATTGTTTTCTCTGACGTCTGTGCTTGTTTTGAACTTTGTTTTGCGGTGATGTTTCCCTTGTTTGTCTATATTTCTTTTTTTGTTGTTAAAACTATGAAGGGAACCATGTTTGTTTAGTTTTCTTTTGAGAGTGAATATCGTACCAACGTTCCTTTGTCCTTGTGGCATTCGTCTTCTGAGCGAATCTCATTTGTTCGTGTGCTTTGACTGCGTTGACAATATTATTATTCCGTGCGAACAGAAATGAAAATAATGAACAATCAATTTTCTAGAACAGACAAAATGTCATTTCGTGTCTTCTTTCCGGTGAATAAGTACTGGTCTCATCTGAACAAATTTTTTCATCGCTAACTATTATGACAGAAATTAATATCAAACAACGGCTGTTTAGTCACTGTGTTTGCTTTCGGTCTGACCGACCTATAGGATTTCAGTTCACGAGTTGGATTCCAGGCGGATTTTGTTGTTTAAACTGGCAGTATTCAAATTGAGCCTCGATGAACCTTTCTCGACGGAATACTATGAGGGCGTTTGCACGCTTCAAATTTCAACAACACTAATGGTGTGTGGTGTACGTGAATTTCGTCAGACAAATACTGAAATAGTACGTTGGAAATCACGAAGTGTTCTGTCCTTCCGCGGTACTTAAGTGTGAACGTGGACAAGCAGTTGTAAACAGCACTTTTATTCAATTCGATCTAAATCGCACATAGTAAGATTTGTACAGAAAAATGCCAAGGTCTTGTAAGGAAGAAAGTGTAGTTCAAAAAGCGTGATGATTATCTGTATTTCCTGTTCTAATTTTGGAGTTTTACCAACGTTCTCGTGCCTACGGCGCGTCTGGGAGATAGGGAATATTGCGACGACTTTCACGCGTGATTCAAGTTTGGTTTCATCTCTGTCTCTCCATATCTGAAGATGATACGGTAAAATATCCACCTCGAGAGGCTAGAAATACCCAATGTTATTGACTGAGGATTGCCCGCCCGCTGGCGACTAAATAACATTGCCAAGTTAGTGCTGAATTGTGCTGTAACTTCCAACCGACTTGCAAACTATACTGTAGCACATGTAGTGGAGAGTTGCATCGATACCTGCCTTGGTTTACCAAAAGCAGTGATGGAATTAGAATGAAACGCCATGCTTTCGTTAAGAGAAAAGAATTTTCTTCCCCAAAACTCGATCAGGGATACGTTTTTGGAGTCAACAGCTGGGTAAGTGAGGTAAAATGTGCAGTAGTGTAATCGTTGACATTTCAAACGGGCTTTACTGACTGCATGTACTGCCACCAGCATCGTGGAAAACCTTCATTATCGCCTATGTTCTCATGCCGCTCTAAAATCTTCAAACTTCCCACTGGTATACAATTCATCTGTGACAGTGCTTGTTGTAACACGTCTGACCGCTAGGTAGTGTATTTTAGGTTCAAAAGAATTCATTTTAGTTTCTACCCGCTGTGTTCTTAATGCCCTGCTTAATTATTTAACACCTTTTCTCGGGTGGATTTGAATGCCACAAAAATGGCCCCGTTTTTTCAATTATTATTCATTGCTCTCTCGACATATGCGAGGACGTCTGAAAGATGCTATCACACTGAAGCACAAGATAACTCGAGTATAACTGAACTTTCATCGCTTCCTTCAAAAAATGGCCTCCTTTGTAATCTTAGCTTTCCAATAATTTCCTGGCGAAGACAGCCGAAATTGATACCCAGTGTTAAATTCCAAGAAGGCGCTATTATTAAAACTGCTCCATCGGTTCTAGAATGTTATTGGTATGTATTAGGCAAGATGGATACTAATAACTGCTCCATAACCGTAAATCTCGGTCACTGTTTTTGTGATGATTGTACTCTTCTTGTGAGTGCGCAATAATGATGGAGAAAGTAATTGTCCATCAAGCTGAACAGAGGTCATTGTTGTGATTTCAAGTGACGTGCAAGCTTTTCTTTAGAGGTTTGAAGAACTATCGTCGTTTCTGTTTTCAGAAAACTGGCTGTAAATTTGCAAAGTAACCGTACTGCGCCAACTGCGATCAAACGTTCTCTTTTCGGTTCGAAAGCCTGATCGCAGGATCAGTTACATTCTAACTAACGTCATTCCCTGTTTAGCAGAAAGAGTCTACCCAGTATTTCTCCCAATTTATGATTTTCGTGATATTTAGTTGAATAGCAGAACCCCCAAAAATCAACCGGGAAAGTGAAAATAGTACTTGCATCCATTCTTTTAGCATTCTGATTTATATATTTTTCTTCCTAAATAGTTTTTTTTTCTATTCTTGTTTACTTCCGTGTGCAAGAGAGACCAGAACCCTGGAGAAAATGATTTAGAATGGAAAACGTGATTTACAGAGAAAGTACAAAAATATATTTGAATTATAACCAGTTTCACATTATTGCTCTGTATTGTTACACAGCATGGCTTGATCAACTGGTTGGTATAGGGTAAAACCACACTGTATAGTTAGACTTACTGCGTCATTGTATATTGCTGTTTATTAGCTTTTTAAAGAATGGCCAAACCTCATGATTCCATTCGCGGATCAAAGGAAGAACCACAGTTTTTAAAGCCAGCAGTCTGCTAGTAGAGTTGTGTGTTCACAATGTCAGGATTGCTTTACATGGATTGATGAAATAGTATAGATGAAATAGATCAGTGGTCATGATCTAGTGGAGGTTACATCCAAGCTTAGTGAAAGTGCGGATCAGGCAACAAAGTGGTACGAGTCAAACTTGCTGGCCGGAAACCTAAAGAAATATCAGACGTTGAACATCGGCTGCAGCAAGAGCAAGACAACTGACTCAGGCACTAGTGCAGTGATCTATAGTAACAACCAGAAAATTAAGACCGCAGATACTCTTAAACTTTTAGGCGTAACTATTGACTCCAAACTGAATTTTTCGGAACACGTTAGCTCGTCCTGCATAAAGGCAAGTCAGAGAATCGGTGTATTAATGCGACTAAGGAACTTAATCCCCACTGAGGCCAAACTTCAGTTATACAAGTCAGCTGTACTACCATACCTTACTTACTGTCACCTAGTGTGGAACTTTTGTAGAGCTAGCGATGCACGCAAACTTGAACGACTACAGGAAAGGGGCTTGAGGGCCGTTTACAAGAACAAGCATGCTAGTTATACTCAGCTACTGGAGAGAGCCAAGTTGCCAACGCTAGCAAACAGGCGTTTACAGGACATATGTATTCTTATGTATAAAGTTAAACATAGATTATGTCCTAATAGCATCTGTAACATTTTTAACAAGCATATTTCCGCATATAACTTGAGACAATCAGATTTTTCTACTCCTAGATACAACACTGTTACTTATGGAAAGCACTCCTTGCGATATGTAGGACCCAAACTATGGGGCAAACTTTCTACGTCTGACAGATCAGCCAAGACACTGCAAGCTTTTACAAACTGTATTCGCAAAAGGGATATAACTCGCTTAATGGACACTGGCTGTAAGGGCTGCATACTATGCTGCACATAATGCCTCTCAAGTCGAGTCAAGTCATTTTAACATTTTAATAGATCATAGATTATAATAACATTTTTATATAGCCTATATATATATATACATTTTTTTTCTTTTTTTATTGTCTTGATATTAGTATTTAGTGTAGTTTAGCTGAGTTTAGTGTAATAGTGTCCCCTAATTAGTATGGTGCTTTTGCCTGGCTATAAGGTTTTGACACTTAAATAAAGTTCTTGATTGATTGATTGCACTGTGACAGCGGGCATTGTACTTGGTCAGGGTCATCGGCGATTCCTCGGTTCACTGGTGCTGGCGATAGACCCAACAATATCAATTGATCAATTGAGAACTCTTAAGCAGAACACGCTACCATGAAATGAGTTCAACCATTCAATACGGAGAAAGCAACGTCGCATGTAAAACAAAGCGTGGTCAAGTTATACTGTTCACAAAAGTTCACGGTCCAAAATCAATTTTCGCGCGCGGAAGCTTTAGTTGTGCGTTTGCGACCGGTTATTTTTGTCTTAGAGTATTGGCTGTTATTGCTTCCGATACAGGCAATTGATAGGGTGAATGTTATCAATACCTGTCCTGACTGAACGTTGGCGCCGTCCATTGTTAACATGATAACTCAGTATCCACTCTGTCTGCACAAAGAGTTAAATAGAACACGCGACCAAAATACTGGCACAGTTTTTGTCAATAAAATGTTAGCTGTGTTTCTACCGATGCGTTTTTGTGCTTTTCGTGTTTAACTGTATGATTTCCCTAGCTATGTCGAATTGTTGTCATAGTTAAGCACACAAAATACTCGTTGGAAGGTACCCTCCAAAGTGTCCAAGCAAAAGAACAAGAAACGTTTGTGCGTTGTACCGATGGTATGTGCAATGCCTCTTCATGCTTGATTTAATTATCCCACTGCTCAAGATTCCGGGAAGATTCATTCCTCTTTGAGATTTCCTGCTCAACATTCCAACTCCATATGGAAATTACATTACTGAAAAGATAGGCTGAATAGTTTTACCATTTTCTAAGTACTAGCAATGTCCATCAAGAAATGTCAAAAATTCTTCACACTTTTTAAAGAAACGTTTTGAAAAATTTCTAGTGGTAGTAGCAGTAGATAAGAAGAAACTTGTACAGTTGTTATTTTTGCTCTGGTCGTTTTCTTGTGTATAAAGCGCATGTTTTGTTATTTGATCCTATGAGTGAATTCTCCGGGACTTTTTCCGTTTCTTTTCTCATTGGAAATAATTGCGAATTGGGCACAGTTGAGTCTGTAATCGTGTGAAATTGCTTGGGAAAAAGTTTAATTTGTTTCCCAAGTTTGTGAAGTTTTGGCTTTGTGGCTCTTGCTTTCAGAAAAGACGTCAGTTTTGCCTTCGTAGTTTTATGAGGTCATACTGACAAAGTCCAAGTTTCCGGAGCAAACGGCCGTGGAAGGAAACAATAACCAAGATTACAGCTAATAAGCTCCAGTTGAAAAATACCAACTCGAAGAAACAGCCAAGCATGTCTGTTTTGCTTTTATCATTGAATCATATCCTTGCTATGAATGTCAAAATAACGATTTTTAATTAAAACGCTGATAACGAGTTGCATCTTCCCAGAAGTAAACAGGCGTGTCGTTTTCAGTTTGGGGGCATATTGGGTGGTCGCTGTTGAGATGAGTTAATACCAGTATATGTACTCTTCCGTAAAATGGTTGGCCCGCTGTTATGTGCGGGCGGGATGCGCCGTTCGATATTTGTGTTTGGTATTATACCTCAGTGAACATATAGTATTGTTGCTTGGCTATTCAGTGATAAAATATCAACACACAGCCTTAACTCTGACTTGGTTGACAGCTGTGGAAAAGAAAGTTTTTTTTTTACGAATCGCAGAAATGTAGATAACTTTGCAAAATGCTGCCAGTAGTTTTTAAGGTGTGTTTTTAATTTTGAGATGTCATATTTGATGTGTTAAAACTCGGGGGTCTCCTCGTTTCTTGTTTGGCGGACATGTTAGAAAAGTATTTTTCCATGTGTCCTGACTTATTCAGTATTCTAAAATTATTGCTTTTCTTTTGGAATCTGTTTCTGTAAAGGAAGAAAACCTGAATGACTTTGAATGATTTTGAATTTTGTGGTTGTAAACTGTACCATGTACCGTCTATCCTTTGCTCAACTCCGCTTGAAACTGGACTGTTGTTGCTACTTTTAGAGTTTTAACTATTCTATTATCGTTAATATATTGTCGTGTTTCATAGAACGAATGCATAAATGGTGGCCAAAAATGTATTATTTTGTTTATATGCTAATTAAACTCACTAGCCTCGCTCTCAAGCAACATTTCTTTTGAATTTTGTCCATGCAAACGATGGTAGTGAATCTAATTAGCACATAAGCAAAAGAATAATTTTTTGGCCGCCATTTATGCATTCGGTCTATTAGCTGAACGTTTCAAGCCATATTGAGCGTTATCGTGTTGTCGTTTCCAGGCCTATTACCGACAAGGTGTGGCTCTGCAATGTTTGGGTCGCCATGCTGAGGCCCTGGGAGCTTTCGCTTGTGCGCTTGCGCAGGATGATAAGAGTCCTCAACTGCTGAACGCACTGACCGGAGCCGCGATGAAGTCTCCCCTCCGAGGTGGGTTTGTTGGTTAGTTTGGTTTCGCATACCACCATAGTCTGACACAGTCACGATCATCCGTTTAAGTATTGTAAAGCTACTGAACAATACTGTACTGTGGTGCTCTTTGTTTTGCCTTGCCATTTGGTTCTAACTTTTTCATATCTAAATCAAACCATGCAGTGTGACCATTCTTTGGAAAGCTACTGAACAGTACTGTACTGTGGTGCTGTTTGTTTTCCTGTACTGTGTGGTTCTTACTTTTTCATCTGTTGATCAAACCATGCAGTGTGACCATTCTTTAATTTGTGTTGTAATTTTGATTGTGGTCCTACAATACAGCTTGGTTCTAGCTTTTTCTTTTTAAAGAAGGTGATGTTAGCGTTGATTTTAGCCTCTGATTCTTAGCCACTTTAGAGCCAATCTACAACCAGCTGAACTCCATGAAACTCGACAAGAGCCCGTTCGTCATGATATCAGTAATTGGACAGGAGCTGTTGTCTGTTGGGCGTCTGAGTGCTGCTGTAGTTTGCCTGGAAGCGGCTCTCAAAGTTGGTACGTGCGGTTTACGTCTGCGCGGCTCCGTCATTTCAGCCATAAGTAGTGCTTACTGGAAACTGGGAAATTTTAAAAAAGCCATGGAGTATATGCTACAAGACCTGGAAACAGCGCAGTCGTTAGGAGACAAAGCGGGCGAGTGTCGGGCTCATGGGAATTTAGGAGGCGCGCAGTATTCTCAGCGAAGGTACAAAAAGGCGGTGGAACATCAAAAAAATCAGCTGGTGATCGCTATGAAACTGAAGGATGGAAAGACAGCCGCAAGGGCGCTCAGCTCGCTTGGTCACTCTTACGCTGCTATGACTGATTACGCAAACGCACTCACAAGTCATAAGCGATCAGCTCAGATGTACAGAGAGCTTAAAGATAAACAAGGCGAAGCCAGGGAATTAGGAAACATCGGCGCTGTGCATGTTCTTCTGTCTGATTATGACAACGCAGTAAAGTGTCATCAGGAGCATCTGAAACTTGCTATGGAGTTGAGAGACAAGGCAGAGGAAGGTCGAGCATACAGCAACTTAGGAAGCGCGTTTCATTACAAAAGAGACTTTAACAAAGCGATTCAGTACCATAAACAGGTTCTTGACGTTGCGAAGAAAACGAAAGACCCGGTAATGGAGGCGCGAGCGTACGCTGGTCTTGGACATGCGCTAAGATGCAGCAGTGAATTAGAGCAAGCGAAAACCTATCACGAGTATCAACTGGCGCTCTCAATCAAACTCAAAGATCGTGCCACAGAGGGGAGAGCGCTGTCCAATCTTGGTATTATTTTCCAGCAGCAAGGACTTTACGGACAGGCACTGAAACTACATAAGAAACACTTGGCCATCTGTAAAGAACTGGAAGACCGAGCGGGCCAAGGGCGAGCGTATGGTAATATGGGTTGTGCGTACAGCGCGTGCGGGAGGTATGACCAGGCCATCAAGTTCCATAAACAGGAGTTGGTGATCTCCAAAGAAGTTAATGATCGCCATTCAGAAGCGTGCACACATGGAAACTTAGCAGTGGCTTATCAAGCGATAGGAAGTCTAGATAAATCACTGAAACATTATCAACAGCACCTGGTCATCTCACAGGAAGTGGGAGATCAGGCCAACGAAGCTATCGCGTTGAGTAACTTAGGAAATTTCTACTGTTCGTGTGGAAACTTTTCAAGGGCGATACCGTATTACGAGAACTTTCTATCTGTTGTAAGACATCTGTATGATCACGTTTCTGAATGCAAAGCATGTCATAACCTCGGCTACGCACATTACTCGCTGGGGAATCACAAGGAAGCGGTGCAGTATTACGAAAGAAACGTTGCTTTAGCCAAAGAACTCGAGGACAGGACCAGTTCCGGTCAGGCTTATTGTAATCTCGGACTGGCGTACAGCGCTCTTGCTAAATACGAAAAAGCACTGGAATGCCAAAAAGAATTTTTGACTGTTTCACAAGAATCAATGAATGCACAAGGAGAATTCAAAGCTTGCGGTAACATTGGAGATATCTATGTAACTTTAGGTAATGTTAACCAGGGAATCCGGTTCTTTCAGGAACAACTGCAGGTCGCCAAGAACATGCGTGACGTGTCACTGGAAAGTGATGCGCACGGTGCGTTAGGTAGTGCTTACAGAATGGCGGGTGAGTGTGAGAAATCTATGGCGTGTCATGAAACAGAGTTGGAGCTCAGACAGAGTTTAAATGACTTTGTAGGTGTGTGTAAGGCGTTGGAGAATCTCGGTGCTGCATACACCAGTTTACAGCGCTATAATGAGGCTTTTAAGTGCTACTCTGAGCAACTGGTACGTGCTAATGAACTGGACGATTGTATCCTTCAATCCCAGGCCTCAGGTAATTTAGGTATCACCAAGATGAATGCTGGGGATTACCAAGAGGCACTGGGTTTTTTTGAACAGCAAATAGCAACTTTGGAGCAAGTTCCAGACGCTGTGCTGGAGAGTGGCCGAGCGTACGGAAACCTGGGAGAATGTTACCACATGCTTGGAGACCACGAGGAGGCAGTAAAATGCTATGAAAGGTACCTCGCTGTAGGTCAGCAAATGGACAGTGCCACTGACCAGGACAAGGCGTATCGCGGGCTGGGAAACACGCATAGAACAATGGGTAATCTCCAACAAGCTTTAGTTTGTTTTGAGAAGAGGTTAGTCGTTGCTCACGAATTGACTGACTATCGTTCGAAGGGAACAGCTTACTGTGAGCTAGGAAACATGCACAAAATTCTTGGTAATTACGAGCAAGCGTTAGCGTGCTTTGAACATCAGTTGGCGCTGGCCAAGGACTGTAAGGACGCTGAAAACGAAAGCGATGCGTTGTGCGGTTTGGGGCTTGTCAATCAGAAAATGGGTGAGTTTGAAAAAGCGGTGAAACTTCACGAGGAAGAACTGAGAATCGCGGATCAACTGAAGAATCCCGGCCGACGCGGACGCGCCTACTGTAACCTGGGTGTGACACATGAGATTCTGGGTAACTATGAGCAAGCGGTGTTTTACCAAGAACAGCATGTCAATGTAGCCTCGCAAATGAACGATCAAGTCGCTAAAGCTCAAGCTTTAAGTTCGCTGGGGAGAACTCATCATACCTTAGCCAACTACCAACAGTCAATATCGTACCTCAGACAGGGCCTCAGCATCGCGCAGGGACTGGGTAGAACTGAGGACGAGGCTCGCATAAGTCATAGGTTGGGTTTGTCCTATTTGGCTGATAGTCAGCTGGACCCATCGCAGGCTCATCTTTACCGTGCGGCTGAATTGCTGGAGAGGTTGCGTGAGGAGGGAGTCCATAGTGGCGAGTATAGACTTTCCTTATACGACTTGCATGCCGCTACTTACCAAGTCTTGCAGCGTGTCTTGGTTTCCATGGGAAACCATCAGGAGGCTTTGGCAGTTGCCGAGCGCAGCCGAACCCGAGATTTTATTGACTTTCTTCAGGAGCGTCAGGGAGCTAACCGACCGCAGAATGGCATTTCACGTTATCTTGAAAATCCGCTGGCAACTCCTGAGCAGATAACGGACATGGTCAAGAGTCAAAAGGCTAACGTTCTGTATTATTCAATTGCCGCCGGTCATTTGTACAGCTGGCTCATCACACCAAGTAAAGGCATCGTCAAATTTCACGACACACTTCTGTCGGATGGCGATCACGATGGTGACGTCACAGTGGAACTTGATCAAAGCTCCAGTGCAACACATTCGTCAACTTTGCTCGACTCTTACATCACTCAGGTGAGGGACGCTTTGGGTGTTGAACCTCATTTGAATCTCAACAGAACTACCAGCGTGTCCGAGAGTGAAGTCGAGGACACCTGGGAACGAGAAAGCTTACTCAGCAGTGGCACGATTCCGCTGTCTTACATGTCAGCGGATGATGACGACACTATGAGTATTTCATCAGTGTCGCTAAGCGGTCCTAGTTTGTTCTCGACACCAAAGAATAACAACTTGAGCAAAAGGACTGTTCGTAAATTAAACGGAGTAAGAACTAGTAGTAAAAAGCTGGGCTGGTCCGGTAAGCCGCCGCTCCGAGCGTTGTACGAGCTCTTAATCGCTCCGATGGAGGGTGTGTTAACATCTTGTTCATCAGTTGATGGTGAAAATTCTGAAGTGGCGTTAGTTCTTCAGGGAGATCTGTACCTTGTTCCTTTTGCTGTGTTGAAGGGAAGCCTTTCTAAAGAGTATCTGTTCAGAAGATTTAGGCTAATTGTAGTATCGTCCTTACAGGCTTTGGCTGCGAACTGCAAGGCCATGTCGTCCTCGGCTTCAAAGAAAGGTTTGGATCTGTCCGCGGTAATGGTGATCGGGAATCCGAAAGTTCCGACAACCTTCGGCCAGTGGGAGTCAAATCCTAGTGCCGAACACGAAGCGAAGATCGTAGCCGAACTGTTTAGTATTAAGCCTCTTCTCGGTAGTAAAGCGACAAAGAGCGAAATTGTTCGGAGATTACCGAAAGCTGAATGTATACACTTTGCTACTCATGTCTCGTGGAAGCTTTCGTCTCTTATTTTAGCCCCGCAGAATTCCGATGACAAACTTGTCACGGCTTATGGATCCCCTGAAAGAGAGAGTCTAGACTTCCTTGGTGATATGAGCCCGGACGAGGCTCCGGCCTTGTCCGAGTTCCTTCTTACGGCAGCCGACATCTTAGACCAGAAGCTGTCTGCTAAACTTGTCGTCATCGGCGCTGCCCATAACCACTCGTCACGTAATCGGATAACTTCGGACGGTGTGATCGGACTGACGAGGTCGTTGTTGTCGGCAGGGGTACAGTGTGTTTTGGTAGCCCTGTGGCCAGTACCTGACTTAGCGTGTAAGTTGTTACTGAAAGCATTTTACGGTGGCTTACTCGAGGGAATGCTGGCAAGTCAAGCGTTATGTCAAGCCATGAAGGTTGTTCAAGGAACAAAACAATTCTCACATCCTTCAAACTGGGCGGGGTTCATTCTTGTTGGCGGAGACACTGCGCTGACCAATAAGCAGGCTTTGATGAGCAGCGCCATCTCCAAACTGCTGGATAATCCAGGCAACAGAGATCTTCTCAAGGTTCTTGTTCATCTGGTGAGTACATTGTTAATCCTGAGCTCAACCCATCCCTTCTTTCTACTAGTCTCCTTTGTCAGTATATCGGTAAAGAGAGTCAGAATAAGACCCTGTTGTTCTAACACCCCCGGATCTGGTGATCAATATTCCTTTCCAGGTGGATAAAGCGCAACAGCGGATCCGTCAAGGCCAGCGGTCTTCCATGTACACGGCAGAGGCGAGTATTGATGCCAAGGTCAAAGGGGCCAGCGGTTGGCGCGAACTACTGAAGCTGCTGGGTTTTCGGTTTCAGAAACCTGCCAATGGACTTCCGAGTTCGGTGTTTTTTCCAACCGTTACCAGTGGAGTGGACGACAAACTAGCGGCAGCTAGTAACCATTTACACGCTCTGCTAGGTAAATTGTTAAACAGCTCACTGATATTTCATTATAGTGGAAGCCTTCCTTTTCAGGGTCAAAGGAGTAAGTCTCCTTAGATGTTAGTTTGGAGAGCGATAAACCGATTCAGTAATGTTATTTCTATTATTTTCTGATTCTCATCACCTGTTAGATGTTAGTTTGGAGAGCGTTAATCCGATTCAGTAATGTTATTTCTATTATTTTCTGATTCTCATCACCTGTTTCGTTGACAGTGTGTTAATATTTTCAGGAGAACTTGCATGTTGGTCGCTCATCAGAACAATAGGTATATTGTGAATGTAAGGCCTCTAAGATATAATGGACCTTCTAGTGGTTGTTATCAGTTATTTCGTTATTGACTGGATATTTAACTTATTGTTTTCCCTCAGGGTTAAGTCCTACCACTCTTCAAGCATTGGCTAAACTCGTGAATGCCCGAACAGTGAACACGGCACTTGTAACCCTGGTAAGTTTATCCAAGCTGTTTACATTTTGCAACATTGGTAACATTTAAATAAATTAAAACAACATAAAACAGGTTGAAGTAAACTTTACTTTGCGACTCATTGGTGGGCAAGACAATGACGTCGTCATTTTCAAGTAATAAGATCATGTAAATGACATAAAACCAATTCTCAACTGTTGAATACAGATCCAACCCTTCATTTTCTTTTCTTTTTTTCCCTTTTTTTTTCAACATTTTTGGGCGTTTACTAAGTAGAATTTCTTAGAATAATTTCTTACCTCTGTATTTGTTGCAGTTCAGTGAGGTGTTGTCGTGTTTCACGCAAGGAATGAACAATGTTCAGGTTCCTTTAAATCTCAAGTTATGGCGAACAGCAGGCTGTCACGAGCTTTTAGCTTCACTTGGTTTTGACTTGATCGGTGTTGGCAAAGATGAAGTCATGTTGAGGTCGGGGAAAGCCAACAGCAGGCGAGCTGTGCAGTGTACTGTACAAGCTCTCTGCGCCCTCACTGGTAATGATGAAAAATAGTGCCACTCAAAAGTAGCTTTACGGTTTTTGTCATGCGCGAGTTTTTGTAATTTTCTCAACCCGCACTTGACTTGAAGGGGTTTTACCCAAAGATGAAAAAGTTAGAACCATACTGCATAGTAAGACAAACCACAGTACAGTACTGTTCAGTAGCTTTACAAAGAATGATCACACTGCATGGTTTGATCCACAGATGAAAAAGTTAGAACCACGCTGTACAGTAAAACCTACAGTACCACAGTACAGTACTGTTCAGTAGCTTTACAAAGAATGGTCATACTGCATGGTTTGACCACAGATGAGAAAGTTAGAACCACACTGTATAGTAAAACAAACAGTACCACGGTACACTACTGTACAGTAGCTTTCGAAAGAATGGCCACACTGCATGGTTTGATCCACTGATGAAAAAGTTAGAACCACACTGTATAGTATAACAAACAGTACCACAGTATAGTGCTGTTTAGTAGCTTTCCAGAGAATTATTGTGGAAAGGTACTTGTGACTCATTCGCGCGGGGCAAGATCCACGGATCCTTTCTCACCGGGTGTGTCCTCCTACTCAGGGAAGTGCAGTCAGATTAGTTTTCTCAGGGACAGGACAGAATTGATTGAAAGGTTTTCTGTAAGAGCTGGGCGCGTGGGGGAGATACCTATGTGAGCAATGTGGCATTAACCTTAGACATCTTTGTACTCCACAGACTCGGAGAATCCAGCTGATAAGGAGGATCCTTCATTCAAACTGTCCAAGGTTCATTCCGCATCCACTGTCATCTCCAACCTTTCATTGGTGTCAGCTTCCATAGATTCAGACCTTGATACAAAGTCAAAGGACATCAGTGGCTCCAGTGCTGACCTGAGAAATGTAGGGGGCTCTAGCATGAGGTCCAAAACCAACGTTTCCTCGCGTTCCCTCAAGTCTGAGGACCTGCGCTCAGGTGAACCGCACTTTGAAAAGTCAAGTCGTTCTGCGGTAGTCGTTGAACCTGGGAAAAGATCACGAAGCTTATCCAGCTCACAAAAATCCCTCACAAATGGCAAGAATTTCAGTTCATCAGATTCTTATTCGAGAATCAACGGTAACGTGAGCATTAACAAGAATAGTGTATCTTCGGTCGTAGATCACTCCCGGACTTCGTCATTACCCGAACCATCTGACTCTGACGTCGATAGCTACTCGGACATTGTCGGCCAACACTCCCGGAAGAACCCCGTTGTTGACGTAAATATGAACAGTACTCAGCAGAGTCAAAGGTTACTTGTGAACGGCACAAGTCACTCGGCAGCGGAGGTTTTGGCTCAGAACAGAGACGCCCTTAAACAAGGTTCATCTGTGGTCGTGGGTGGTACCTCTCGCGGAAGGCCCCCGAGAAGGACCCAAAGTGAGAGCCAAGATACATTACAACAGAATGGTCCACGAACTCATAGTTACAGTCGATCAAAGTCAATGCCGAGAGAATCGGAAAGTATGTCAAGCGACGAAGACGAGCGAACATATCCGAGAGAAAGACGATGGAAAAGTAGTAGTTCATTGGCCGGAAACAATCACGTGGTATCCCGAACAATACTTGACTATTCACAACGTTCAAGTTTAATGAGATCACAAAATTTACGAGTTTCATCTGTAGACAGCACTGAAAGTTTGAGATCACCCAATGTAAAAACTGAATCTTCGAATAGCTTTGACCACAGAACGAATCACGCCGATCAGATCGCGTCAGAAATGGAACAAACTAGGAGAAACTCGCTTCCGGGAAAGTATCAGCCACCGCCGCAGGGATTCATGGATGATTCACAGTCACCTCAGGACAATACAGATTCACTGCGGGCGCGACAATCTGCAGCAGAACGAGCAGCAGCGGCATTAATGCATAATCAAGTCACACATGTCAAGAAAGATCCTGTCACTCCGCTGACCACAAGACACGTATCGAACACTCTAGAAATGAAGGAGATAAACGGGGAAACCAGGAGACTGAGGCGAGATCATCTCGCTAACCTTGCTCATCTCCAGTCTTCCCCCTGTTAGCATGTTATGGTAAGGTGGGCTTCAGGTTCTTTGTAAGTCAAAGAGCAAATCAGCCGGGTCAGCGGATAGCTTTTGCAAGATATGAAATTGTGTATATTAACTCTGTTTGGTTGTAGGCGGGGACAGCAATCATTATAACAGCTTTGGGAAGGCACGCGCTATGATCGGCTAATACGCACGATCCATTTGCCTATGGGTTGCATGGCGACGTCAGATTGTGAACTTGTGAAGTCGTATGTCATAAATGAAATGGTAAACGCAGCAGCTGTGCAACCATCGAGTTACGGACGCACCTGGAAGGTTTGCGAAGCACTCAAGAAGCTAGAGATGCGGCTCTCGGCTGCTCCTCGAGCATCTCTTTCGCTTCTTTCGTGCTTGGCAACCTCCCGCGTGCGTCCATAACTCGATGACTGCACGCTGCACGTTTACCATTTCTTCACTCTTAATCCTGTGAACATGATTGATTTCGTAGTTTTTATTTCACTGTGAAAAAACTGAACTGGAGGAGGGGTGAGGGAGAGGTGGAGGAGAGGTGAGGGAGAGGAGGGGTGAGGGAGAGGTGGAGGAGGGGTGAGGGAGAAGTGGAGGAGGGGAGGAAAGGAGTTTATCGGCTTCCACCATTACGATTTTGGAGCTAAATCTCTGTATTTTTGATAATGTCAATGAACGGTTTTTTTTCCTTTTCCTTTTGCAGAAAAAATTGAACCTGTCTTGGCGGCACACTAGAGAGGGTATCTCGCATTTCTGTGTGATTTTAAGAAAAAGAATAGGTATTTTTGCTAGGAAACTTATGCATCTATTTTACATTAGAAGAAACCAACATGCATTCTGTCACGAATCCATTCTGCAGTTTTATTGGCTGTGATAGACAGCGAGTTGCCAAAGCGCCCGCGCTTGTAACACAGCAATGCGCTTTAAGAGCTGAAAAGTCATTAAATATTGATATGCTAGATGGTTTCAACTAAGCAATTAGCCACTCGTCCTCGTTTTGTATGAGTTAAAAAGTCAACCATTGACTCAGAAAACTCGACCTCTTAGTCTAATTGTTAAATATATGACGTAGGCTATTTTTTTCTAGCTGAACCAAAGTATTGTTGCGGTGTGCCAAATCCCTAAAGATATACTAAGGGCAAAAGGCGTGCACGGTAGAGTAGGAAATCTCTGCATCGCTCAATTTACATTCAAACGTGGAGCAGCTTTAAGTAATATATCAAATACGAGATACAGTGTGTCATCACATATCAAACACCGAGAAGACAGCTGAAAATCGACGCGCAGCGGAGTGTTTTTAGCATTTGAGGTGTTTGATATGTGATGAAACACGTGTCGAGTGTCTGGTATAGCTTCTCAAACGAAATTATTTAGGAGGGGAAGTTAAGGTGCAAAAACAAGCCGTGTTTCGTCAGATATCCAAACATTTCCTTTGCCTTTACCTCAGTCATTATTAGTGAGTTTAATATTCAACAATATAGAGAGCTGCTGCAGTAGAATGGGTGTTATCATTTCTTGTTGTTTGTGATCCTCCTCTCTACAGACGAATAGAGCTAAAGACGTCTTGACGTTGAGTTCTTGAACAATGAGCATTTCGCGTAAACCGTCTTGTCACAATCTGAATTACACTGTAAATTAAGGGCTGGTTATTTAAACGTGGTTTAGATCGTGCTTGAAGGAACCATTGTCTCTGATGAATATAGCTGCTCTGAATTACTTTTCAATCTTTTTTTATACCATTCCAGAATAAGTACTCAATTATTTCTCACTTAAAATGGATTAGTTTCATGGAAACAATCGCTAACTGGTCAGTTTGGACTCTTTCCCATCCTCGTTACCAAGGGGGCTGAGTAGGAGAGGACCCTGGGAACGAAGCCGGAACTTTCCAAGTTTACTTCAACCGCGTATTTTGTTAAACACCGTTTAGAAAACCAGTTCCTAAGTGTTTTAAGCCCCAGTAAAACACTTGAAGGGGAAAATGTGATAACGCTTTTCCTCTCGCAAGGTTTACCACATGTAAAAAGAACTCGTTATAGTTTAAGCCATGTGATTTCTCTTATCTCTTATCTTAGATATGCCTCTTAAGAGGAAACTATTGTTGATAGCAAAAGAAGTGTTTTCTAATTAATATCCCAAGTGAGTGAAGTATTTCCTAAATTTTTCCATAATTCAACGAGCTGTTCTTTTCAAGCAGATATTTCCTCACGCATTAGTATTTTTAGTCGCCAAGTTCGTCAGAAATTCTTTCTCGCCCGTTCTAAGAGATGCTATTTATAAATTTTGTACCCCTAATTTGTATATAAACCTTTGTAATTGGAGATTTATAATATAGGAGGTTTTATGAGATATATTTAATGGACCGACACTCGATGAATCCTTGTACATAGTAAACCTCCATGGAAAATATTTTTATTGTTATAAGTAAAATGGAATTGGTTTGCAACTTGGGTGTCTTGAGTGATATGACTTATCGCCAAATGCACAATTTATACATGTAACAGGAATATATGCTGTTTCATTTGGGAAACAATTGGATGAAAAAAAATTCAGAGAATAAATTTTTTTCCATCCAGTTATTTTCATACTGGATGTTGTATTACTTAATCAGGATTTCTTATGTATTCCAAATTTCGCTTGAAAAAAATTTAACTTGTTAGTGATACACATGCATAAATTAAATTCAATTTCAACTTTCTGCTTTGGTTTGGATTCATTGACCTACTCTCAGCCAGTCAGCGCGTTGAAATTTATGCATGTATATTGTTACAACAGTCATCGCATCATGGGTCTTAACAATGACACCGATTCAAAACCTTAAGAAAATATCTTGCAGCAACACAGGCGTCTTAAGTTAAACAGTGAATAGAAGGAAGCCTGTTAAATCAGGTTTCGCTGTTTTCGGCGGCGACAAACTCCTCACTGTACAAAGCTTCGGCGTAATCACCACACACGTGATCAAGTTCATTGCCAACGTCATGCAACACATCTTCAAGCAAGTCTTCACTAATCCTACAAATAATCAATAAACACACTCAGCTACTTCAGTTCAAGAAACTGCTTACTATCAGAAAACTCGCAAACAAGAAAAACAAGGCAAATATTAAGCGGATTCTAAGGGCCGGTTAATTAACAAAACCGTTGTTTTAATCACAATCAGATTGAATTCGAGCTGCAACAACTTGACCTTTATGCCTCGTTTATGCAACACTACAATAAGTAGTCAATAGCTGCTCACTTACAGTGAATTTGCGTCACTGAATTAATTGCTATTTGCTCAGTATGCAGCTAAAATGACGCACGAACTTACCTGTTTACTAGTCCCCACGGGTCAAAGGTGCCTTGTTCATAAGTGGCTGTATCCCGGAGATACCTGTTATATCTGTTTCTGTAAGACACTACACTGGCTCTCATTTCACTGGGTATACTAACGGGTACACCAGAGCGAGCCGCTGTGGTAAGGGGCCGTGTGTGTGAAGGCTTGAGTTCACTACGGACCTTAGCAAGGTCGGCTTCCGATGAACGACTGGATAATGATCCTGTTTTGAAAATGTACAAGACAAATTAAACGAGACATACAAACTAAGGGTGGCAACCATTTACCCGGACTGGTTACATTGCAGCCAATGGGGAAGCGACAGTTCCCATTGGCGGCACTGTTTGGCGCGACGATTTCCCGCGCATTTTACAGTAGACACTCACCGGCTGTCCAAAAGAACCGTCTGCAAGTGGAACGTATCTTCATACATTAAAACAATATTCACAGTATAAAGCAAATTGATTCCACTTTGCCATTTGTCCTTTCAGTTATAAATCAGAGACGGATGACGTCAAGACTTTGACGTTGTTGTTTTGATATTTTTATGTCATCTGTAATTTGTAAAGGAACGGCAGAATGGAATGAAGTCATTAATGATGTCGGCTTAGTATTACTAATTTCGTGATTGAGTACACAAACAAGTCATCACAGTGGCGTTACTCGTAAGTTCAACTTCTATTGGAAATTCACGACCATAGTGTGTCACTCACCAAAACTCCCTCCTTTTTGAGTTGTAAACCTTGAATACATCAGAAGTAGTACGCACTAGATGCTACGCTTAAAAACATTTCTAGCTGCAAGCAAGACTTTTTGATTACCACCAACCTCCTACAGATGACAAACTGTTCGTCTCGCTCACTTCATTTAGCACACCAGAGAGTATTTCGTTATGTCCTCGGACTTTCTCGCGTGGACTTCGGCCATGTTCGGATGTTAAACGTAGGTCTGCGTTAGCTTTGGATCTTGTGAATATAATAGGAGTCGGATCTTTGGCGGTCGAAGTGGTTTTATCTAAAAATAAGCATTTCTATCATTAAAAATCTCATTCATCAGAAAAGCTGCAATCCAACAGACATAACAATAAAGTACACTACATTCTATTCCAACCGAGTACACAAATGTCTTTTATGATGAAAACGCTAGGACCACATTGTATAATAAAACAAACAGAACCACAGTACAGTACTGTTCAGTAGCTTTCCAAAGAATGATCACACTGCACTGTTTGATCCACAGATAAAAAAGATAGAACCATACTGTATAGTAAAACAAACATTACCACAGTACTGTTCAGTAGTGTTCGGTGACTTTCCAAAGAATGATCATACTGCATGGTTTGATCCACAGATAAAAAAAGATATACACCTGAGTCGATGTTTTGCGAGATAATACGCGAGAATATTTTACGAGTTGCGCAGTATTTTTCCGAGCCCCGTCGTATTTTTTGCGAGCAATGAGTAAAATGTCTGCGCGTATTATCTCGCAAAACATCGAATAAGAGGTTTATTATTCCACTTGAATTTTTTATGTTATCAAGCATCTTTATTTTTTAGTCGGCTGCTGCAATAAGTTCGCCATCCAGAATGTCAAGTCTAAAAGCTGTAAAGCTTATTCCACTTGAATTTTTTATGTTATCAAGCATCTTTATTTTTTAGTCGGCTGCTGCAATAAGTTCGCCATCCAGAATGTCAAGTCTAAAAGCTGTAAACAAGTCGAAATTTGGTTCGTCCTGTCCGGCCATGTTCTCTTTCTCGTCTTCCTCTAGAAACAATATAATACGCTGGCATATTTTGCGTGTTCTCTTGACCTTATATGGCAAAGTGACGTAATAGTGAAATAATTAACAATTAGATTACGAGCTCGAGATTTCTATGGAGTGATAGTTGATGAGGCCGAAGGCCGAATCAACTATCACCTCATAGAAATCGAGAGCTAAGAATCTAATTGTTTTAGTAAAAATCATAATAAACAAATCATGTGTCGGTGAAAAAAATACACCAAAATACTCAATCTTCCTACGAAACTTCACTAAAAGCGCCCATACGTCGCCATTTTGAAAACGATTTTCAACCCAGTGCTGTCTAATGGCTGATAGTCTACAGTAGCTAAGCCAATCAGATTGCGGCATTTGCATTAGTCTACAAGTAGATTTTTAATCATAATATATAGTGTAGAGGTAGTTAAATGGTCGTATGCTCCAATGAAAGCATCACAGATGTAACACGTAAAAAGACAAACTATGTTATCTTTCGTCCATATCAACGTAAGTTGAACTACTCGGTTAACATTGAAATGATCGATAACTGTACTCAAATTCCTACCACGCTTCAGTGCGAAGACCATGTTAAATACCTTGGCGTACTATTGGACAGCAATTTAAGCTGGAAATTTCAAATTAATAATGTTACACTAAAAATAAGCAGAACTGTTGGCATTGTTGCCCGTCTTAGGCACTTCGTCCCACGTACAACCCTTTTAAATATTTATCAATCATTGATCTTGCCTCATCTGACATATGGTTTGGCGGCTTGGGGTCAAGCTGCCAAAACCCATTTACAAAAAATTCTCGTGCTTCAAAAACGAGTCCTTCGTTTGATGTACTTTTCTGAACCTAGAGCCCATGCTGTGCCTTTATTTATTTGCTCGAAAATTCTACCCTTACAAATGTTATATGCTGAAAAAGTATCTTCCATAATGTTTGATGTTTCCTGCATGAATGCTCCGTCTAACATCTGTGATTTCTTCACTAAAGCTAATTCAAAGCACAAACATGAGACCAGGTTTTCTTTGTCTGGAAATTATTATGTCCAAACTTCAAGACTGAATCTAAATCAAGATTCTTTTTCTAGGTTTGGAGCTAAACTTTGGAACGTAATTCCTAACGAATTTCGTCAACTCTCCAAAGGAGCTTTTAAGAAAAAATTTCATGATTTTTTGCTCTCGATAATGGAAGCAGAGGACGATTATGTTGAAGTGCCCATTCTCCTACAAAAAATGGCAAATTCTGCATCCTCGACTCAATGTACTTATAATCGATAGGTTCTGTTAGTAGTAAATTTGGTTATAATATCATTCTGTAAAACTATATATTTTGTAACTTTAGCTTGTTTTTCAGTAATTCTTATTTATCCAGATAGTTTATTTAGTTAATTTACAATTATTATATCATCTGTTATGACTGTTGTAACCTTTCCTCTCCGCCCGCCTCGTCTAGCTTTTGCTATTTGCGGGTGGAGATGGCAAAATGATGTACATGAAATAAAGATGGTTAATTGAAAAAAATAAAAATAAAAAAATAAAAAAAAAACGGACTTTCTGTTTCAGCTCTCGCTGTTGGTTCTTGCACATCAGCATACTTGACTTGGACCCAGTGCCTTCGTATTTCTTCTTCTTCTTTCTACAAACAAAACACAACTATGAAACGGGCAGTGCTTAATAATTAAACTTCTACTGCGCCTACAATAGTTTTAACAGTTCAAATTCATAGAAACTTGAACTTTTCGTCTCATTACTTTAGTAGAAAATAACTAAATTTTATCCCGATATCCCTACCTGCAGCCAGAGAAAAAGGAAAAACAGACAATCGTATGAACACAAACCTCAAACGATTGCAATCTATCAAGTAAATTCTCCAGCGTGGAACTACTATGTAACCGTTCAGCCTCTTCACTGTCCTCGTCATCTGCCTCAAGCCTAAAGATTAGCCCAAAAAAAAAAAACAATGGAGACAGACACTGGGAAAATTACACAACATGAAAAAGCAGCAACACTTCAAAGATAGCCTCCTGTGAAACCTCTGTTTAGTAGCTTCACAGATGACGTTAAGCTAGGGAAAACAACATACACACGAGTTGCTAGTTGACCTTTCTCGGTCATTACCTTTCCCTCCCTACCCTACAGGACTGCCGACAGCCCCAGCTTCAAAAACGACCCCACCCACCCCTTCCTAAGGCATCCTCCTTCACCCATTTTTTTCGGGTGACTTTGACCCTTCCTCTTTCTGGGCGTCATTTAAATTCTCACAGGCGCGGAACGACGTATTTCTTACCTTTGGATTTCTAACACCGTTTCCTCCAAGATATCATCCAGAACCTTCTCTGCTAAAATATCTGCTTGATTCATTGTCTATTGAAACAAGTTTGATAACAAACATTACGACCGCATGAGTAACTAACCAGCCTCACGACAGCCACAGGACGCCCACCAGACCCAGGCTTTTCCCGGTGTCTTCAGCAGTGAAGCACCTAAGAGCAGCGTTACGTCACCCTTAAAGGGACGCTAGTCCATCGCAGAGTTACTCCCACCATCATATTATCAAGGATACCCACAGGAGACCCAAAGGAGCCACAGCAGACCCACACCTGAAGGATTCATTTCTCCCTCTTCGAAGGGATGCTAGTCCATCGCAGAGTTACTCACAGCATTATATCACGAAAACGTCGCATCCGCATAGCGAATATTTAAAGCCGAGTCCCAGTTCCGTTAAACCAAGCACTTGCACAAACTAAAACCTCCGCTGTACATACACTGTAGTTGCGACTCAATTTACCAGCGAATGTCAAACCTTAAATTCATCAATATGTTTTAAGTGGCTTTCCAGCTATTGAAATCCTTAGATCGTCTTAGTTTTAAGTGATTTAAACCAGATGACAAGTTTGAAAAGGGAAATCTCGAAAAAGGCCCCAAAGCGTTTTTTCATTATTATAAACTTACTGTCTGTGAAGCAAGTTTTCCCAGCTGGTGCTGTAATGATCGCTTGTGTTCTAATTCGCGCCTTGTATTCAAGTCTGCTATTGCCTGCAGCAATTAGAAAAAAACAGTTGAAGAAGATACAAAGTTCTCACAGAAAAGATGCGCTTGATAAAAAAAAAATACTAAATTCACAGCTTTGGATGAATAAGATCTCCCGTGAAAGACACCTCACCCCAGCCCCCCACATCCCTCACCTGCCCCCACTCCCACGAAGCCCTTCGAAAAGTCGTAACTAAAATGGTTCGTTCCTCTTTCCACATTTCTTAAACGATTCCCTTGTTACAAGGAGAACTTTCTAGAACCTATTAGTACTGAAATATTTAATAAGTCACGCAATATTCCTTCTGGGGAGTTCTAGGACACACTAGAGTAATCCTACTATAAATAGTTATTATTGTAATATTCCGAATGTTCTAGAATTCTCTGAAACTGTATATAAGGAACGTTACCACACAGCTCTCCAACGTTCGTTCAGTAGTAGTCTGACGTTCGCAAATGAGTTTGCTACGTACGTACGCTCGGACGTAGTCTAAAGTAGTCAAGAGTTGTAATGGAGATCGCGTTTGCCGTGAAGTTGTCTGGAGAAGCTATCTGAAGGATAATTCAAGAGTTGCTTGCCCTCAAGTGGATATTTCAATGAAGCTCGTGAGTTGCAGTGTCAGTGGTGACTGAAGTTATTTACTTTTGAAGTTAAGAGATTTTTAGCATATATTTGAGTTCAGTGATCGCTCCCTTTGTAGACTACTCGAATTTCAAGTGTCAGTTTCAAATAAATAGTTGACTATGTACGGACTGAGAACAGGCTTCTATTTTTCCGTAACACCCTCTACTAATTGTGCCTGAAAGAGTGTGTGTGATTGACAGGAGGGGAGAGGAAGGTATGCATGCATCTACCTCTGCACGGTCCAGGAGTGGTTGAAGACGCGATCTGATGGCTTCCTCAGCTTCAGACGACACTCTCCTCGACAGCATAGCATCCGTACTGTGAAGGAAAAATAATCAAACGAGTTTAACATAAAATGGAAAGAGAAACAAAAGAAGCGAGAAGGTAGCTCTGCAGGCAGAAGACTTTAAAGATGACAAAAAAGGCCCACGTTCTCTGAGGAAAAGATATCTTATAGGCAAAAATATGGGGCGAATTAATGAACATCGCTCTAAATAAGGGCTACGAGCAATGGTATTACATGGAAACAGAACCCCAAGGATATACAAAACACAACTATTGAAAATACAACTGAATAAAAAGATAACGGAAAACTACCTCCTACAGTGTGTGGAAAATCGAGCGCATTATTTACATGAACTAACGAGAGAAAATCCGTGCTAAAAGGGGAACATTGCTACAAACGAGAAAAAAGACAAGAAATACCACACCTCGCTCGATTTCGTCGCTGATTCTCTGCTCGTCGCAGATCTTCAAGCTCTTGAAGCTGATTGAGAGAAGGAAAACAACTACGTTAAACTAACAACTTAACAGGAAACAAGAACTAACATGGTAAATGAAGCGAGAACAGTTTGCTCATATCAAGAGAATGTTACTGAGCATTACTTACTCTCCTCTCAGATTCCTCGTCAAGCCAACGTTGTCTGAAAATACGACATAGCAAGTTTGATTAATGGTTACAAGTTATAAGATATAAAAAGTTTTACATTAGACTTTCTCAAAGTCGTTTAAATTATTTTTCCCGCTAAGTAGGGGTTGATTGGGTCTCGATCTATGAGAGGGCGACTTGGAGCAAGTCTAAGTTTTGTAGTGTGTGTAAGTATTTAAGTTGTAAATAATAATCATAATAGTAATAATAATAATAATAATACTAAAAAAGTCTAAGTTTTGCATCATTTAAGGATAAACAAGATTGCGTGATCAACCAAAATACTTCGGTGTAGGAGACTACGTGTTCTCTAGATCGGTCTTACTCACCTTGCTACCTCTCTCTCTATAATGTCACGTTCGAGCATTCTTCGAGCTTGCCTCGGACTTCGTGGACTCTAACATGCAAGAAGAGGCAAAAGGTGCAACACATATTTCCAAAATATTTATCGAGAGGGCTCAATTCATCAAAGAAACGATTTATGTTCTCTTTAGTAGTTTTCAAATGCATTTTGTGGGTCAGTGAATGAATACTATACAGAGACAGTTTGAAAATAGAGGGGGGGACAAACACAGGGCAGCAGGGTTGGCGCAGTGGTGACAGCACTCGCCTTCCACCAATGTGGCCCGGGTTCGATTCCCGGCCCCGGCGTCACATGTGGGCTGAGTTAGCTGGTTCTCTACTCTGCTCCGAGAGATTTTTCTCCGAGTACTCCGGTTATCCAGTCTCCTCGAAAAACATTTCATTTGATTTGTTTGATTTAATTCAATATGATTTAATTTGATTTCATTTGTGCTTTACAGTGTCCCCAATTAGTACGTCAGAGCTAAATACAGTTGACACTCAAATAAAGGTCACATCGAACAAAAAAAAAACAAACGCTTGAAAAATTGTACGATCTGAGGCATTGTCGTACAACAAAACAAAGAAGCCTACTGAAAGGGAACTCCTGCAAAGTCCACTTTGATAAAGCGTTTGTTTTTTATGACCTCAATCTTTTCACGTGATGCTGTCCATCACGTACCATGTGGTCATGACCTCGAGCATGCTCTCTTGAAGGATAAAACCAGTCTTGTTCACAGATTCTGCCTGGGGAACGAGGAACCTCTTTCGTTGGTGTCCTGGGCGGGGTTCTGGATTGCGCGCTGGGCTTTTCCACCCCCTCTCCAGATGGAGCCTTTTTTAGTATAGACGCCACGGTGTCCTTAGTAAAGCGGGCTTGCTCTACAGCTAGCGGCAATTTAACTCTTTTGACTGCTTGCTGGGCTTTCTGTCGCTTTTGCTGAGATGAAATTTTTAAATTATAAATCAAAATCAACAGCCTGTAATCGCGAATGGATATTCAATTGATAAATTACTTAATGGCAACATTAATATTGACGTCAACAAAATTACCGTTGTTTCCTTAGGTCTAAGGACTTTTTAACTTTAAAGAAGAAATTTGCCAGAACTAATGTATTGAATTATAGTTTTTCTATTGAATAACTGACATGTGGAATCAACTACTTAAGATATTCGTTGCTAGAGTCTAGAGTTAAGAAATTTCTTAGTGATTTTAAAGTATTTTTCGAATTTATTATTTTTTTGTATATTTATATTAGTTCATAGGTGATCTGTTTTTATATGGGGTTTTAGACTCCTTTACGGATCATCCTTTGGTCTTTTAACCGTGGATTGAAACAAATCAATTCAAGACTGTGTTTTCCCCGGCTCTATGCCTCCGGCCATCTTTTTACTTTTTTTACTGCACTGTACAAGAACAAACATGTTGCGACTGACCTTAAGTTTAGATGGAAGAAGAAGGGATTGTTTGACTGGTTTAGAAGGCGGCACAACAGCTTTTCGTTCTTGCACTTTTGGTTTCATCTAAAGGAAGCAAACATACAGTACAGGGTTGTCACTAAGATTTCAAGTTGTTATTTATTGTTAGTGACAGAGGAAGCCACAAGCGGCCATGGAATACCCTCCCCCACCCACCCCAATGACCGTCTATTTTTTATTCAATGGACCCTGAAATGCAAACAATGAGATCTACATGTACACACTTTGAATTTGATTTTATACTGACTGCTTGACTAACGGTGAAAAAAGAGTACAGATTCTTTCGCCGATTTTTCGACATGTTCAACACAAAGCCAACACAACGGTTGAAACTGACATTTAGCGAACGCAGAGTTTCGCGCGTGTGTACTGGTATCAAATCCAAGTCACATACCTTTTTCCTTAGCTTTTGCACGTGACTATTTCAGAATTACTTGAGCGTGCTGCAGATGAACTTGTATTTAGTTTGATGGAAAATTTTTGTGTGTTCCAACGATGTTGAACTATAATTATTAGTTTTACTTTTTTCAATGCTTATTTCTTTTTAATGCAGAATTTTCGGGTTCTGGTTTGTTTAATTTAACGACGAAAGTAGCCGGGGGTGATGCTCCGAGTAGCCGGTGGAAATCCTCGGCCACCGGCACTTAGTGACAACCCTGATCATGATACATAGAAAACTTTCACCTTTGAAAGCACATTGAAATATCAATACCCAGCGTCCTTTCTTGATATCGTGGGGTTATTTTCTAAAGAAACTGATGCTGCGTCGGTTGGGAATTGAAACACAAGAAATTGGGATAATCGAACAAGTTGTTAAAGTGCGTTATACCACCGTGAGGTAAAAAAGGGGGGTGGTGACGTTTCGCACTTAGAGCGAATGACGAAGGGCTAACGCTCGAAACGTCAGCAACCCCCTTTTTTACCTTAAGGTACGTGGTATAACTTACTTTGTCAACTTGTTTGATTATCCCAATTTCTCCTTTCTTGATATTCACTTCAGTTTTACGTGCAATTGCAATAAAACAATCTTAAATTCTAAAGAAGAGAGGAGAACCCAGAACAAGATCATTGACAGGATGATATTTGTGGACATGCCATAGGCACGCGTATGCCACATCCCTTCAACAAACACAAGGATAACACCAAAATAGTGGGAAAACGTATTAACTTAAGAAGATTGCATTGGTCAGTGCAACACAACATTCTCTACCCTAAGACTTAACAAAGTGTACAGCACTTGCTAAAGAGAATTTGTAAGTGTATATTTAGGGTAAATGGGCTAAAATATATATTATCATTTTGTACTCAAGCCTATGAAGAGATATTACACTTAGTTCAAAGCATTCTCTTATGTTAAGTTTCACTAACCACAGGTTTGGAAATAGGCGTGTCCCTAGCTCTTAATATGGCAGATAATCCAGCCTGAAGGACAGCATCCCTCTCAGGGGTAGGATCTGGAGAACTCACCATAACTGTCAGTTCAAGAAAAAGTACTCTATCAGCTTACTATCAAGCTTATTTCAATTACAGTTACAATTGCTGTTTACAGTTTGATAGGTCACCCTTTCTAATCTGCTGTAAAAAGCTATCATGCTACTTGTAAAGTATCTCCTTGTTCAAGTCATACCGTGTTTTGCAAGTGTTGGTTTTAGCCTCTCTGCCTGTTGGTGTGGTGTGCCTGCTACCTCTTGAATAAAAGCACTTGTTTTTTCCACAGTGTTAGCTGCATTTACTTTAGGCTCTTCTTTTTCAACCTGCAGGTTTGTTAACAAATTAAGAAACATATCTGTGCTTTCCTCAATATTGGTTCAAACTGCGCGATAATATTGAATCAGAATTTTATTTGTTATTGAATACATTTTTAATGGCTACTTATTTAGAAAAAATATCTTTGTGGGCATATCCATTCATAGAGATATGGTTAAAAGTCATGGATGTTCTATAGGACTAAACAGGAGTTGTACAAACCCTTCTTTTCTCAAATAATAAAATCAATGTTTTATTCATGGAGACACAGTAGTGTAGTGGTTAGTGCACCAGACATCTGAACAGGAGGTGCAGAGTTTGAGCCCTGGTGGTGGCACTGTGTTGTTTCCTAAGACAAGAAACTTCACTCCACACTGTCTCTCTCCACCCAGGTGTATAAATGGGTACCAGCGATATAATGCTGAGGATAACCCTGCACTGGACTAGCACCCTATCCATCAGGAGAGTAATACAACTCCCAGGTGCTTCATGCGACAGAAACCAGGATAAGCTCTGGCCATGTGGGTCCAAGTATGCCTCCACCTTTTTTTTGCCTATATATTCTAACCCTACCCCCATGCAAAACTCATTCGCACCAAAAGAAAATGTACCCTTTGTAAATGTTTCTTGGCCCTTCCAATAAGCCTTTACACAGGAGGTATGGAAATTTTTTAAGAACTGGTCCATGCAGCTATGAGAAATCTAAGATTTACCAGAAAAAATTTTGTCAAATCACTGGCAACAAACCTTTTCCTCTTGTTCAATTCTTTTTATCTCTTCACTGATCTCATCTCCTCCAACACACAACTGTGAAGCTAAGAGCGTAAGCTGTTGTACCAGAGCAGACAGTTCTTGATACATGGGGGGTAAGCCATGACTTAGCTTGGGTTGGAGGGGAGCATGGCTGACAAATGTCTGCAACGCTCGTACTGCACCCCTGTGAGCTGCAGCCAGACGACTAAGGGTCTGACTCTGAAATTTTAGGATAATCAAATTATTAACCCATTGACTCTCAAGATCAGTGTCAAGAATACTGTAATTCCTCTGAGTAAATGAATAATAGTTCCACAAAGAAAATAGTTTGGAGAAGTGGCTGTTCAATTAATTCTTTAGGTATTTATGTGAAACACAACTACAACAAATCACACTTCCTCTTGAAAAACAATTTCTACGATGCAATACAAAATATCATTTAAAAACAGAATAAAAATTATGAAGTTAGTTGAGATTTAGCTGCCCTCAGCCAATCACATTGCAGTCATTACTTATGAAAAAGGACAAGAAAATAAACAAGAAGTAATCAATCAAGCAACAGCTTTAGCAAATGAGCATACCTTTTTTGTATGTCTAATTCCTCTTCCCCTCTTATTGAGCTCATCTTCAATTTCACGCACCTAGAGAAAAACGTCCAATTCCCATAAGGCATTGCATCAGTTAAAAGGTATCCTGGTTGCTTGAACAGTGGAAATCACAGTGCACTGGATATAATACCTAACTAATGATAAGCATTACCACTACCTACATCCAAAATATATGAATTCAGCAAGACAATGTCTTATTTATGGTTAAAGTTTTGTCTTTGGAGACTGTATTGAAAAAAAGACCCATTTTAAATCATACGCTGTAACACACCATTTGACAAAAAATATCTCACATTCAAGGAGCCAATCAGAATCTGACAAAAGCACTATCTGCTGATTTGGTAAATAATACTTATAATTATTGTCATGACATAATTCACTGAAAGGTCTGTGAAGAACAAAGGCCTGAACTAAAAATAATATATTTAAAAGACAATGACAAAATCTATAACCTGTCTTTGCAGCACATATAACATTCTTGCAGATCTTGAAGCTTGTTCTTCTACTCTAGCTACTTGCCGTTGGTCAACATCCTCATCTGATAGCCGCACCTCATCCTCCTGTCTCCTTTTCAATCTCTTATCTTTATTTCTCAGAACTTCAGGTCTTTCATGTTTTAATTCTTCCATTTTTTTCATGTACTCATGAAGTTCTTTTCGTAATTTCCTGATTTCTCTTGCCTGCTGTTTTTCCCCATCTGATTCAAAATCATCATCCTGACCCGGCTGTGCTGGATAAAATACCAACTCATGTTTCCTCTTTAGAGCAGCATCTTGCTTTTTAACAGCAGTGTGGACTCTCTGACGCAGGGTTTTAGTTTCTTTGGCATCAGATTGAGCTATCACTCTGTGGTTTTTTCCCTTTTTCCCAGTGGCTCCTTTTTCTTTTGGTGTGAATGAAACATGTTTGTTTTCTACCTGTTCCTCTTGCACTACCAGCACATTTCCAAGGCCTTGTTCTTTTACTTTTCTAAGATCTCTCTTTGCTAAATGAACTGCAAGTGCAAGTCGGTCGCTTGACATGGATGAAGAAACTGACTGTGTAACAGGATAAAAGTTTGGCCCCCCTGTAAGTCCAGGTTCTGGCAGCCTAGTGGGTTCCTCATTTATTTTCTCTATGACAATTGGTTGTGGTCTTCTAAACTTTGTCACAAGCTTCTCTGGAGATGAAGGTACAGCTAAATTAAACTGCAGTTGATTCATTTGGTGGGCAGCTCTCGTCTCTCCAACTCCCACTGAACGCTGTGGTACACTTACAGTTGGAACAAATCCAGAAGGAATGTAACTTGAACCTGGAAAGTTGAAACCCACTTGGGTGCGTTGCTGAAGGAAATCTGTTGACATCTTTTATTTGAAATTTATTTGTACAGAACCAGCTCTACAATTATTACTTCTAATTTAACACCTGCAAGTTGAAAAATAAATTAAACATTTCATATTGAATTTATATATATATATATATAACTTTCATTTAATATGAAACTACTACCTCCAAAAATAAAACATACTCGTGGAAGTGCGCAACTAGTCTTTGCAGCTGACATATAACTATTACGAAAAATTACTCATAAAATGCGATAACTTGAATCTTTGTCAGAGCAACGCCAATCCATGAATTGTACTTAAATTTAGCTGTACCCCAAATGCTCAAGACGAAGGGAAATATCAACTGTAAAAGCAATGATTCAAATTAGTTAGCTGTGGGATTCTTCAAGTCTATTAAAGCAAGGATAGAAAATTACTTTCGGGGCCAGCGAAGGTCTTATACTAAACGACTTAAAACAACTACAGTAAGAAAGTGCCTGGTCTCTTTGTATTGAAATAAAAATATATTAACAACTTATTTCTTATCATAATACGTACTTACTATTTACTCTTGGATTATTCTTTCGTCATAAAATTTTCCCAAATTCTTAGCAGTTAGTAAATTTGATAGGAAAATAGTTTTGGTTCGTAAAACCGCCATTTTGTTTTAAACTATCACGTGATCAAATAGGAGCCCCAGTTCCCCTGGAAGCACAGTGCTTCAACGACGAAGTTCTCAGGAAATATATCACGAGACTTCTGCGGAATTGTTCATAAACACAAAAATGTTTTACAAAGGGATGTATGGCATATCAGCGATTTTGTCCCCATTGATTTTTTCAGCTTTAGATTGTTTTAAAATGCTTAGTTGATAGCAATCATTTCATAGCGCGAACGTATGCTTGTATGAATTTCAGAATTGCAAGAGGAAACCTTGGAACGAATTACTATAGGTAACAGCCATTTAATTTTTCCCGTCCTATTTTCTTCAGTTCAAGGGAGCAATGCTGACGGCAAATCGTTTATTGGCCTGGCGTTGAGGCGGGAGCTGTTTTTGGTCAAAACATCCAGTGAGACTCTAGTTTGAGGATAACTCGTGACCAATAATAACTCAAATCTTACCACTGTCATTTTACTCGAACTTAAATATCGCAGCTCTTTTATTTTCTGAGCTAGAGGCATTATTTACGATGTTAATGTAGCCGAGTTTTACTGTTTTGTGGAAGAAACGATGTAAGAGCAAGAAATGTCATGTTATTCAGCTTGAGCAGATGACCTGAAAAAGTTTGCAGCCGTCATCATCCCATACGAATCTCCCACAAAAACCAGTCGTTTAGGGCTGTCGCGTTCCTTCCCTCCAAAATAACACTGGCTCCCTACAAAGACCCTTTTGAAAAAAGTAGAGACAACAAGCAAATTTCGAATTTCAGTTTACTTGTCCTCTCCCTGAGGGAATCACAAATGAAGAAGACACTTAGGGAAGTAATCTACAAGGAAATAAGAAGTGATAGTCAATAAACTTGTTCACATTATAAATAGTTTCATTAAATACATTTTTAATCCTGATGAGGCCAATTACGGACTGCAATGTGGTAGCCATTTTGCTGGAAAAACTTACAGAGGAAATCAAAGACTATTTACAAATTTTATGGACATTGCAGACCCATTTGTTTATTTTAACATTACAATAAAAATGTCTCTAAGGCAAGATGAATGTAGCATTGTTGACATGTTAAAACAAGTCCTTTTTGCCTCTTCCACGGACCACTGCTTGTTGTCTGCGCTTTCTTTCAGTCACAGTAGGAGCAGCGTTTGGTCTGAGTGCTGGAAGCGAAACACTGTCCTGTACAACGTGCATTCTGCCAGCCAATCTATTAATAAAGAATTCACAAGAAAAGTTAACTAGATGTATACTCGCCCTGATCTCTCATTACACTGCAGCCTTGTTGTCGGGATAGCACAGTAGTGTAGCGATCAGTAAGCTGGACTTCCAAACACGCGTTCCGGAGTTTGAACTCAGTCTATGAAACGGTATTGATTCCTTTAAATAAGAAGCTTTACTCTACACATTCTCTTTACCCAAGTGTATAAATGTGTACATGCAAAATAACGTTTTGGGGGTAACCCTCCTATCAACTAGCATCCCATTCATGGAGAGCACCAATGCTGTACTCCTATAAGCCCCTTATAACTGACATCAACTCTGCTGACATGCCCCTTTCTGCAAAAACACAATGGATGTACAACTTTCTGCAGCGATAAAGAGCAGCTTTTGTGAGAGGATCCCTTTTGAAAAACGGCAATAAATAAATATGCCAGAAAGTCTGGGAAGGGATTTGGACACAGGCAACTTTTGAATCCAAGAAGCTACACTGAATTTTGTAAGCCCAATGGATATTTCCAGCTTCTTAGGAATTCAATTCAATTTATTTGTTTGTTAACATTACAATATTATCACAGTCCTACGCGACCCGCAATTAGCGAAGCTATTCTAGGCGGGCCACCTTTCTAAAACAAGTCCTGTCTCTGTTATTGAACACATATTATTAAATAAAATCCTGTTAAAATCCCAAAGTACATACAAAATAATTAATCAATTAATTAATTACGCAGTTATCAAGTAACACAGTTGAAACATAGCTAATTACAATTTAAAATGATCACTTTTGAATTTAAATTTAGATTTATCAAAAAGTTACTTTAATTATAACTTTAAACACCAGTAGTGAATAAATAATGAGTAACTGTAGGACAGTGCTAACATACCTCCCTGACTGAGTTAAATGCTCCCTGGAATGTAACCTAGGGAGGGACCTAGCAGCTGGAGTGTTTTGTCTGAAAGCAGAATTTAAATCAAAGGTAGTTAAACATCAGTGAGCTTGTCTCAAACTCTTTCCATGTGTGCCAAAAAATTTACTACTCTATCTATAATTTCAGTAAAAGGTGACGGCGAGGTCGCCAAAGGGCGGGTTACACGACAGGTCAACCAAAACAAAAAAGTATGAGCACTGTAAATGGTTTGAACTCAGGAGTGTCAGCAAGTGTTTGTTGAGTTTGATCGTTCGGTTCTTCGTAGTTCTGAAAAAAAAAAACTGTTGTTGATGACGCTGAATGACCAGCAGAAGTCACCATCAGAGTCTAGTGATTTAAGTGTCATCAGGGGTTGGTTATGTTGGGTGACCTTTGAGATATAAAGATCTGTATGGCAATAAACAACGTTGTTTTAAAACCATACTCCTGCAAAAACTGAAATTTTCAA
This sequence comes from Ricordea florida, assembly GCA_949710005.1. NCBI lineage: Eukaryota > Metazoa > Cnidaria > Anthozoa > Corallimorpharia > Ricordeidae > Ricordea > Ricordea florida. The sequence continues at coordinate 983,810 of OX453277.1, read as the reverse complement.
AGCTGTGCGAGGATAACGCGCCCAGGAAGCAAAGGTAAGCAAGCTTTCACTTCCCTTAACTTTGATTGACGTTTTTATAGATCACTATTTGCTTCTTACAAACCTTGCATTGGTTGACATGTCATCTGCCATGTATGACTTGGCTAACAGGTAGGAATCAGGCGTCCACTTATCAGCATAAAGAGCATCATTAAGATCAGACTTCAACTTAGAAAGCTGAATGATGAGAAATTACAGTAACATGTTAAGCTAAACAAGATTGACATAAAATAGTACATTCCTTATTCTGACATAATAAATGTTTATGGTTTAGCCAGAGTTAAGGGTGGGTTTTTTTAATTTATTTCTTACTTTTTTGATTATATTTTTTGGAGTGTAATAGGAGTTACATTGTTTTAAGTCTACATAAACCCCCTTGTTTCAATTGATGTTTGGTTTGCAATGTTCTCAGCCAGCTTTTGGTGTCACTGAAATGGCAATGCCTTCATCAGCGTACACTTAAACTCTAAACTGTTTTGGAAGAAAAACAGTCTCAACCTACATGTATAAAAGCCTGAAAACAAAAGATTTAACTTTTACATTTTAAAAATTTTTAGATCATTTTTAGATCAGTTTGAAACCAACATTTTATAATATGATAAACACTGACTGCCTAAATAACATCTATGGTAGGAGCAGTACCTCTTTCTGTTGTCTTTGATTAGTTTCCTGTTGGTGTTTAATAATGGCTTTACACTCTACTAACGTAGGTGATCTTGGCACTCCATCAGCAGGCACATGAACTTGTACTGTTTTATCCTTAATAGTAACAATCAGAACTGACTGTCCCAGTGAGACACCTTGCTTGCTTGGTGGCGAGGCAGACAATGATGAAGACAACTCTGATGAAGCTGGCGAAAGTACTTTCTTCTTTTCCTGGATGTCCCATTGTTTAGTTTCAGTTTGTGCAGAGTTTCTGGATTTCACAGTTGAACTTTTTGCTGATTCTGCAGGAGTGACTGAAGATTTGACTGGGAAAGCCTTCTTCCCAGATGATTGTCTGCAATAAAAATAGACAGGTCAAGGCTCCAGTTATACAAAAAGTTCAAACACCAAAAGGATTCGATTTACCTGATATCAAAAGTCTTTAAAGAAAAAAAATTAATACAGAGCTTTTAACAGCACCATCTTTGGAAAGACTTGTAACAAACTTCCTGCTTACAACTGAGGGCTTCAGGACAGCTTAATTCAAGATATATTCAATCTCACTCAAGTGCTGTGCTATCAAAATCGTGAACTTTTTGTTAAACTCCTCATTAAAATTATGTTTTGGTAATTCTCCTCTATTATAAAAGAGAGACAAAGCTAATTTGTTGCTAAAAAGGCTTACTGTGAAAAGTTTAAAACCACTGCATTGTGCCTAGATTATTTTAAAACACATGTAAATGGGCGGATGAGAGTCCAGCTGTATAGATTGCAGTACCAATGTTACATTGTTACAGGGGAAACTGAATGCTTCTGTGTGTTGATTACAGCATGTTTAACAGAACACAGCGAAGGCAAGAGGGTGAAAGATCTCCCTCCATTCTGATGATAAATTCTGTTCAGGTTTTTGAGACATCAGTCAATGTCAACAGCTGTTTTTTTCAGAACTACCAAAGCCCAAACAAACAAACAACTCCACTCTGCATTATTTAGCATCCTTCACAGTAGATGATCAAGTGTGAAGTAAAACAATTAACCAGCCTAGACTTGACAATGAAACATGTTAAAGAATAGACTGGAAAATGTTTTTCTTCACATTACACCTCCATGTCAAATTTCTGAGAGCACTACTGGATACAGTGATCTATAATAATGAACATGTAATTATTACAGTAATTATTACTATAGTTACTTATCATAATCACTGCAATGTTGACAGCACCTCAGTCTGATTGTATATATCTTAAATCAGTTACTACAATTATTCATGATTAATTATTGTTGTAATATTTATTGCATTTTAATCTCACCTGCACTAAGACTTTATAACTATATAATTTTAATAAAAAAAGTTTCTTTAAAACTATTCAAGGTTTACACTTTTTTCTGATATTTCCCTAGAAGTTATAAACATTTGCCTCAGAAAAGAAATAGTCTTCACAATCAGCTAGTTGAATTAAAAAAAGAAAACTAAGGCAACACTATGTCAAATTATTGGAACAAACAAGAATGTAATAAAACTCCCGAGTGGGAGAGATCCTTTTCCAGGATGATGGTTGAGTGAAATTTCTGACAAGTTTGGTTATCAAGATGTATAGTTGTCTTCTAAAAAGATAAGAATCTTCAAAGGTTATATTCTGAAAAAAAGCAGATGATAAATGCGTATGTATTTACACACCTCTTATTCCTCTTTGAAACCTGTGATGGGGCATCTTCAACAGTGCTACTAAAGGCAGAGTCTTTAACTGACTGATTTGAAGTTACTACACCCACATTCTCTGACTGAGAAAAGCTTCTACCTTCAGTCACTGCACCAAGATTATTTTCACCTTTAACAACTGAACAGAAACAATTATCTATTAAATTAATTACAGTAAGTCAAAATTATCAGAAACAAGAGAGTAAATGAAACTACAGTTGAACCCAACCTTACAGCCACCTCAATAATATGGTCACCTCATTGTTACGGTCACTTTTTTTGGTCCGACAAAGCAACAAAACATTTCCTTCTAAGTTAACCCCGTTAATACCGTCACTCATTAATTACATTTTAAAATCCTAAACAACAGAATCCTTTATAATTTCACCCTGTTAGAAATTAAACACGCAAACTTAAGCAAACCAAAATCCGTTTGAAACGTGAGTTTCATTGACCTCTGTCATTCGCCAGTCAAAGAGCTGATTCACTTTACAAAGTACATAACACTCCTCCCTGTTCTCATTACAAACATGATAAAGGAACTACATTTTGACTTAAACATCCACTTGAGAAAATTGCAAAGCAATTTATGTGTTTTGCCACAAAGACAACAGATATAAAAGCGATTGAATGTCAGTTAGGTAATTAAGATAACAAGCCTTTACTCTTGCAGCTTCCTCTGAAATCTGCAGTTTCTCTTTACCTTTATGTATATCTACATTCCAGTTGTTTACTGAAGAGAACTGTTGTTCAGGAAGTGCAAATGCAACATATTTGTCATTACAGCCCAACTCCAGTAATACGGCCAATCCATTAATTCAACCAGTTTTTTGGGACCCATTGGTTTCAACCATATTAACAGGGTTCCACCGTACAACAATCAAAGCTACAACATAGCTTAATAGTTTCTTTCAGACGAAATGTAGTATTATCACTCAGGACACTATACCCTACTTCTACTTTTCTTAAAACCAAAACTCTAACTGCAATATACACACCTGAATCAGTTGTAGTTTCTTCTGCAATCTGGGATGGATTTTCTGTTAGTAAAAACAAAATTTTGTTATTGATATCAGCATGAGGTAACATAAGTTTGTAAAACACATTGCATAAAAGTTAGAGTGGATGATTAAAAGACCAGAGTATGAAATGTTGCTATTATGCACACAAGTGAATACTCAGCAGAGAGTTGTGCAGTGTGACTAAACAAGAGAGTATATAGTGCCGAACCTAGGACAAAATTCTTATCAAGGATTTATCAAGGATTTTATCAAGGATTTTTTCTCTGTCTGGACAAAATTTTTATCAAGGATTTATCAAGGATTTTATCAAGGATTTTTTCTCTGTCTGGACAAAATTTTTATCAGAGATTTTATCAGAGATTTTATCAGAGATTTTATCAGGGATTTATCAATTTTTATAAAAATTTTTATCAATTTATCAATTATTTATCAAGGATTTTATCAGAGATTTTATCAAGGATTAGGATTAGTATAAGGATTTATCAAGGATTTTATCAGAGATTTTATCAAGGATTAGGATTAGTATAAGGATTTATCAAGGATTTTATCAGAGATTTTATCAAGGATTTTTTAAAAAAAATTTAATTATTGGTTTAAAGAGATAACTTATAATATTAAAATGGACAAGAAGACAGTAAAAGAACTCAAAATCATCGCCAAAGATCGAGGTATTAAAGGATATTATCGATTGTGTAAAGCTGAACTCATCGAAGCTCTAACAAAACCACAAGTCACTAACATGAATAATCTTGATGAACTGATAAATAAAGAGATTAACAAGTTCGCTGAGGATAAAACAAAAAATAATAAGTATAACTGTATTCATGGAAGGTTTAAATATTATTGTAAGGATTGTGGAGGATCTCAAATATGCCCTCATAATCGAAGGAAAGCGGTATGTAAAGAATGCAACGACGGAACTAGTCTTTGTGAGCATAAACGGGTGAGATATTTATGTAAAGAATGCAACGGGAAAGGAATATGTATTCACGGAAAACAAATATGGTTTTGTAGATTATGTATGTGTGAACACAATAAAATAAAGTCGAAATGTAAAGAATGTCACACAACACAAGAAAAACAACAAAAACATTAAGTTATATAACGCAAGTCAGTGTTACATAACAAAATTTACCTTGTGACTCATCTATAAAATTTACATTGACATAATCACATTCCTGAGCGACGTTAGAAACCAGCCTTTTAAAAGTAAACTTCAAATCTACTTTCCAACTTGCTTGTTGCTATGTCGTAAAAGTATGTAATCTATTGTTCTACACGTGAGCACTAATTTACATACAATCATAATCACGTGAAATACTCATGAACTACCGAAATAGATACCATGCTAATCCACCAACGACAACTATAAATGCTAATATATTCTTTTCATGTTGCGTTGAGTCTATATTATTTTCGTGTTTCGTTGAGTATGTTTGCGTTGAGTCTGTTTTCATTGAGGGTTTTGGTTTCGTTTCAGTTATATGTGGTAACTTTACCTTTGAAGATCCCATGTTATGATTTATTCCAACCTGTTTTGCTTCAGTGTTTAGGGAATTATTCACTCCAAATTTCATATCACTACTCGCCTTCATAAGTTTGTTATTAAAACCAGTCACGCTCTCAGTGTTGATTATCATATTACTAGGCATTAACCATACACCTGGAGCAACAGCTAAATCAAGCCGTAATTTCGCTTCCTGTACAGCTAATTGATACCTTTGGATCGAACTCGAAATGTCATTCTCAATCACACTACTTTCAAATAAAGCTAAGAATTCTTGTTGAGTCTCGATCGCTCCACCACCATTACCATAAATCGAATTTCTAGTATTAACTTGCGCCCCCAATATGCAGTAAACAAAAGCTTCAGCAGATCTATTCAATCTACCAAGTCCAGCTTTAGTGAGTCCATATCCACTTGTTGGGATAAACCAAGCATATTTGAAATCGGCAAAGTCATCATTACGGATGAATGAGATGAGATTACCTTTTTCTTTCTTACCACCTTCATCAGCGAATTTACCACCTTCATCAGCGAATTTACCACCTTCACCAGGCCACTGATCAGCTTCATCATCATAGTTCCTTACCTTATGAACATTTTGATAACCACCACCCTCTCCATTATATCCAGAACCATAATCAAGGAATATATCACCCAAACCTCCATTTCGACCACCTTTCCATCTAAAGTCAGAGTTTTTTGAGATATTAAATTCAGCACACAATCGTTGATATGCTACTTTACTATAGGGATTATTATTTATTACAAAAGGTTGCTCATCAGGTAAGGGAAGACTCAATTCATATAATATTCGTCTTATTGTGAAATATATATGAAACTTAATGAAGCTACTCACGACTTTAGGATAGTTGAGACTCTCGAAAGGACTTATACCACATCCAGAGGTCGCACACCACACTGCAAAATTCAGTTGTTGAGGCCAATAATTCATATCAGGTGCGTTCAACCATTTTCTGCTCTGTTTACCAAACTTGAAAGTCACAACTTGAGAGGTAAATATGTTACGCATCTTAGCGGTGAATTTCTTAGTATTGGACACGTATATATCCAGTGAGGTTAGCATGTTTGTGATATTACTTGTAAAGTCATCAAAATCAATAGCAGGTATTGGGTAAGAGCGATTGGTCATAGTTAAACTCTTTGGGAATGAACTCAATGCATCATCATCCAATCCTAAATCTTTCCATAGCAGTCTTTTCAAACGGGGTGATAGGTCTTCAGTCCATGTTTTTCCAGTGGGGTCATCATAAGACATGATTGTTGTCCCATTAACTTTCCACCTAATGTAACCACCATAAGGATCAGCTACAACTTCGAATTGACTGTGATCAGCCTTTGGATACCTATTTCTAAAATCATTGAGTAACATTTTATTATTTACGTTGATAATAAGATGTTTTTAAATCAACACCGTTCTTTTCTAATACCAACCTCATAATTCCATCCTACAGGTGTTCGCTCAAATGAAAATTTCAACGTTCGGGACCGGTTAACTCCTTTAAAATTTCCGCACGAACCTCTGTTCTTATCTGATTCATATTTAAGTTTTTTTCTGTATCTTTCCGATTTTTTTGACGGATTTCGAGTTTTAGTTTTTCAAACTTGTCCACCTCTGATAAAATTAGAGAAAATTCTTGGTCGGAGATGGCATTATCTTTCAGTGCCTTTGAAACCAAGTCGTGAATGGTATTTACTTTTGCTTTTGCTAGAGAAACTGTCTGTTCATGTTTACTAACTTTATGTGAAAGTCGTTTAGAAGCCGCACCGCATCCAACCGATATTCCCCCACAAATACCTCCCACCGCTCCCAATGGGATACCAACAACAGCACCAAAACCAGTAAGAGAGGTTCCCAGTCCACTTGCAGATAGGATAACTGAAAACACCCCACTACCAACACTGATTTTAGTAAATATTCCCCTCGCTCTATTGTATTTTTTCCTAACATCCTCGTAATGTCTAATTTCCTTTTGAAGATTATGTACTACTTCACACGATTTTTGAAGTCTGAAATTATTTTGATCACCGTTCATAGGCACTTGTGGATAAATTCTATTGTAGTCTTCCATATTTTTTTAGAAATCAACAGGAAATCTTTAAATGAATTCGGATAGGTTTGTTATTCAAGTCAGCCTTTTTTCCATCTTTATCTATAAGCCATAAATTAAAGTAGTTGACTGGATTTTTGGTTTGTGGAATTCTTAAACAAGGATGCTCTTGATATGGAGGAATAACAGCTAGTAGTTGTGAGGTTTTAAGTTCTACATTTTCACCGATAGGCATACAACAATTGGTATATGAAGACTTTGGCTCTATAAGATCACACATTAAGTACATAGGATTTATATAAGTCGAATGATGAATGTAACTAAATTGCAATTGTATCTTTTTTACATTGGTTAAGGGTGGATCCAGATAAATTCTTGTTTCAGGACTTAGCATAGTGATAGATAGAAAAATTGTATCATTCATTATTTTTTTTTACTTATCTCCTCTTCTTTTTAAATTGTTCCACAAAATATAGAACCACGGCCACTATCAGCAGCCAAGCGTTCTTACCTAAAAATCCAATAACATCACCGGCAGTCTTGAACAGAAAGCTCACGATAGCTCCAACCATTCCAGGTAATATCTCACCAAGTTTCTTACCAATCGTTTTCAAACCGTTACCAACACCTTTACCCAATTTGGTTAGACCTTTAGAAAGATTAGAAACGATAACACCAATGACCACACCTACAGCACTCACAACAGCAAAGACTGTAAAACCATACTTTTTGAAGATAGCCTTCACACGATCACGTAATGGCAGTCTTTCTATTATGGACTCGTTTCGTCTATCTAGATCGGTTATTTTATCTTCGTTTGAGATTATCTCCTTTCTCGATAGTTCTTCCAATTCATTATTCCTGGATTGTAAACGATCTCTACTTTGTTCTACCTTTTTTAAATTGGACAGTCCCTTATTTTTTTTTGTCGAGTTCATCTTTGTATCGTTTCAATTCACTCAAAAGTTTCTTAGCCTCTGTTTTAGCTTTATCCAAATAGCTATCTTTTTCAGCGATTGTTACTTGTTGTTTCTCAATGAATTCAAGCAGATCTTTTTCTTTAGCAACATAGTATTCTATCTCATTAGGATATTTTTCTATGGTTGCTTTCAATCCCACCGAGGTATTATACAATTCTTTATACTTTTCATTTGATTCCTCCAACTGAGACCTAAGCTCATAATTTATTCTAATAATGGTTTCATAATCAGCACCTAGAGCCTGTTTAATATTTTTTGGTAAATTATCATAATTGATTACCCCATCTTTATCAATCAATGTATGTTCTACGGCATTACTCTGGTTACTCAATTTAACCTTCAAATTACCATCATTATCCCATCTTGCTGTAAATGAGGATTCCAAAGGGTTGAAATCGGGAAATATACGTTTGATATATTGTAGCGCTTCTCTCCTTTTATCATATTGTTCATCTTGTTCTTTTACCTTATCTTTATCAATGAATGAGGTATCCTCCTCCTCCTCCTCCTCCTCCTCCTCCTCATCAAGGTTAATTAGATTAGTGGTGGATGTATTTGTGATTGGGGTCATATTAAATGTTTCATTATTATCATCACCACCTAGATCGGGTTGTTCAAAGTCTGGTATTTTTTTGTATTCAGCCATTGCAATGATTTTTTACTTGTCTGTAAGAAATCTTTAAACTTGTCACACACATAATTAACTAAAAGAATTTACTAGCCATATAACCCAATGCCAGCATACCACCACCCACATATATCATCTCCCCCATTTTTTGATTGCTACTAGGTCTATAATAATCAGAGAATTTTGGTTCATGTGTCTGACTATACAATTTCAAAGCTTCATCGGTATTCGAAATATTTTGTGAAGCCTGGTGTTTAGCATCCCGCTGTTGAGAGTACCAATCAATGAGTTTCTGTCTCTTTTCCTGGTATGAAGCATAATCTTTTTGATATTTTTCTATTGCCTTGTCGTGTCGTATTCGCTCTGCATCTGTGTTATCACCTGAGAGATATTTTGCAAGATATGACCCACCAACGAAGGTAGTCGCATTCAAAATAGCTCCACCAATCATCATTGCTATAGTCGCCATAAAATCTTTAATTTGGTAAAATCTTTTGTTCTTCTAAATAAGTTTTTAGGTACATACTACCTGATAGGACAGCGACCCATTTAGCATAGTTTGTAATACTTGAGGATGGATCGTTGATGAATGATTCTTTCATAGCCTTTTTAGCTACATATCCAACACCAGCAGCCAATCCGATAATGACGGCTGAATCGGTAACAGTTTTCACAAGTTTGTTTTCAGTTGACATGATTTTTATTGTGGTTAGAGAAAATCTTTAAACTACTTTCCTCAGAGCATTACTATTTTCGGAGTTGGTTGGGGTGGTGGTTGTGTGGGTTGGGTAGGAATATTTGAGGGTGGAGGTTTTCTGTTTTTGTAATACCTCATAAACATGTCAACTGCAGTAAACCCTATTCCAACAATAGATAAAACAGTAGTAAAAGATAGCTCTGGAATCCATGCTTTTGTATTTTCTTCTTCATTTATATTTTCTTCCTGTTTAGTCTCCTCTTCACGTTTCATTTCCCTTGCTAACGCTTCTTTGGCTTTTTTGTTATATTCTGCTAGTTTCTTACCGGATGCAACCTTTTTGGGATCTTTCTCTTTAACAGCTTTCTTATTTTTAGGAGGAGGAGGATCCATTGTAATTTGTTCAACAACTTCATCAGACATGATTTTTTATTTCACAAAGTAAAGAATCTTTAAATCAGTTGTTCTCAGTAGTCTGCTCATTAGTACTTGAAACGTCTTGTATTTTGTTGATTTTAATGTGTTTGGCGACCTGGAATAGTCCACTAGCAAGTGCTACCAATCTTCCACCTTTTAATGCTAAGAGACCTACAAAGTTTGTCAGTTCACGATTAACCAAATCATCATTCTTCAAGTCTTTACAAAGCGAATCGATGTCATCTACAGGAACCAAGTAAGAAATTACATGAGAAACTAATTGAAGAGATGAATCTACTAATCCACCACTAATTTTCTTACCTAATACTGTCTGGTATCGATTATAATATTTTTCAACATCTTTTGCTGTGAGTTTCTTGATATCACCTAGACTCATATCAACACCTAAATATTCCTTTGTAGTACCAAGAGATGCGAGAATAGCTAGTGATTCTTGTTTTATTTCAATATCATTATCTTTGGTCTCATCTTTTACCTCTAGCTGTTCTTCAATAAAATCTTCAACGCTTGTCATCTTTTAATTTTTTTAATAAAACATAGATTCTTTTAAATCACCGCAGGAATCTCTAAATAACATTGGAATGGATAACGTAAACACAAACATAGTCTCGAATATTTTTCAGTTTTCAGTAGTTCTACAAACTTTTTACGAGTTTCTGATTCTAAATCACCTCCATAATCTTCGAAAAGCATCTTCATACCTTTTTGTGATGGATTATGGAATGTAACAACACAAGCTACATTTTCACGGAATGGTTTTGCTATGGATGTTAATTGCTGAGTTAATACCCACACTGATAATCCATGATGCCTTCCAGAGAATGCTAGATCTATAAACTTGTTCGAGCGTTTCTTTAGATCTTTCGATACAGCACAGTCATCTAAAATTATTAGTGTATTTGTATCAGAGAACAAAGTTTGACAATCAGTTAATAACTCGTTAATCTCATCGCTGTTACTAGCATCTGGTGATAATACCAAGAAACGTTTATCTCCTTGAGCAAATTTATGATAGGTTTTATTTTTAGCATAAGTTGGACATATGAGAACAATGTATTCAAAAACTTTTTGGAATGGTCCTCTTAGCTGATCCGTGAGATACTTTGTCTTTCCACAATTTGTTGGACCTGTTATAATGCAATGAAAAGGAACTTTATCTCGTAATTCTTCCATCTTTTTTAACTAATACTTTATCGATCTTAAGTTTGAATTCATGATCTCCATCAAAGCGTCGGCTACCACAAACATGTAGCAGGTGATATTTCCTGTTCCTCCAACTATTCGTTTCATTTCAAGTTTTACTCCATCTCGTGTATTATTCAAGGCCATACCTCCCCCATGAATACTATTGTCATGGTGAGTTCTCAAGTCAATCCATAGAGCAAACTTGACGACATAAAAATCATTTAGCTTGACACCCTCTTTACCGAAACGTTTAATTACCGAATCCCAGAAGTCTGACGGTTTCATTCCCTTGGAGTAGATACGGTTTGGCATACCGTCAACGTTAATGTCTATTGATGTTATATTTGGATTTACAAACTTTTCAGAATCTCTTGCTCCTCCAACATATCTCTCTGTGAACAAGCACAATATCCCTGTCATTGATCTCCTAGGTATATTAATGTACTCGTTTATGTAACTGTCATTAGGTTTGGAGATGGTAAAAGTTTTGTGGAGAAGTACATTCTCGTAAAAGAATACTTTACCAACCTGATAAGCTGACTGAGCCTCACTAGCTAAGTATTCACTTGAGATACAAGAATATTCCAACTCAAGGTTTTCGATTTTGTAATTTGGAGTCTTTGTCTTGTCAGAATAAACAACAATATCTGAAACTGAGGCTAGTGTAATCTCAAAGATTAGTGAATGAGGTAACGCCTTTGGATAGAAAACCCCATGCTTGCTGAGAATAGGATGGTTGAGTGGGATACGGTACTTGGTTTTGTATACTGTTGCAAGAGTTACTTCCTTATCATTTCCTGAGGTTACCTTATCACCCGCATTTGTCCTAAGCTTCCTCATGTTTTCAGAAGAAATACCTTGTTTTATTCCATTCTGACGATCTTCAGCTGATAAGTATAAGTCATGGTAGGTTTGAAAGAGATCGTATCTTTGAGTATCCTGTAGTGTTTCTCCACCAAAAAGAACCCTAAGTCTGGATACAAGGTTACTGCCTACGTTATTCACAAGGGTGTTGTTTGCATGACCATCAACAATCAAGTCAAATAGTAGAGATACACTTCCTGGTACAATCACTACATTCTGAGAAAGTTGTGGAATATTTATATATAATGTTTCTTCAGGATTAGCGGATGAGGGATTGAGTGTAATTCGATTCAGTGACGATTCCGCTTTCAAACCGAGAGGCTCTAGTGGAATCCTGTTTGGGTTAATTTCTTCAGATATAGCTTGTGACATGTTTTATTTTAAAGATAGGTGGAGTATTCTTTTAAATGAGTAACGAAAACATGTTATCAAAAATATACTATTCAACTTATGGATATTGGAAAGGGTATTCTACCATTCCTAAATTAGCTGAAAAAGCAAAAGTCAGTGAAGATGAGGCTAAAAGATGGCTTGAGAAACAGGCGATGTGGCAAATCTATCTACCAGCTCCAAAATATATCCCCAGACCGCACTGGAATGTTGAAAAGCCTAATCAGATTCACCAAGCAGATCTATTATTTTTACCACATGATAAAGTTGGAAGAAAGACATATCGATATGCTCTTGTTGTGATTGATATTGCCTCAAGATACAAAGATGCAGAACCACTAACCTCTAAAGAAAGTAATGAGATTTCAAAAGCTTTAACAAAAATATATTCCAGAAAGTTAAAATATCCTAAAACATTAATTGTCGATCCTGGTAAAGAATTTATGGGTGATGTAACAAAACTTATGGAAAAACATAATGTAACCATACAACGGTCTGAAGCTGGAAACCATAGAGCTCAAGCATTTGTTGAAAGATCAAATAGAACATTATCAGAAAAACTATTTAGTCATCAATATGCTCAAGAAATGATTAGTGATGATCGATCAAGAGTATGGGTGAAACGATTACCGGATATTTTGAAAACTCTAAATAGTATACCAACGAGAATAACTGGTAAAGAGCCTGAGAAAGCTATAAGACTGAAAGAGGTTGATATTGATCCTCCAAATTATAATCGAGTTGTTGGACATGATGAGGTTAGGCTACCACCTGGTGTTAAAGTTCGGTATCTATTAGCTCCTGGAGAAGATGAAGGAGGTGAGCGAAGACGAGCTACGGATCCTATCTGGAGTATTCAGGTTTACGATCTTTCTAGGAGTGTGGTGTCACCTAATCAGCCTGTGTTGTATTATTTATTAGATGGACCGAGGCGTGGTTTTGTGAGGGAAGAGCTTCAGTTTGTACCAGAAGATACTGAGCTGCCACCTAATTTTGTGTTGGAAAGATAATGTCCGTAAGCATAAGTATGTATTCCATCTTCACAAATGACTCTCTTGTCATCATCAGCAGACAGTGCAACTTTGTTAATCGTTTCAGTATAAACATCATGCTTATGACTTCTGATTACATTCATCTTTCTCATCTGAGGTTTTTTATTGAATAGACAATCCTTGTAATCATCAAATGATATGGTCTTTTTTATGACTGATGCCTTTACCCCTTTGTCCTTTTTTATCTCTTCACCTTCATCCATCTTGTAGCTGTAAAGTTTGGCTCGTAGACCTACAAATTCAGCTATCTGTTTACCACCAGCTTCATCTTTGAACTTACCGATGACTTTCTTGTTCACACCTATCTCAATACCTGATGGGTGGTTTTTGGGATAATTACTAGTATCAAACATATCTCTCACATCTGGACTGATATCCTTGTAGAAATCATCTGTTTCTATCTCATATACAAGACTATCCGTATCTGTGAACAACAATTTAGCTTTTTCATCATATTTTGGTTTGATATAATTATAGTGAAAGTTATACATTAATGTTTTACTTATATCCAGAATGGACATACCTAAGTAAACGGGTTTATCGAATACTATCTTTGTTTTCTTCATGTGGATGGCAACCAGATTCTCACAAAAGATAGTACGATGCTGATAGTTAGGTTTTGATATTAATTTTTTCGCATCTTTTTCATTAGTAACCAATCGTACATCCACCCTTTTTCTGATGTTTTCCATAGTTTTCCCAAAGACGGAGTTATTCATCAGCTTGAAGAAATCTTTTTCAAAATCGTTGGTTGCTTTTGCCCTGAGGTTGGTATTCAAGTCGATGTAAGGCTTTAACCAAGCTGACTCTTCAAATGTAATACCTCTATGAATCTTAGTGACTTTTAATCCTAGACTTTCATAAACTTTTAGGGTTTCATGGTGAACAACATACTTTACCTTATCCTTGAGGTTTGGTATCAATTTCTCAACCTTATTAACGATAAGTCTCTCTGGAGCTAGTGGATAATCGTTATGCAAGTTGTGAAGGTGATGAGGATATTCCAAGTCAACTTCTAGTATGCATGGTAGATTTTTCCAGTCTGTAAGCTCTTGGTCAGTCATCCATCTAAAACCATGAGTAGGGAGTGGTTTACTCATTCCCCCACCATATAAGTTGTTTGCGTCGAGATAATTAATATACTTTGTGGGTAAGTTAGAATCAAAGTTGATCATGTATGGGTTGTTAGCTTTACCATATCTAGTAGAGATCATAGATACACCCCCTCGAATTCCTTTCTCAAACATAAGTAGCATGTCAATATCAGTTAGCAACTCCAAATTCACTTTCGTTAACTTTAATGCTGCATCCCAAGCTAGTCCAGGTGCTGTATAATACCAGGCTGGGTCTAATCCATAGTTTTTACAACAAACATCTCTAAAGTTCTCAAAGACATCAGTTAACAGGAGTACATCTGACTCAAGATATAGGTCGTGATATTCCCTCATTGTTTTCATATTGAAGGTTTCCCATACCTTTTTAGCATGTTGGTAGTTATCTTCTGTTATATCTTCATCGTTGAGTTTTGAGTAGAATGCTTCTTTAGGTGGAAGTTGGGTTGCGTTGAGTTTATCAAATCCATCAAACCAATCATATGGAAATACACCCTTTCTCAACATCATATTCGTCTTATCTCCAAAATACTTTTTCGTTTCAGCTAGGTTCTTATCTATCGGATAAAGACACTTACTTCCAGATAACACACATCTACAGACATCACACTTTCCGCATTTAGTAAGATTATCAACTAAGTTGTCAAGTCTGGTTGCCATAAATTTAAATGAATCGATGAATCTGATATCTCGCTTCACATCAACCTGCTTACCTTCTTTATTTGTAAAGGTATCAACTACAATCTGTTTTATGAAAGCAATATAATTTTCCTCATTATTAGCTATACAGTTTATTTTACCTTTTGATGTACCAAGATTCTTGATAAAAAGATGAGCATCATATCTAGATAAGTTGTGAAAGAAGACTGGGAAGAACTTTGGAATCTTATAATTTAAGTTGCATTCATTATGAGCTGCTCCTCTATACTTTCCTGTAAGGTGACAGTGGTCTAATACCTTATCTTCTCCCAATTCACCCTCACAGATGTGACAATTAGTAGCATTTTTATAGTTGATTTTATCATTTTGAGTCATCTCCTCCTTCTTATGGAATTTAAACCTATTGTAAATTTCCTTAATATCTAACTCTAATTTATCCACAAATATCTGTGCTATATCTTCGTCTGGGGATTTAGCAGTGTATCGTTCAAGCTTGGATGGAAATATGTTGTCATCAAAAGACTTTATAAAATAGCAGAATCCAGATGGTTTGTGCTTCTGGTATTGTTTAGTAAAGCTTTTACTTTCATCTGGAGAGCAGGTATGTATTTTCTTTGGAAAGCACTCAAAGTCTGCATATACAGTAAAGGGGTGTTGCATTTTTCTGTTATAATTTTTAAAATAAATATAATAAGGATTTCCATCTTTATCTATAGGCATTTCAATCTTAACTTCTTCGTTTGAGTTGCAGTATTCGAGATGTTTTTCTAATGAGGTTTTGGATTGGAATGAGTTGAGACATCTAAGACAAAATTCGCGTTTGTGTTGGTGATTATTGACTTGAGAGGATAAAAGTTTACTCATATTCTTTATCCAGCAGTAGTGATGATTTTTTTCATCTTTTGATATTAGAAGTAAGTTGATCACTTGACATCCTCGTTTCTTACTTATTCTTAGAGTGTATACATAACCTTTATATCCGTAGACGTTAATCGCATAGGGGTTTTGCTTTTCAAACTTATCAATCTGTTTTGGCGAAACTGGGAACTCTATTCCTAACCAGTCAAAATTATTTGAGTTTTCTCTCATTTGTTTGTTTAGTCTCTCTGGATGAACATCTTGTGTATATATGGCTGAGGTTACTGCCCACTTAAAACACTCATTATCCTTCTCATTCTTAACATTGATGATTGCCTTCTTGGATGCTAATTTTGATGGTAGTGGAATATAGGAACTTCCAGAAATAGGTTCAAATGGGTCGATGTGTATATCAAAGTATTCCACATGGTCGAATTTCCAACCGTAGCCGTTAACTATAAATCGCTCAAACTCCTCAAGTAGGTGATTTGTTATTGTATCGAATAAGTTAGAGAAATCGGTTGATTCAGTAATTATTTCTACAGGTGAATGAAAGTATTTTGAAGTTTCATCAATATGGTTAGTGAGTAGACTCTCTTTTATAAACTTACAGGTACAGATAAATTTCACCTTGATCGGTTTCTTTTGCTGCTCAATGAGATCTAGAACTTTTGGTTTGATGTTATTGATAAATGTCTTGGGATCATACCCTTTCTGTCCATCTATCCTGTAGGTTTTTAGATACCCCTTCAACGCTGTTTGTTGTTCTTTTGGAGTGATGCGTTTGTTGAATATGCGGTTAGAAACCAGCCTTTTTAAAGTGAATATACGGTTAACCTTTTTCTTCAGACTCGTTTGTTTACATTCTTTTTGATAGGTTCTGGTACATAAGATATAATCCAATCTGCGAACTTGTTAATCTCTTTATTTATCGGTTTGGTAACTCTGCTTGCTAATTTTTTGAGTGATGTAACATTAGAATTTCTTGTGGGTTGGGAAGGTTTGAGAATGGGAACATTAATCTCAGGTATCGGTTCATCAAGAATATGTGTAGGTCTTTGAGGCTGGTTTGGAATAGGTTGAGGTTGTGGTGTTGGGGGGGTGGGTCTTTCAATATCAATCTCAGGTATCGGTTCATTTTGAGTAATAGGTCTTTCAATATTAATCTCAGGTCTTGGGGTGTCTATATTAGCCAACGCTTCGATAAGTTGAGATTTACGCAACCAATAATATCTTGGAATACCTCGATCTTTGGCGATGATTTTGAGTTCTTTTACTGTCTTATTGTCCATTTTAATATTATAAGTTATCTCTTTAAACCAATAATTAAATTTTTTTTAAAAAATCCTTGATAAAATCTCTGATAAAATCTCTGATAAAATCCTTGATAAATCCTTATACTAATCCTAATCCTTGATAAAATCTCTGATAAAATCCTTGATAAATCCTTATACTAATCCTAATCCTTGATAAAATCTCTGATAAAATCCTTGATAAATAATTGATAAATTGATAAAAATTTTTATAAAAATTGATAAATCCCTGATAAAATCTCTGATAAAATCTCTGATAAAAATTTTGTCCAGACAGAGAAAAAATCCTTGATAAAATCCTTGATAAATCCTTGATAAAAATTTTGTCCAGACAGAGAAAAAATCCTTGATAAAATCCTTGATAAGAATTTTGTCCTAGGTTCGGCACTATATACTCTCTAAACATTTTTGCAATAAATTTTATTCCTTTCTTTAAAATTTGAGGGAAAATATTAAAACTGAAAAATAAAAAGGCCCAGTAACATTAAATAATTTACTGCTGAATAAAGTACATATAATTTACACCACATATCTTCAATTGGATTGGAGCATATCAACTCTTTAAAATCCTACGTAGCGTAAAGTGGAAAATCCACAACAAGTAGTACTGAGGTAAAGTCAGCTGAACTGTCTCTATATTTGTGACCTTAAAGGCCAGTCAATTTTTCAGAGTGGATTCAAACACTTATCATACAAGAGGGTTATTTTAGGAAAGCAACTTAATGTAAATACAACCACAATGAACAGTTGCCAAGTGCCATAAGCATCAAAATAAGCACTTAAGGACGTGACGAAATGTACTTGAAATGGTTTTAGGCTCGCGATCACAGTCGCAAATAAACAAGTTCTACAAAAGCACGCTCGAACGCTTCATTACATGTTGACTCTAACGCCTTCATTAGACCAACATAGACATGGAAAAATAGGTTCGTAATTCGAGAACAGGGTTTGAATATTAAATCTAATTAACTAGGTGCCAAGATCATGCATAGACATCATACAAAGTTTGTCTATATGAGTTATCTTCCGAATTACTTACGATACTAAAACGCAGACTTTTTCCTTGATACTTCAAAAGAATCTTAAGTATCTGCTGTAATTCATACAAACCTTTCGGTAGATTTACCCCAGTCCGGGCCATAACTAGTTTGAAACTCAACTCTGCAAATCAAAGTGAAAATGAATTAAATTTATTTGCATCTGCGTGAACACGGAAGGTCAGTATAAACAACTCTAAGCGACTGGGAGTTAACCATCCAGTTTACATCCTGACAGAAATGGCAAATAAATCTCAGCTGTATAATCTATGATGTGACGATGTACCTTTGTTTTCGGCCTTTAATCGTTCGATTTCGCTATGTAAATGCGCCAGTGTTTCAGCGTGCTGAGTGCGTAGAAATTCTATTCTTTTCTCTATATTATCCAGTTTTTGTGCTTGATCTGGTCCATGGCCCCTAGACGGTGCTGAAACAATTCTCCCAGAGTTATTTGAATTCTCACACGCAACGTCCCTTGCGTTTTCGTCTATTTCATCTCGCATAGCTTTTACAGGTTGCAAGCGGTCACGAACAATAGCTCTCGCCTGTTTCCGTCTTCCTAAAGAATTTCTAGACCATGAAGGAAGGTTCTGAAGTGGAGGAAGATTGGAGGATTGTGTGGAAGACTTCGACATGGCTTGTAAAGACTGCATTGCTAATAAAGTGGCAAAGGTTTAGCAAATCTTTGCGACGATATTCGTCAAGGTCAGCTGGAGAATTTTGGACGACTTTCAATGCACCGGAAACGGATCATGTTGGCATTTTCCTGTGCGAAATGAAGCTTATCTTTGTAACCACCAAGCCCAGGTTATTTCGAAGATGGAGCTCCTGAGAGGACTACAATTATCGCCAAAATAGATCTTTCCACCACACGGACACTCAATGGCGGCGACTCTACTTTTGACTCCCGCCGAGTGCAATCGCGCATGAGTACCAAACATCGTTGCCATGGCAAAAGAACGTTTGGGAATATACGTACAAGCCCATCATAGATTTCGTAAAATATTGTTCAATCTATTGGGAGGACATGATTTAATACCAAAAAAACAAAAATGACGTTATATCGAAATTTCCTCGACCTTAGAAGTGGAAAAACCGGAGAGTCCACAACAGCCTGATAAACGACCGTACACTCAGCCTTATAGCGAGGGGACCCCTGATGTCAGCCACTTCTGCACCAACTCACCATATTGTTTTTTAATAGAGTGTTTTGAACAAATATATGGGCTTACGGAAAAAGAGCTTCATATCTTTGCGATTGGCACGAAACGTTTAGGGGGCTTTCGAGCAACTGTCCTGTTTGAAAGTAGGCTACAGCTATTTTTTTCTTTTTTCCTCTCCAAATGCGATAATCAAAGAACAACTGGGGAATGCTCGATCGTATTAAGGGTATAGCTACTGTACACGCATGCGTACTTTAAAAAGTTGAAAGTAAAAAAAATTAGGTCAACGTAGGTGATTTTACATGTGTCACGCAGGGGTAAAAAAAATCACTCATTTGTAAATAAAAGTCGCAGACACGACAAGCTCGTTGGCTTATAGTCAGCGATTGTCTTTGAGGTGCTGCAGTCAATGAACCGAAAAAGGCGACTTGTCATTTCACATACAAAGAGCGCTTAGCCTACAACGTAACCTCGCCTTTGATCAAGTCACCTGGAAAAGACTTCGTACTTGCGGGTGGGGGGGGGGGGGGGGGTGGGGGGATTTGGAAAATTGTGCGTACCTCTGGAATAATCCTGGCTACGCCCCTGCGTGGTGTATCGTACCTTTCACGTAGTCAAACTAAAATTATTACACTGCATACGCCCTGCGGTACTTGGGTATGTCTATCCAATGCATTTTTACAGGTATCTCATCATTACATAAAAATAGGTACGCAATGCGTACGTGGTCGGACATGCAATAATTGTACGAGGTAGCGATTAGTACATTGATATAGTTTTCAATGTAAACCAGGGTATCAATCAAAGGCATCCTGTGGTGGGCTCGTGGAGTAAGGTGTTGGGTCAGGGCTCTGATAATGCGAATTAGTATCACCCAACTAGTGGACTAATGCAAATGCCGCAATCTGATTGGCTACGCTACTAGAGGTCTATTAGTAATAGTCCTCGAGTAGCGAAATTCGTGGCGCTTTCTTTTGTTTTATTCCCAAATAAATCTTTCTTCAACTTGCATTTGCTAACTTTATTATTGCTTTTTCTGTTCGACTAGTTGGATGATACTAAAACAATTAGACCCTTCGCTCTCCAGGGCTACAGGTCAATAGCCCATTCGGCTTCGCCTCATGGGCTATTGACCCGTAGCCCTTGTGGGCTACGGGTCTAATTGTTAATTAGCAGGATAATAGAGTGGTTTCAAATTCCGTGGAATACGTTTTAGTGTATTACGATTTCATTCTTTTACTACTATGTAAGCGTGTTTATAAGTTGATTTTTAGGTTATTTTCAAATTTGACAGGAAAATCTCTGTCCTTTTTTAGCTTACGGGTTATTTTCAAATTTGACAGAAAATTAAACAGAGATTTTTTAGCTTACGGGTTATCAGAGATTTTTCCTGAGTAGCGTGTTTATAAGTTGATTTTTAGGTTATTTTCAAATTTGTCTGAAAATCTCTGTCCTTTTTTAGCTTACGGGTTATTTTCAAATTTGACAGAAAATTAAACAGAGATTTTTTAGCTTACGGGTTATCAGAGATTTTTCCTGAGTAGCGTGTTTATAAGTTGATTTTTAGGTTATTTTCAAATTTGACAGGAAAATCTCTGTCCTTTTTTAGCTTACGGGTTATTTTCAAATTTGACAGAAAATTAAACAGAGATTTTTTAGCTTACGGGTTATCAGAGATTTTTCCTGAGTAGCGTGTTTATAAGTTGATTTTTAGGTTATTTTCAAATTTGTCTGAAAATCTCTGTCCTTTTTTAGCTTACGGGTTATTTTCAAATTTGACAGAAAATTAAACAGAGATTTTTTAGCTTACGGGTTATCAGAGATTTTTCCTGAGTAGCGTGTTTATAAGTTGATTTTTAGGTTATTTTCAAATTTGACAGGAAAATCTCTGTCCTTTTTTAGCTTACGGGTTATTTTCAAATTTGACAGAAAATTAAACAGAGATTTTTTAGCTTACGGGTTATCAGAGATTTTTCCTGAGTAGCGTGTTTATAAGTTGATTTTTAGGTTATTTTCAAATTTGTCTGAAAATCTCTGTCCTTTTTTAGCTTACGGGTTATTTGAAAATTTGACAGGAAAATCTCTGTCCTTTTTTAGCTTACGGGTTATTTGAAAATTTGACAGGAAAATCTCTGTCCTTTTTTAGCTTAAATTTATAAGTTGATTTTTAGGTTATTTGAAAATTTGACAGGAAAATCTCTGTCCTTTTTTAGCTTACAAAAAATTGATTTAAAAGGATAGGTAATATACATAAAGATTATTTATGGATAAGTTAAGAGATTTATATACTTATGAACTAAAAATAATAGCGAAAGATCTTGAAATTAAAGGAAGAGCAAAAATGAGTAAGCAAGAACTAATTGATGAAATTTCAAATTTTAAAGATGAGGAAATTACTGATTTAATTGAAAAAGTTTTCCCCATTAGCAGAATTATTTGTGAACATGAGAAAATAAAAAAATTTTGTTGCGAATGTAATGGGTATAATTGTGAGCATAATAAATATAAATATCGGTGTAAGGAATGTGCGGGATCACAAATATGCGAGCATAATAAACAAAAACAATGTTGTAAAGAATGCGGTGGATCTCAAATATGTGAACATGGCAAACAAAAAGCTTCTTGCAAAGAATGTAGAAAAAATAAAAATTGATTTAAAGAAAAAATATAAAATAAAAAAATAAAAGATGGAAAGGCAAATATACAGATGGGAAGAAAATTTTTATTTAAATTACGAAAATGAAAAAGAACTGGGTTTTTGCGATTTTATAGAAGAAATCAAAAAGGATTTGTTAAAAATTATATCAAAAATTCGCGGTTTTATTGTTGAAAATAGTGGTATTCATTTTGGCATTATTTATAATGATGATGAAGATAATGGATGTGTTATTAACTATAAAACTGCGACAGAATTTTGTGTTAATGGGATATGCGTTGAAAAGTTTGTAAAAGATTCATTAAATTGGGCAAATGAATGTTTTAAAGCAAATGTTGATGAAAATGAATGGCTCAAATTTAAGTTTCGCAAAGACACATTAAATTGTAAAAATGGTGTTGATAATGATGATGATGCCGCTTATGAGGAATATCTTCAACAAATTGCTTATGGGGGAGTACCGGGGTATTTTGGTTATTATGATAAGGAATGTGATATTAATAAGTTTGATAATAATTTTATTATTGATTTTATTGATATAATGATAGTAATAAATCCTCACAAGTTAGAGCACAAAAATAAATTTTACAAAGATTTGCATTATGATTTAATGAAAGCAATACACAAACGTAAATTCTATAAAGACTTACACGATGAACTAATGGTTGTTGCTTGGCATCCAACTAGATATTTAGATTGGTGTATTGATTTTGAAGAGTTAAAGTTTTTGAAAGAAGAGGTATGGGGCGGCGAAGATTAGTTAAAAAATTATGTTATATAACTAAAGTAATAGTTACATAACAAAAATTTATCTGAATCTTAAACTAAAAGTTATTGGCAATCCCCTTAAATCAAGTTTTTTCCATTCATTGTCTAAGATAGTTAAATCAAAGTCGTTTATGGGGCTCTCATATTTTTGAACCGGAATTGTCGGATAATCCTTTGAGGGTATGTTTGCAAGTAGGTTTGATGGTGCGAGTTTCACAAGTTCACCATATTTGGTGTTATTCATATATGACGATTTATTATCCACTATACTACACATAAGTCTCAAAGGTTCCCTAATCTGTATATTTATGGGGTATAATTTACCAGGATTTAAAACTATAGGAACTCCTAAACCAATTGACAATTCTCTCGTAATTATAACTTTGGAGTTCTTATTTGAATAAAGATAGTCAATAGTATCAGTCTCAATTATTGTTATTTTTTCCAGACCAGGATCATTAAGAAAGATTGATTGAATGCCGCTAAGAGTATATGTGCCCGGTTGAATTATGAAGCTCTGATTCTTACCATATAATATTGTCTGTTCGTCCTTGAAATTAATCAATCTTTTGGTTTGTATATTACAATCCAGGAGCTGTATCTCCCGAAGATTTTTCAGCGGCGGGTCTAAATAAATCCTGGTTTCTGAATCATACATTGTAATACTCAACATTTTTTCTGTTTTGATTATATTAAACTCATCTTTAAATTGGCCTTAGCTTGAATAATCAAAACATTAACGAAATAAAAACCAGGATAATAATCCTCCGGCAAGCATTAAAACAATAAGATTATTTTGATGAGAAGATGTTTCTATATTACTAACTTCTTCCTCATTGTTTGATTCATCGCTATTGTTTAGTTTAGGTTTTCTTGGTTGGGGATTGGTATTTAATGAAACTTTTGATGTTCCTAAACTATTAGGTATTCCAACATTTTTTGTTTCGACATTTATTGAATTATTTTCCCCAAATTTCATATCTTCTGTTGCTATTTTCAGATTATTATTGTACCCAACCACACTTTCTGTATTTATAATTAAATTACTTGGCATCAACCAAACACCCGGAGCAACAGCTAAATCAAGCCTTAATTTGGTTTCCTGCACAGATTTTTGGTAATTTTGAATGGATTTAGAAATATCATTTTCTATCACACTACTTTCAAATAATGCTTTGAATTCATTTTGAGTTTCGATTGCTCCGCCGCCATTACCCACAATAGAATTTCTAGTATTAACTTGGGCCCCCAATATGCAATAAACAAAAGCCTCAACTGATCTATTTATTCTCCCTAATCCTGCTTTTGTTAATCCATAACCAGATTCTGGTATAAACCATGCATATTGAAAATCTACAAAATGATCATTTCGTAGCATAGATATTAAATTCTCATCTTTACCACCATAATCCGAAAATTTATTTCTTTCACTAGGCCAAATATTTGAATCAGGATCATTAGGATGGATAATTCTTACGTTTTGATTTCCTCCTCCTACTGCCTGTGAACTACCACCTCCAGGAGGGATGTATCCTTTTCCATAATCAATGAATACATCTCCAACTCCATGGTTTGCTCCGCCCTTAAATCTAAAATCGGCTAAAGGTTTATTCCATCCTTTAAAATCTTGATTATTGCTTAACCCAAATTCTGCGCACAATCTATTATAAACATTTTTGTTGTATGGATTATTTTTTGAAGAAAAAGTTTGTTCGCCGGGTAATGGCACATTTAATTCATGTAATATTCTTCTTATTGTAAAATATACGTGAAATATAAAAAAACTTCTAATAACTTTTGGGTAAATTAAAATTTCAATTAAACTAACACCACAACCAGATGTTGCACACCAAACCGCCATGTTTAATTGTTGTGGCCAGTGACTAATATTTGGTTTATTTAACCAGGCTCTAGCTTCTTTGCCACTAGTAAGTTCTACAGTCTGATTTTTAAATATATTTGTCATTGCCGAAGTGAAATGATCTTTTTCAGAAACATATATATCCAAAAAGTTTATCATTTTTGATACATCGTTTGTAAATTCATTGAATTTAACTCCAGGTATTGGATATGTTTGTTTTGTAAATGTTAAACTTTTTGGAAATGAACTTAACTTAACTTTATTTTCAACCCCCAAATCTTCCCATAATAATGGTTTCAAATTATTAGAAAGATTTTCAGTCCAGGTTTTTCCAGAAGGATCGTCATTCGACATTATTATTGTTCCATTAACTTTCCATTCAATATATCCCCCGAATGAATCATTAATAAATGTAAATTTATCCAAGTTAACATTTGGATACCTAGTTTTGAAATCGTCCAATAACATCTTATTCTTTGTTTTCCAATTTTTCTGATCTTTAGATTAAGAATAAGATGTAAAATTAATTAACCTCTCTTCTAACTCCCGCAAAACAATTACACCCCACATCAGTTCTTTCAAAAGAAATTTTTAATGAGCGGGATCGGGCAAAGCCCTCCCCGGCTACGCCGGATTGGTTAATTCTTTTAATAGATCTTCTCGAACTTTCTTCCTTATTATACTCATGTCGAAGTTTTTTTCTGAATCTTTTCTGAATTTTTGTCGTATTTCTTGTTTCAGTTTTTGAAACTTTTCCAATTCTGCTAAAATTATGGAAAATTCTTGATCGGATATAACATTATCTTTCAAAGCTTTTGAGACTAAATCGTTAATTGTGTTTAATTTTGATTTTGCAATTGCAACGGTTTGTTCGTGTTTACTAACTTTGGAGGAAAGACTTTTAGAGGCAAAACCAAATCCAATCGACAAACCTCCAAAAACACCCCCAACCACACCCAAAGGCACACCAATAACAGCGCCAAAACCCGTGAGAGAAGTTCCTAATCCGCTTGCTGATAGAAGAACTGAAATAAATCCGCCAGAAACACTAATTTTTGTACATATTCCTCTTGCTCTATTATATTTTTTCCTCACTTCTTCGTAATGTTTAATTTCTTTCTCGAGATTTTGTAATACCTCGCTTGATTTTTGCAGTCTGAAATTAATCAAATTATCTCCGCTTTGTGTTTGGAAATTATTATTTGGTAATTGAGGATAAATTCCATTGTATTCACCCATATTGTATTTTACTGAACGTTATGATGTCTTTAAATTTGTTACTTTCTCTTCTTTTTTATACTTGTTCCTCCTTTTAGTCGGTCCACAAAATATAGAACTACAGCCATTATCAAAAGCCAAGCATTCTCACCTAAAAATCCAATAACCTGACCTGCGGTTTTGAAAAGAAAGCTAACTATTGCTCCAACCATCCCCGGTAATATTTCACCTAGTTTTTTACCAAGAGTTTTCAAACCATTTCCAACTCCCCTACCCAAAGCAGATAAACCCTTTGAAAGATTAGAAACTATTACCCCAATGATGGCGCCCACAGCACTTAAAACAGCAAAAACTGTAAAACCATACTTTTTGAAGATATACTTTAGTTTCTCCCGTAGCGGTAAATTTTTAATTATTTCATCTTTTCTACCCTCAATATCTGATAATTGTTCTTCACTTGAAATTGTTTTATTACTAAGTCGTTCTTTTAATTTTTCAACCTCAGATTTTAATCGATCATTGCTTTGTTTTAATTTTGATTCATTTGATTTACCCTTCTTATATTTATCTATTTCTTCTTTGTATAATTTTACTTCATCCAAAAGTTTTTCCGCTTGTATTTTTAATTCTACATTCTGTTTAACGGTTTGATCGAAAAGACTTTTATTTTCTGCTTTTTGTACCTGTTGTCTCTCAATGAATTCCCTAAGTTCTTTTTCTCTTTCCGAATATCGTTCAATCTCCAGAGGATATACTTCTGCTGTTGCTTTCAATCCTTGCAACGCATTATCTAATTCATTATTTGCTTCAATAGATTTCCTCAATTCTAACTGGGTATTATTATATTTTTCCAACATGCTTTCATAATCAGCACCTAGAGCTTTTCTAAATGTTTTTGGTAAATTTTCTGTGTTACGAACGCCATTTTCATCAACTAATGTATGCCAAACATTATTACCGGCGGTACTTAATTTTCCTTCTATTCTTCCATTTTCTCCAAAACGTACATTAAATGCGCCGTCATTGGGTTTGTAATTTGGGTAATATCGTTTGAGTTCTTGCCTAGCTTCTCTCATTCTATCATTATCCTCATCTCTTTCTCCCAGGTTCATTCGTTCTGGTGGTTTTTCCCATTGCGCCCTGTCTCTTGATTGGTTATAATCATCATAGCCAGGATAATCTTGTTCAAGGGATGTAGATGTGTTTGCGGTTTGGAAAGTTGTATCATCCCAATCATAATTATCATCATCAGTTTCTTTTGGTAAATCTTCCATTGGTATATATTCTGCCATGATTTTTTACTCATCAGTAAGAAATCTTTAGATTACCTAGAGTCGGAAATAAAATAAAAATTGATTTAAAAGATAAAAGGAATAAATAAAAGGAATAAAATGAGTAAGGAAGACCAAAAATATAAAACCGCCACAATTAGTGATATTGATTTTTTAAATTACGCTAAAAAAACGGGAATAATTATTTCACGTCGAGATGCTAATAAGATTTTAAGTGAAATTAAAAAAGAACATGATCATGATAGAAACATTAAAGAATATAAAAGAGAAATGAGGGCAAAATTAACTAAAAGATATGGAATAGAAAATGATAATAGTATTAGTGATGAAGAAATGACGAAAAAAATAGCTTCGAAAATAAATAAAAAATAAATCATTTATGTTATATAACTTATTTTAATTTCTGTATTACAAGTTATATAATAATTTATAATAATTTACTTACTGCGTAACCTAAACCTAACATTCCGGCTCCAACATATACCATTTCCCCTGTCTTTTGATCATTACTTGGTTTGTAATAATCAGAGAATTTTGGTTCAGTCATTTGCCCGTACAATTCAAAAGCCTGATTTGTAGCAGAAATATTTTTTGTTGCCTGATATTTTTCATCTTTTTTCTTAATTTTCCAATCAAGCATTTTTTGCCTTTTTTCCTGATATGCTTCGTAATCTCTTTGATATTTTTCCATTGCTTTATCGTGTCGTATTTTTTCTGTATCCACGTTGCGTCCAGATAAATATTTTGCAAGAATATTTCCTCCGGTAAATGCTGTCGCATTCAATATTGCCCCTATCCCCATCATTAATATTGTTGCCATAATTTTATTTTGGTAAAATCTTTTGTTCCTCTAAATATGTTTTTAGATACATACTTCCGGATAATACAGCAACCCATTTTGCGTAATTTGTAATACTTGAGGATGGATCGCTCAAAAATGATTCTTTCATTACCTTTTTAGCCACATAACCAACCCCAGCACCTAATCCGATAAGTACCGCAGAATCAGTTACAGTTTTCACAAGTTTGTTTTCGGTTGACATGATTTTTTTACTACATCAGTAAGAAACTTTTAAATAACTTTATGTAGTAAAAAATAATTTATAATTATTCCATTCCCAAAGATTTTGAGGACAATGGAATTTTTGAAGGTTGGGGTATTTGTGGAACTTGTGATAAATCTGCTATCCTATTAGAATATTCAACCCTAGTTTTTTCCTTATATCTCATAAAAAGATCAAATGCTGTAAACCCCAGTCCAACAACAGATAAAACAGTAGTAAAAGATAACTCTGGTAGCCATGATTTAGCTTCTCGGTGATTTGGTTCATCATTTTGCTCTGTAACCTGCAGGGTCTCTTCTCGTTTCATCTCCCTAGCTAATGCTTCTTTTGCTTTTTTATTATATTCAGCTAATTTCTTACCGGCCGCGACTTTTTTAGGGTCTTTCTCCCTCTTTTTAGTATCTTTCGCCCATAGGGCTCCGGCTCCGCCGGTATTTTCTGGTTTGGGATCGGCTGTAATTTGCTCCACATCTCCTCCTACACTTTGTTCAGATTGTTCAGACATTGTTATTTAGATGCTACAAATAAGTTTTTAGATCTGTTTAATATACAGTATCAACACCTTCAGTAGATTGCTTAGTTTCTTGTTCAGTTGTGCTACTATTTACTGGTTCTTCTCTTGAAAATTGTTGATTTTTGTTGAATTTAACGTGTTTAGCTACTTGAAATAGTCCGCTAGCAAGTGCTGCCAATCTTCCTGCTTTCAATGCTAATAACCCAACAATGTTTGTTAATTCACGATTTACCAAATCATCATTCTTCAAATCATTGCAAAGAGATTCTATATCATCAACTGGAACTAAATATGAAATAAGTTTAGAAACTAATTGCAGGGATGAATCTACTAATCCCCCATTAATTTTTTTACCCATTACTGCTTGATAACGATTAAAATACTTTTCAACATCTTTTGAGGATAATTTCTTTATATCCCCCAGACTCATTTCAATCCCCAAATATTCCTTTGTTGTTCCTAAGGCTGCGAGAATGGAAAGTGATTCTTGTTTTATTTCAAGATCCTCACTTTGATTGGTATCATTTTTTACCGGTCGGTCAGTTTTTTCTCTCGGTTGGTCAATGTAATCTTCCGGCTTCGCCGGGGAGAGCTTCGCTCGATCAATATTAGCCATCTTTTGTGATAATAGATTTATTAGTTTTAAACCGACTTTGTCGGACCCGCTACGCGGAAATCACTTCCGGCCGCCCCCTTTGGTTGAGTTCCGCACTTCGCTACGCTCCGTTTGGAACTTCCAAATAAAAATTAAATGGGTAACGCAAAGATAAACACAACCTAGAATATTTTTCGGTTTTTAGTAGTTGTACAAACTTTTTTCCTAATTCATAATCCAAATCACCGCCATAATCTTCAAAAAACATTTTCATCCCTTTCTGGGAAGGATTATGAAAAGTAACAACGCAGGCTACATTTTCTCGGAATGGTTTTGCTATTGATGTTAATTGTTGAGTTAAAACCCACATTGATAATCCATGATGTCTTCCAGAGAATGCTAAATCTATAAACTTATTGGATCTTTTCTTCAGATCGGAGGATACAGCGCAATCATCTAAAATTATTAGTGTTTTTGTACCAGAGAATAAAGTTTGGCAATCATTTAACAATTCATTGATCTCATCTGAATTACTTGCATCTGGTGATAATACATAAAAATGTCCATCTCCTCGAGCAAAATTATGATAAGTTTTATTTTTAGAATAGGTCGGGCAAATTAAAACAATATATTCAAAAACTTTCTGGAAAGGACCTCGGAGCTGTTCAATTAAGTACTTTGTTTTTCCGCAATTTGTGGGTCCTGTTATAATACAATGGAATGGTATTTTATCTCGTAAATCTTCCATGATTTTTTGTATCATAACATTATGTTTTTAGACGGTCAGTACTTAATTGATCTCAAACTCGAATTCATAATCTCCATCATTGCATCTGCTACAACAAACATATGACAAGTTACGGTTCCAGATCCGCTTTGTTTCCTTTTAATTTCTATTTTTACGCCATCATGCGTATTATTTAGAGCAAGTCCACCGCCATGAATACCATTATCCGGATGAGTTCTAGTATCAACCCAAAGAGCAAACTTATCCGCGTAAAATTCTTTTTCTTTCAATGAAATTTGTTCCCTATGAGTTCCTCCCGTTGGTTGGAATCTTTTTTTCACGGATTCCCAAAGATCTGACGGAATCATTCCCCTAGAGTATATTCTATTTGGTACGCCATCAACATCAATTTCGACGGAAGATATACCAGGATTATAAAAATTTTCTGAATCCCTTGCTCCTGCAGCTTGAGGTAATAAAAACAAAAATAATACCCCAGTCATTGATCTTCTCGGTAAATTAATATGCTGATTAATAACGCCATCACCGCCAATGGAAAATGTAAAAGTTTTGTGCAAAGTAATATTTTCATAAAAAAATCCTTTACCAACTTGATAAGCTGCTTGTGCCTCGCGGGCTAAGTATTCACTAGAAATTGAAGAATATTCTAACTCTAAGTTTTTGATTGAATATGATGGTGCTTTAGTTGTATCAGAATAAATAAGAATATTATTGATCGGGGCAAGTGTAAGCTCAAATATAAGATGATTTTCCAACGCTTTCGGATAAAAAACGCCATGATCGTTTAGAATAGGATGATTTATTGGTATTCTATACTTTGAACCATGAACATTAGCGAGAGCAACTTCTTTTACATCTTGTGTTTTTCCATCTCCAGATTTTGTTCTAAGTTTTCTAATATTTAACGAAGAAATACCTTGTTTTAATCTATCTTCTCGCTCTTCTTCAGTTAAGAATAAATCATGATATGTTTGAAATAAATCATATCTTTGAGTATCTTGCAATGTTTCTCCTCCAAAAAGAACTTTTAGTCTGGTTACAAGATTACGACCCACATTATTCACAACTGTGTTATTAGCATGACCCTCAACATCTAAATCAAATAGAAGAGATACACTTCCGGGCACAATCACCAAATTCTCAGAAAGTTTTGGAATATTTATGTATAATGTTTCTCCTGGACTGGCTGAGGATGGATTTAGCGTAATTCGATTCAATGTTGATTCTGCTTTCAAACCAAATGGTTCTTTGGGAATTCTGTTTGGATTAATTTTTTCAGACGTCATTGTAATTTATAAGATACTTTAGTTAACCTTTAAACCTGTGTTGTTCTATTTTCTAACTTGGAAATATGTTTTAATAAACCTTCTCTCGCCTCGGGAATTAAAATTAAAACATTAAAAATTTGATCGCCATCTTCCATATATAGAATTTTTTTTCTAATAATTTTTTTCATAATGTTGATTTGGTATTCGGTAAATTTTATTTTTTCTTCCTCCGACACCATTTGATTTATAAGATAATTTGTTTATTTTTAAATGATGACAAAAATATATTATTCGGCTGAAGGGTATTGGAAAGGATATTCCGCAATTCCTAAATTAGCTGAGAAAGCGAAAGTAAGTGAAAATGATGCAAAACAATGGTTGCAGAAACAGGCAATATGGCAAATCTATCTACCCGCGCCTAAATATATACCTAGACCGCACTGGACTGTGGATAAACCTAATCAGATTCACCAAGCAGATTTATTATTTTTACCGCATGATAGAGTTAGAAGAAAAACATATAAATATGCGTTAGTTGTGGTTGATATCGCCTCGAGATATAAAGATGCTGAAGCATTAACCTCAAAAGAAAGTCGAGAGATATCAGAAGCTTTTACAAAAATATATTCTAGAAGATTAAAATATCCCAAAACATTAATGGTTGATCCTGGAAAAGAATTTATGGGAGAAGTTAGTAAACTCATGAATTACCATAATGTGAGAATGCAAAGAAGTGAAGCTGGTAATCATAGAGCCCAAGCATTTGTGGAAAATGCAAATAGAATATTAGGAGAAAGATTATTTAGTCATCAATATGCGCAGGAAATGATTAGTGATGATCGATCAAGGGTATGGGTGAAAAGATTACCAGCTATTCTAAAAACCTTGAATAATACACTTATGAGAATAACCGGTAAAAAGCCTGATAAGGCTATAAAAATGAAAGAGGTTGATATTGAAACTAAAAATTATAAACGTTCAGTGGGGCTTGATGAGGTTAGACTACCAACTGAAGTTAAGGTTAGATATTTATTATCTCCCGGTGAACTTGAAGGCGGAGAAAGAAGAAGAGCCACAGATCCTATTTGGAGTATAAAAGTTTATTATATTTCTGGAAGTAGAATTTCTCCTAATCAACCTGTTTTATACTTTTTACAAGATGGACCAAGGCGGGGTTTTGTGCGTGAAGAATTACAGGTTATTCCGTATGATACAGAGTTACCCCCTAATTCTGTTTTGAAAATGATCTAATATAATGGTTTTGTGTGAATTCCATCCTCATAAACCCATCTTTTATCATAATATGCATTCAATCCCTTTTTATTTTGTGAATATGTCACAATTTGATTATCATTAACTCTAAATCCTGTATTTTGTGCCATATCATTTACCCCTTTTAAAGCCGCCCAGTAACCATTCCAATTTAGTTCGTTTTGGTGATGAATTATGCCTTTAGCACTATACTTTGCTTTTCCTTTCTCATCCTCCGCGTAATAACATTTTGAAGAAATTGCAATCATTCGTATACCATCAAACTCATTTTTGAACAAACCCGGAGTCTTGTCATGATATTTAGAAGTTGAAAGGAATTTTTCTTTTCCACCATTAAAGTATTCTTTTCTCATTTCAGGTTTTATAATATCATCCAAGTTTTCGGACGAGATTACCATGTACATAGAATCTGTATCCATTTGTATCAGCTCAAAATCCTTTCTATCCACATATTTATCTAGAAAATCGTAATAGAATTCCAACATTCTTAATTTTGCTAGCTGATACACCGCTATTCCACATTGGTAGGGTCTGTCTATTTTTATTAATCTTTTTCTTTTTACTATTTCATATGTGCCATTTATTTCATTAAGATCCTCAAAAAACGCAGATCTTAAGGCTTTTTCAACCTCTTCCTCATCCTGAGTATACCTTGTAATATTATGTTTTTCTTTATCTTCTATCATTTTACCATAAAAAGAATTTCCCCTAAGTTTATTCGTGTCGGCTAATTCTTTACAACCTTTGTACTTTGGTTTTAGTTTTTCAAGCAATACTTTGATATCTTTATTTTCTTCAATAACTTTAAATATATCGGGAAATTGGTTTAATTCATTGGTAATTTTCACTACATCATCAATCTTGTTTTCATCAAAGGCTTTACTTAGTTTTTCCAATAAAACCTCAATATCTCCATCTCTTCTTGCATCCGCCACCTCTTTTGGAAGAAATCCAAAGGGTTTTCCCGATTCATACTTTAAAATATTATGAATGGCGGTAATCTCCAAACCATGATTAAGATACCATTTTATTAAAGGAGTATATAAAAATATCTTTTTTGCCTTGGTAACACCAAGCAATTTTTTATTGCCTTTTAGATGTTTTCTACCTGTCGCTAATTGATATTCTTTCATATGCTCTGGTACTAAATATTCAGGAACTTCATCTACAATAAATAGAGGTGAAAACTCTTCAAACTTTTCTTTTAGGTGGTCAGGTGTATGGATATCAACTTGGCAAAATCCGAAAAGATTACCATCAAGAATATCTTCGCAAATCTTCTTAATAAATTTAGGATCTGATGGATTTTCAACCTCAAAGCATTCTTCTTTTCCGCATGGCATTTCTTGTCCAGAACAATATACATATAAACCATTTGCGTCATAACCAACAATTCGCACACATTTTTTCGGATTTTTATATTCATGAGAACGAATCATTGATTTTTCTGCCTCAGCATATCTCATAAATACAATACTAGGTCCTCCAACCATACCCGTTTTCAATAGTTTATAAATCTTGTTTTTGTCGCATATTTTACAATCTTTTCTTATCTTTTGGCATTTTTTACAAAACTCGTTATTACAACATCTATGCATACAGTATTGTCCTGGGGCGTATAATTCAGGATCACCTTTCTTCTTCATTTTTTGATATTTATTTAGAACAGCCCTCATTGATACACCCGGAATCGAAACAGCATCTTTTAATATATCAATTTCGTCTGGATAATATAAACGCCTTGTTTTTTCAAGAGCCTCTAAAAAAGGAATAACATCATTCAAATTATACTCCTTCAACCAATCTAACATTGTAACACAACCCCTCTTTTCGAATTCGAGCAAATATTCTTCATATTCTTCTTTTGAAATGTTTTTCTTTTTCAAGGAAGAGTAAAAATCTTCATGTTTCACGGGTCCAACGTGAGAAAGCTTATCATGACTAGACAAAAATTCATAAGGAAGTTTAAGTTTTTGGGCTTGGCAATTGTTTGCTTTACACCAACCATCAAAAGAAACTCCAGGCGCAAGATAGGACATTATATCCAAGAATTTGAAATTAGGTGTTGTTAAAAACATATACCTATTCTGTTTCTTTGCAATAAAAATATCCCTTGTTCTATCGGTCATGTGTTTTATAAAATGCCTTTTAATCAAATTGATATCATATTTTCCACTATTAAATCCCAAAACAGGTACTTGATTACACCATTCTTCATATTTTTGTAAGACATTTTTTTGCAAGGAATCTTGATCAGGAAGCGGGTATTCTTCTTTAACCTTTTCGACTATAATTTTTCTTATTTCCTCCAATTTTTCAACGAATTCTTTTATAAGCGCGTCAGGATTTTGGTTGTAAAGAAAAACGGGTTTTTTTGTTAAATTATCGATTATTGCAACACTAACTGGAATGTGGGTATGGGTGAAAATTAAATCATCTGTAATCTGTTTATCTTCTTTTTGTAATAATCCCTCAAAATCGTAATCAATAAAATAGGGGTATGGATTAAATTTCTTTTTGAACCATATATTGGGTAATTCAGGATTTTCACACTCCCAAACCGATACTACATTATAACCTAGGCTTTTTATCCTATTTTCTCTTTCAATAGTTTCATTATATTTAATTTTGTCGGTTGTTGAGCAAGGACACCCATGCCATTTACATCCATAAAACTCAAAAACTGTATTTGTGTAAGGCTCGTATCCGTCAAACAAAATCTCATTCCCCTCCTCATCCCTATAACACCTTTCGCCACCATGACCACAAAGCGCATGATGAATATGTTTACCTATAATTTTAGATTGGTGTTCTATCCACCTACATGCTTTATAACTAAAATTTATTTTACCCCCATAAAAAACTTTGTCAGATTCATTCATGATGTGTTTTATCTTTTCTCCCGTGCATACTATTTTTGTCTTTCCTCCTGTACATGTTTCATTGGTAAAATGCCTTTTTAAATCTTCGTGTCTGGTAAATTTTTGTTTACATCCTTGACATACCCAGTTTTGTGCAAGAAGATCTAGATCCTTAATGAAAAAACCATGATTATTATAAAGACCTAAATTTAAACTTGGTAAATCATCTTTGAAATTATTTTTCCCAAACACCAATTTCCAAACTTTAAAATTTGTTATATCTTTCTGCTCGTAAACCCGAATGTTTATGGAGAAAACTTTTGAAATTTTCTCAAAATCAACCAATTTTGTTGATCTAACATCTTCTTTTTTTAGTTTTTTGTTGCCATAAAAAGTTCTAGCTAGATTTAGTGATTTTTTCTCTATGTCCTTTTCAGGGTTTTGTTTACCATGAATAATATTCATTAGAATACCCAAACACCGCCATACACAGAGATTATCATCTTTATCATCTACAGAGTAAATACATCTTTTCTTTCGTAATTCATCGGGTAATCTTCCGCACCCAACTAAAGGCTGTCTGGTATTAATAACTTTTATTTGTACTTCTCTAAACTCAACTCCACCTTCATTAACACCTGGTTTATTAATCTTCTTTTCTGGGGGTAAATATGCTCTCATCCAAGCATCTCCTTCTAAGCTCAATCTCTCACCCTCACACCTCTCTATATATTTTTTTATTTCTGAAAGGGAATTAAAAGTTCCTCCGCTTCTAAATGTATGAAAGTGATAAGCTATTTCTCCGTTTCCTCTTTGAATCAAAGCAGAAAAACTGAAAACAATTCTTACCCCCATTTCTATTTGAGGTTCCAACTCATTATAAATTGTTTCTGTCAAATCATTATTTAGATTCCTCCTAATTCTAATAATATTTTCATTTATTCTCCGGTTATTTCGAATTAGGGGATCATCTTCATTTAGGTTTATTGAAAATATTTTGAGGGTTGTTGTTCTTTTCTTTTTAGTTTTTTCCTTCAATTCATCTCTTACACTGTCAGATATATTTACCTTTCTTTTTGTTTTACTTTTAGTATTACTGCCATTAAATTTTATGATGTTTTCATTTGCCAATTCTTCAAGCCTTTTGGAAAACTTTTCTTTATCCATTACCCTAAAAATATTCTTTGGCTTGAGAATTGGACATTAATTTTAGGTACCGGTTCATCAAGAATTGGGCTTTTTGGTTGATCGTGAAATAAGCCAATTTCTTGAATTGGAATTTGTAATTGGCTTGGATTATTATCGAAAAACTTATCAATTTCTGGAATTTTACGCAACTCTTTAATAATTACATTTTTTGAAAATTTTTTACCTTTTTCTTTGATAATTTTTTCTAACTGTTTTATTATTAAGCTTCTTATTATTTTGCCATTTTCTTCTGGCTTTTCTACAAAACTTTCTTTTTGGTCCATAACTAATCTTTATGTATATTACCTATCCTTTTAAATCAATTTTTTTGTAATCTGAAAAAAACCTACTTATAAATTTAAGCTAAAAAAGGTCAGTCAAATTTGAAAATAACCTAAAAACCTACTTATAAATTTAAGCTAAAAAAGGTCAGTCAAATTTGAAAATAACCTAAAAACCTACTTATAAACACGCTACTCAGAAAAAATCTCTGATAACCCGTAAGCTAAAAAATCTCTGTTTAATTTTCTGTCAAATTTAAAAATAACCCGTAAGCTAAAAAAGGTCAGGAATTTTCAGTCAAATTTGAAAATAACCTAAAAATCAACTTATAAACACGCTTACATAGTAGTCTTTTTTTCTATTTTGTGTTATCTTGACTATTGTTCGTTGATTGATACACTTTGTCCAATGGGAGTATTGAAAGCACTCTACGAGACGAGTACTTTATTGAAGGGTGACTGTAATACGAACCGAAACGGTTTGTTAACAATAACTGTACAGGTACATTTCTCCGTAATTGCAACTGTACTGCACAATTTAATGCCAGTGCTTACACACTATCAACGGAAACAGGGCAGAATAAAGTGTTTTTCTCTTGATCGTGGTTGATCCTCTTTTTTACTTGTTTGAAATACAACAGCACTGCATATTTTAACTTCACTGTTCACATACTATCAATGGAACTGCAACGGGAAAGATCAAAGTTTGTTTGTCCTTTAAATGCGATTGATCTTCTTTTTACTTGTTTTAAATACAACAGCAGTGTAGATTTCAATTTTTCTGTTGATACACTATCAATAAGAACTGTAACAGGAAATATCGAAATTTGTTGTTTGTCCTTTAAATGTGATTGGTCCTCTTTTGACCTGCTTTAAACACAACAGCAGTATACAATTTAATTCCAGTGGTGATACACTATCACTGTGAGCTGTAACAGAAAAGATTGAAGTTTGTTTTTCCTTTGACTGTGCTTGTTGATCGTTGTTTTTACTTGTCTTTCTTGGGTTTCAGTGGTTTGTCCTTTGTGTGCTTGGTGGTGTTTCTGTCGTTTTGTCTTGGTGTATTTTGTATCCTTATTTTTCCTGGTTGAGACTCTTCTGACTGTTCTTGGTTGCTGGAATTGGGAAGGGATTTCAGTAGTTCTTCATCTGTTACCTCTTCCTGAGAGTGCAGTTTCATGTTGGCTACAAGCCTTTGGTTAAGCGAAAGTTGAAAGTCTACAATCTCCATGAGCAGCATTTTTTCGACGAGGGCGTCAGTGTCTTGTTTATATCTGTAAAAATCTTCGCATAGGAATGTGCTAATTACTTTAGGGAAAGCAGTAGCCTTGTATATTTGTGTCATTTTTCTCTAAGTGGAAGTTTATGTTCATTTCACAGTAACATTGCTTTAACAGCATTGCCCTGTTGCAGCTTTGACAGTATATAACCTGTGATCCTGCCGTGTTGAAAGAAATTTTTTTGAACAATCGTTATTGTTGCAAACTGGATATGCATTTATGGCTACATTCATTATGCTTGGGCAGTACAGCCAGTGGGTATGGTCTTTGGTTATGTTGCCCTGAGACAAGTCTTGTGGCTCAGAGCTCAAAATCTGTGTGCTCTTGGTTGTAGAGAGACACTTGCCATAATAATATCTCAGTTTAGTTTCTGTTATGGTGTAAAATTTATGCTCTTCCAGTTGCTTAATATGATCTTCCCATACAGACAATTCGATCGTGCCAGTGCTATCGCAGAGAAGAGCATTTCTCACCACAGCTCCATTTTTTCTGTAGTAATTTCAGGCCTGCTCCATTTAATCATTCCAGTTACTGTAAAGATACCAGATGTCTGGTTCGTTTGTTGGTGGAGAAAAGGTAAAGTCAACATTATGTGGAGGTGCATCGAGGACTGCACTGCTGTAATTGAAGAAAAGAGTTCCAGTGCTTGAAACTTGCAAGTGCTTTACTATAATTGGTTTTTGTGCAGCCATGGCATCAACAAACAGTTGCCGTTTTGAAAACTCGTGTGTCTTCACCATTACTCTGAATACTGTTTTTTGTTCTTTTGCTACTTGAAAATGGATATCAAAGTATGTGTTGGATGACTGAGTACTGCTCTGTATTTCAGTACAGAGTTGCACATATCCTGTCAAATCTGAAAGACAAAACATAATATTAAAGATAGTTTGTATCATATATGGTTAGGGCTTGTCCCATGAGATTTACACTGTTAAATGTCTTTTAGATAGCATGCTTCAATATAACTAACTATACTTCCAACTGATGCAAATTCTAAAAGCACTGCTGTTCCTGACTCATCAAACCCACCTGATTTATCTCTACTATGAGAATCAAATATTTTGAATAAATTGCTGTCAACTTTAATAACAGCTATTATATTCACTTCAATAGTTAGTATACAAAATAAGTAAGTCATAGAAGAAACTATCAACTCCAGGGATCTCTTAAAAGAAACATATGGTGCCATAACTTCCTCTGATAGGCTTATAGGATGTATCATATAAGCATTGACATTGCCAGCTAAACTTTCACTAAATTATAAGTTACATGTGTTGCCGAATATGGACACAGCCACTGGTAGTTCAGAAAGAAGCAAAAATGCTTGCCGAGTGCTCCTCGAAAGCAAACTGTACAAAGAATTTCCAATGTGCAAGATATTAGCCATGTCAGCAGCATTCCGAATTCCTTTACGGTGTTGATAAACAATGGAAATAAACGAGTTCGCTGCACATTGTTTTCCTCGGTTTTCACCACAAATAATGCTAGATTGAGAGAAGGGAGCAGAGATAGTTTTATTGGCATCAATATTCACAGAAACAGGGGGCCCTGGGTTTGTCTCCACGTCATTGGCAAGTCGAACTAAGTCAGGAATATAGAAGCGATACAAATAAATCTGTGTGAGCCACAAACGATTCACTTTCGAAATTTCACAACTGCGAACTAAACTTTTCAATACTGGCAAATAAATCGCTTCTAAGTAAAACAAAAGTAAGAGAGAACACCAGAATTTTCCTTTGAAGCATCCTTGAAATTCCTTGACTGCTAAATAAACAGAGTGGATGCCCACGATTTGCCTGTATTGTTGTAAACTGTTCCCCATTTACTGTAAACTGTTATCTGAAAGTTCTCACAAACGCTCAGGTTTGCTTATAGACAGCACTGTTTTACTCAAGGTATTCTCAGTTTTACTTAAGATATTCTCAGTTTTGCTCAAGATATTCTCAGTTTTGCTCAGTTTTTCTCAAGATATTCTCAGTTTTATTCAAAGCATTCTCAAGGTTGCTTCAAGGTTCTGTAGGAGACACGGGCTCGTTAATCGGAGACAGGTTCTCCTGACCTTAGAGTCGCTCTCGTGCAGTGTATTTCTATGTAAAACAAAAGAA
Source organism: Ricordea florida (assembly GCA_949710005.1). Classification (NCBI taxonomy): domain Eukaryota; kingdom Metazoa; phylum Cnidaria; class Anthozoa; order Corallimorpharia; family Ricordeidae; genus Ricordea; species Ricordea florida. The sequence goes on along the minus strand of OX453277.1, from coordinate 943,481 downwards.
CAACGATATAATTATGTTCTTAAAGGACAATTACTCACCTTGTGTTCCAAACTGTATCGCAAAAGACAGGATAAGAAAATCGAACATCCAAAACCTGGAGAGAAACGATTCTTCGCTGGCGAAGAAGAAAATCGTACATCGAAAACAAATTACGCCACAGATTGTTCGGGGGCGACCAAGCTAATTATCAGGGTTTTTAAACATGGGACGGATGGGCAATCTGTCAACGGAGAATTATCTTTTTCCCCATTCACAAATTAGCGTTTCATAGCTACATACATTCTGTAATTGTCTACTGTCATGATGCCGTGTTACACGTTGAATATCGTAAAACGTTTTCTTACGGATATCGATATTTTTAACATTTGCCCTACCCCATCCCTGCTAAACAGAAAGTTGATCACGATTCGACGTCCACCCGTGATCCAAACATCCTCCCTCGTCTTCGCTTACATAGGGTGGACATTAGCATGTCCTCCCAAAAATGATGCGTAACCTCTTCGTGTATCATTCTCCTTTATTTTCAACACTTTTTAGACACCCATTGCCTTGGCCAATTAACGTGCTTTCGCAACAAGGAGAATCTGTTAGCGCTAGAGAGTTGGTCTTATTCATAGAACTTCAAAGCTTCTCGGATCATCTGAAAATAGCCACCATCACAAAATAATACTGCACTATATAAATAAATGATATATTTATTCCAGGGCCAAAGATTTCCGTGAACTTGTCTGAGAACAGTTCATTTGAGTTCCACTCGACATTTCCCCGCGCGCCTTCCCGCCACAAACCTAGGAACGACACTGGACTTTGAACTTTCAGCCATCGGGTTGTTTGACCCAGCCTTGTTCAACGAAAAAGTTGTACATCTTTCGAGTCTTGTTCACATCAATTCTGATGATAGTGCGTGCTTGGGCGAGTCGTAGGCTGCCTAGCTTCTCGTATTCCTTTATAAGAGTGGCTTTGTAATTCTGGTAGTCTTGTGGCAACAAGCGAAGGGTGCTGCACAACTGAAATGCAAATAAGTAAAGGTGTTAGTATTCATGAAATGCGTCTCTAAGGTTAAAAACATATTTGATGTTTACTCAGTTGATTGTCTGACAAAATGAGAAAAAAAAAACAGAAAAAAATTATTTTGGTAGATAAATGCAAATTCCGACAGGCAACACAAGAATCTTTCGAAATGCCGACTTCTTGCGAAATTCAGACGGGAGACATCGGTACCCCCTCTAACATGGCCTCGTAAATGCCTAAATACTAAATAAGACTACGGTTTTTGCAGTATTTGTCGAGATCAGCCCGAAAAGAAAATTATTTACCGAAGTGAGTGACTCGGATAACAAACCATATACAACTGGTTTTAGATGAAATTCGAACTATAGATAACAATACTACAACTGGTTTTAATACCGTTTATTATTCATTCAAAATATTTCCCCGATTCTGATTGGCAAAAAGCACACGTTTGATTCACCATAACCAGTTACTGATGACCAAATTTGGAAGAATTTTTACTTTAACGAGGAAATGACGTCAAAAATGCAGCGTTTTCGCAGGTTAATGCACCGTTAGTCGAGAAGACCTGGGGACGAGCTTGTGTTATTTTGTTGTTTTGTTATATTGCTGGTGGGTGTGAAATTTGTGAAATAAAGCTCATTTTCTCCTATAAGTGTTTGAAAATATTTTGATAAATAATAAAGCAATTAATGAATTCGGCTTTCGTAGGATATGAAGAATTGAGCGGATCTCGGAAGGGTGTTATCCACCTCGGCCTACGGCCTCGGTGCATAACACCTTCCTCGATCCGCTTAATTCTTCATATCCTACTCAGCCTCATTCATTAATTGCTAAATAATTGATCCGAGATCAAATTTATGCATCATATACAACAAGCAGTCGCAACTGTAAATTATAACTCGGAAAACGGGAGTATATTTCTGAAAAAATGCTTTCCGGTTACTGAGTCAAGTTTTCACCAAGTGATAGAATAAAACAGAGGCAAAAGAATGGTGACTACTTCCCACACCTCCCTCTCCACAGGGCTGAGCTGCTCTACTCCAGGAGTACCGCTGATATCTAGACGAGCCGCCGGTTTACGACCTACGGTACAAAACAGCAGGGCATGGTTACTGAGGAACAGAACAATTTCTTCGGATATCAAAAAGTTAATTCGACTTTTATGTCTTCATTGGGATCACCGTCTTGGGCGGTTTGCCTGCTCCAGTGACCACTAGAGCCTGACAAAACTGAACATTGAGTTTAAACTTCTGTGAATTTTATTTGGGAGCCTTCGAACTCAACTGGGTCGTAGAAAACTGGGTAAGATTTCCGCACAGGTCCCTACTTCATTATGCATTCTGTAACTATATTATTTCGTTCTTCGAACACAAGAAATATCTGCACGTGCATAACACCAAACAAGACAGCTTCAGCATGCATAATGAAGTAGGGACCTGTGCGGAAATCATTCCGAAAACTGTGAGTCGGTTGAAAGTAGTTGAGTTGACGTAAGTTGAAATCAGTTGGTTGAAATCATTTGGTTCGACTGTAAAAATAATAAAGCATGTGAATGAGAAGAAGAAAACGATAACAGAAAGATGTATGCAAAAAGGTACTTACAAATGCTTCCTTAGCCTAGCTAGCTAGAATTGAAAGTGCTAACAAACGAAAATTGAATTTGAAATGAACTTAGGAGTAAAATGTTAATTAATGCGTGACCGTGGAATGCAAGGGTCGCACGTTTGAATACTACAGAGCCAAGTAAGCTGGAGGCTTGTACTCATGGTAAGGAAACACATGCCAAAAAGGTAGAATAATGAATTCCACAGGCTGGTACCAGGATGACAAAAAGAACGGAGCTGTGTGTGTTACACGGCGCAAAAAAGATACAAATCACCTGATTTTTACGCCAATAAAATTTAAATTTAGTTACGTTCGGTACACTAGCTGTATAACAAAACAAACACAAAAAAAAATGACAACGTACTTACCTAAAGTAGGAAGAGGAAGTGGGGCAAGAGTTGATCCTGCCTCTCTGGAAAAAAGGAACACAAAACACACAAGTTAGGTGAGTAGATACAGCAAAGATCACGACGTGAATAACACGTCTGTGATCAGACGTTCTTTTTTTTAAGCGAGTTCGGTGCAAACATGTGATCGGCCGGAGCCAGTAAAATATCTGATCATATTGATTCAACACTTACATCTGCGCCTGCCTGTGCAGCCAGGCCTGGCACGCTTTTTCATCCTGTAACACAGTGATTTGAAGTTAATTGTTACGCAAAAGAAACAAAGGTATATTTATCATCATTCTTCATGGCATTAATAATAACGACATAATTATCAATAACAATAAATACTTCTACAACGCAAATTTCATACACAACTCGTACATCATTCAAACATGAACTCGTTTTCGACCAAAAGTATCGCCGCAAGGTAAAGCTGTAATATTCCCCCCCCCCTGACCCAATGGGCAGCTAGACTCACAAATGTGTTGCAATTGAAGATCCTTCCTCGGTTGCAGAGAGAAGATTTTTTTGTCCACTGATAAAGTCACATTTATTGTACCTGTACATGAAGTAGAATATCATCTAACATTCGTCTTCGTCCCTTGTCTTCTTCACGATGTCGACATAACCGCTCATAGATTTCTGTTCCTAAATTTCAACCGTTGAAACCAAAGAAAATACTTCCGGTTATCTTGACCCTACGCAAGGTAAATACCCACAAATATCAGACCTGGGCCACTGAGAACTCACCTTTCAGTGTACGGATTCCTGCTGCCCTGTATTCCTGTAAACTTACAATCTCCCGTTTTAGGAACACTTCCACTGCAATTACACGATTTAATCAATAGACGTTGCAGTCTTCGACGGGAATATTTCTCACGATAAAAAAAAGTCTTCAGTCATAATTATGCACCTATCAATGTTAAGCCGGCGTGGGAGGAGTCAGGGCATGGGGTGGGGATTTGACATTTTTGAAAAATTTGCCGTCAAATTCCCTGCCCACGGGCAAATCATTCCAGTCAAATGCAACCAAATTTCCCCACCCCGGGCTGCAAATCGCTGTCAAATATCCCAAGGCTGGCAAAGAAAGATTCAAATGTTCCCTCCCCCCGGGAGAACAAGGTCAGTCAAATGCCCTACCCCAGGGCCAACAAAGACAATCAAATCCCCACCTCAAGCCCTGACTCCCCCCCGCCGGCTTAACATTGATAGGTGCATTACTTACTCAAAAGCCCTTGGACGAGCATCTCATGTTCCTCTGGAGACTGGAGACGAGCGAAAGGCCTGAGGGAGTCGCGCAGGTCTCTAATGAGAAAGAAAATACACTTGTAACAACAAAATGACGCTTAATCAATATTGCTTGCAGGAGATTTACTAATTTTTTAGGGGGGGGGGGAACAAACAAACAAAAACGTGTTGACCGTTGGGTTCGTCAATTATTGGCGTTTTACTACATGCCTTTCCAAAAATTCAGCCAAAAAATAGCTTATTATAAGCAATCAGATGGTGAGGGGGCGAGCGCGAGCGCGAGCGGGGAAGTTTTCCCCTCTCCACAGTTCCCCTTACTTTTTTCCCGCTCGGCCTGACATTCCCCCCTACACTCCGAGTGCCTGGAACAGGAATCAGACAACCAGTGCTGTTGTTTTTATAAAATACGATAATGTGAGAAAGTCATTACAAAAAAGCATTGGTCCAAAAATATCAAGAAGTCATGAGTCATGACAAAGGATAAACTACGGGAAAAGGACCACTCTGCGATAGCCTTTTCACTTTCTCCTTCTCATTTTCCGCCCTTAAAAACAAACCCAACCGAGAAAGTACCATTTAAATTCGTGCAAAAATCCTTACCTTTCTGTCTTGGATTGCCGTCTCTCCAACACTGACAAACACAAGGAAGTTGGGAAAATTAATTTAATGCGTGTGTCCACTATATCTCAGTTAATACACGCACCTGTTGTCAATTTATACATCGCCCACTTAATTAAGAAAAGTTTGATTTGTTTGTAAAATGTCTCTTGAAAAGAATTTCAAAGCATATTTAAATGGCTATTAAGCAAACGCTTGTTTCAGTTCTCTTTTCGGTGTTTGATATGTGATGAAACACTGTATCTCGTGTTTAATATATTACTTCACATATGGCTTTTCCACTTCTTAGGAATTTTTTCTTACTATTACAATACATACCTATTACTGACCGAGTTCGACCTCCATACTGTAAGTTATGGACCGAGTTTTTCTGTTTGGATTTATGGCCATAAATCAGAGCGTAAACAACAGGGTAAGATATTTATTATATCTCTTTGGCGACCAAAACAAACTTTTGAATTTAGCGAAGTACGGCCCGCTAAATTGACCAATCAACGGCCCGCTAAATTGACCAATCACAGGGGGCGTACTAACTGAGAGATACAATAACGGAAGTTATCATCAAAACATACATGTACCTTGCCATTTCCTTATGTTAATAAGTCCATACTTTCGTACAATTCTGTGAACAAGATTTTCAAAGTTTACTGTTAATAAGGTTCACAAAAGAAAAGAAACCTACTGGCTGAAATAATTTTGCAGAATTAGATATAAACAACAAAAACAGCACTAAAAGCAGGCTTGACAACTTCAGGGTCATAAAAATCAAATATCAAATAAAAGGAAACCAAAAATCATCATGTTTTCATGAAATGGCATTGCACAAATTATTACAAATAGCTATTGATGTTATGCTTTATATCACACACAATTTGATTTTAAATAACAAAATTATGTGAGGGTGTATGTGAGTCACAGGGTGCCTTCAAATCTGGTGGATTCTCATAACAAAGTCCAACGTATAAACCACTACACTGTCTGCCCTTATCCACTAATTGAAACTTCTAAATTGTCAAGACTTACTGTTTCCTGTAGAACCTCTGTCGCAGTCTTGAAATGAAGATTTCAATGGCAGCCATTTTAAGTTCTGATGGAAGAAAACACATAACAGGAAAGGGCATTTTGTTCATTAAATATTTTGTACTAAAAATTGTTGGAATTGTTTATATAACTCACATCTACACCAAGACAGCTGGACAAACTGTAAAGGGTTACACCATTTTTAAAACAAACAACACACCGTGCAAGAGGTCAGAATCTGTGGGATCAAAATCAATATCCTTGATGTCCACTTCAGCATAGTTGTCATATTCCTAATAGAGAAGAAAAAACTGGACCTCACTGTCAGTACAATAAGCTGAGCAACAACAAACATAATGTGAGAGAGAAGGCCTCATGATCAACCAGACAGCTGGGAGGGACATAAAATAGGATAAAGGACACCATTCATTACATATATTAATCTATTTTAAGTTATACTGGTTATAAAAACACTTGAAAGTGCAGTAGTTGTAAATGCTGCTTTAATTGTTAGCATTTGGAGAGGGGTAGGGGAACAATGGGTTAGGTAACTGAAATACGTTGTGGGGTCGCCAATGCGACTAGATCTTATTCACTGGCGACTAAGTTTTCACGCCTGGTCGCCAGGCTGGTCCCAAGATTTTTTGATTTAGTTTTAAAATTTCTTATTGAGTTCAATACTCTGATACGTTCATGTTCGCGTATGAAGCCGATGAAATCGTTTGTTGAGGTTTATTAAAAGACCTTTAGTGTATTATATTTTATTTTTTCTTGACGATAATTTTAGCGACTAGAATACTTGTCCTTGCGACCAAAAATGAAAACTTGGAGGCGAGGTGGCCCCAAGATTTTTTTTCTGAAAGTCGAGCCTTACTACTATCTAACCAAAATTCTTGAACATGATTATAGCAGTATAAGCCCTTACCACTTCAAAATCTCCACGGCATGGCATGTAACCAGACATTTCCATGCTCCTAATTGAGTCAATGGCAGGACGTGGAGGATCTTCTAATGCTGATTACAGAAGGAACCTGCACTCAGCTATTGAAATACTGTACTACTATGTAACAAATAATGGGAAATCGCAACAACCCAGTGTCATCTAGCACAGATTTAAATAGAAGCCATATACAGAATCTGTAGCATTGTCTACTTCTTCATTTCTTCACAACTGGTAACTCAATGGTTTACTGCCCTAAATATCTGGTTACATCTGCCTATAATATCATCTTACAGTAATACTTAGTATTAACTCCCAATAAAATTCAACAAAGAAGTTCATGTTTTAAAGAAGAACTTAGTGATTTATCTAGAACATCTACTACTGCAAAATGAGTATTTCACCTTTGAAAGCAATTCCTTTGTTGTGAACTGTGTTTTCAGAAATAGGGAGTTCCCTGAGCACTACAGAGAATAAACAAGTGAGATAAACATGAAATATTGATAATCAAAGTACCACTGTAGGACATTTTAGGGTTGCAAATCAACTTACATTTGCATCATTCAGGAACTGTAGGATTTTTATCAACAATTGTTTTGAGTCTTAGACAGACCACCAATTTAGGACATGTTCCTAACAATGACAAAGTTGCACCAAAGAACATGCAATGTTCATTGGATTTTTCCATGTAACCAATCACACTTATATTAAACAATTAAATTATATGCTCGAGATTTCTATCACGCATAGAAATCGAGAACGAATAATCTAATTGTTTTAGTATAAATCTACTAGTTGTTCAAAACTTTGTCTTTTCTGGAACAGCCTCGACCAGTAAACTGTCTAAATCTTCTTCACGGACACTTCGAAAATGTGAAGAAGCGGCCGCCATTACGCTACTCACCATCTATCACAGAATAGATAGTGGGTAGCGTAGCCAATCAGAGCGCCGCATTTGTGATAGAATGCTAGTAGATTTATACTAAAAGGCAATAGAACCATACAGTGATGGACAACTTTGTTTAAAACATAGAACACTGGTCATGAGAGCAGCCAGAAATCCAACAGTTGATGCCATAAACATGTATCTACTGGTATCTGATACTGATATACTAATATCATAATAATTATTTTAGGAATTTACATCTGATAATACTGGGTGACTTACTCTAAAGTCTAAGGTAGATTGATCAACCATTCCACTGACTTGAACTCTAGATTGTCTTATTAAATAAAGTATAGGTAGGATTAACAGAGAACACAAGGCTTCCCTGCCAGCTTATTTCAATGCATCACATCAGTTCATAAAAAAATTACAAAATTGGAATATATTTACATGAACTGCCCTTGATACCTGGCAACTGAAAAGCCTCACATGGTTCATTAATGTAGCACCTCAGGTAATGCTCTTCACATTCTGAACAAAAAAGAAGAGCATATTGAATGCTATATATATTCCACAGGGATTGGTAAGTTTGCTATCAAGAACTGGGGTACTAGTCACCAGTAAACAAGTTTGACCAGTCTTCCATTTCTATCACATCATGCCATTACTGACTGACCAACAGTCAATAACGTCATAGCTTGAACAACCAATCACAAACTTGGACAAATACATCAAGTATTTCTGACTTTTATTATATTAAGGGTTCATAGATCTTCAAAACTTGCCTTCATCTGTCTTGCTTCTGACTTGCTTAGCAACTTCTTTCCTGGACAAAGAAATTTGAAAACAAGAATGAATTTAAAAAACTTAATGGAATCAATATGAATTAAGAGGAGCTCCCTGGAAGGTAATATACATATCCAATGCTCCCAAGTGTTAGATTAAGCATCACAAGGTTTAAGTAGAGTATCAAAGGTAGTTAATAACAAATGGTTAAGAATTAACAGGCTTATTACTGACCAATTACCAAAACCACAGTCAGCCAAAGCATCGAGAAGATCAAGTTCTTCTTGTATACTCCAGTTATTCTCCAGCAGAGGCAAATTGTTGCTCTTAAACAAACATAAAAGATTATTATTACATCATCATCATCATTATTATTATTATTATTATTATTATTATTATTTTTATTATTATTATTATTATTACATGGCTGGTTCTGCGAATAGGCAAGAGGAGGTGAATCTTGAGTTCTGATTGGCTACCAGAGCAGGCAAGATGGGCCTGTTTACTATGTCTCAGTGACTCAGTGACACATGCTCACTGACACATATACATTAAGTCAGTGGAGCCATATAACCAAATTCTATCAAAACTTGTAAACTAGAAGTCAATAGAAGCAGGTTCCTTTAAGTATGATAGGATTCTGTAGATTTTTGAGGGGAAAAAACCCGAACAGTATGTGTTCAACACAACACTTTATTTTCAGTAACTAGATAATAACATGGCTTGGGGAAATCAGATGCCCTACCCTGCAACACCCCTCACCCAAATGACCCGCCTCCCGTCAGTGTGGAAGAGAAAAGACAAAAGGGGTTATAAAAGAGTTGCCATAACACACTTAATAAGCGTTCATTTAAAACAATATACATATATCAGTACAAGGCTGGATATCAGTATCACCCCATACTCAAGTACAGGGTGTATGCATGTAGCTGTAGCTGAATTGCTTGACAAAATGCATGCAAAAACATTTCTTCAAGATACTCACAATAATTTCATAACTGTGGTCACTAGAATGTTGTCTTGCCTCCCCTCCTCTAGCAAAACACTGAAGTAGAAGGAATGCAGTGACAAATAATTTGTACTAATATGCATACTAAATTTCCCATGTGGCTTCAGAGTCACATGTTGTGATGAGTGTACTCAGCGAGCAGAGTCACTCCTTGTCTTCGAAAGAAGGCAAACAATTAAGAAGGAAGGGAGAGTCAACACTCCTTCTATTCGTTCGCGGAGAAGGCAAAGGGTAACTGCTCGGAATGATTTCCGCACAGGTCCCTACCTCATTATGCATGCTGAAGCTGTCTTGTCTGGTGTAATGCATGTGCAAATATTTCTTGTGTTCGAAGAACGAAATAGTATAGTTACAGAATGCATAATGAAGTAGGGACCTGTGCGGAAATCTTACCAACTGCTTGCAGTGTATGATGTGTGCGGTACCTCCAAGCAAACATCGACAGCAGGGCTGCAGCTGCAGCATCTGATAAATGGAGCTTTCACTCCAAACCCGCAAACCAAGCACACAGGACTGTCCTCGGATACATTCTGGTTTTCTAAGGAGAAGAAAATTGCTTACAGCTTTTGCTTTGAAAGTGATTTGAAAGAGCCGTAGTCTACAAACCTTCAACAAGGACAGCCATTTTGAGTTACGCGCGGGAGTCTGGGATGTAATAACCAGGCTACTTCTCGGACAACATTTTAGTGAATGGATAATGACGTCATAAAGTTATTGCATTTAGTGACGCAATAAACGTCAGCGAACAAACGCCAGATAGACTGCTGTTAATCGTTACAAGGTAAGTGACAGATTTGTCACCTTCCGCAGTTTGTTAGTAAGCCTTTCCCAAAATTTTTCTCTTTATTCTTCATTTCTTCCCTGGTCCCAGATGTTTTCTTTTCTTATTATATTGGCAAATTTTGCGACGGAAAGCGCTTCTTTAATGTTTTTTTTTATTGGCAAATTTTGCGACGCGAAGCTAGCCGAGAAAAGAAAGCCCCCGAGGCTCGATTCGGCGCTTCGACTTTAAGCGCTTCGACTTTTAGTGCTTCGACTTTTCCCAATATAAAAAAAATGATAATAAAAGAAAGTCTCTGGGACCAGGGTATTGTTTCACAGAGAACATTGCAAAATCTTATGATAAGATCCCACGCAGATGCAAAAAATAACAAGTTGATAGTCAGTTATCTAAAACTGAAAAAGAGAAAATGTTCGATAAATATCAAATCAGGAGCTCCGATTAAGCTGAATAATTTACGTTTCCGATCCAGCTCCTGATTTATTCCGGACTAGAGTTCTTTTGGTCTTAAGTTGAATTATTTCTTTCAGAATATTTGCCAAGATACTTCTTTGGTTCTCCACTTTGCCGCACTGTATCGCTTATTTTCAAAATCCTTAGATCATCGTATTTTTAGCCTATTTGTTGTAATTCGTTTGATCAGCCTTTCTATATTGTTGTTGTGTGTCTTATTCTTAATAAATAGATTTCCTAGCATGGTTAAATTTAAGGTGTAACATGTACAAATTAAGGTCTATGCAAATCCATTATAGACTGACAATTTGTACAATATTCACTAGATATATCATATCAATGATTTTTTGGTGTTGCAAATCATCGTAGTTTCCATTTTTAAATATACTTGTGCTGATCTACAACACTATAGGCTCTAGAATACCTGGAAACTTGATAATGGGAAACACTGCCTAGATTAGCGGTTATTACCGTTGCAGGAAGCTCCTTGTGTTGAAATTGTGAACGACTTTGCCTCTAAATATTACAAAGAGTCAACTTGTTTATGGTGATGTAATAACAAAAGTTATGGCCATTTTAAATAAGTTTAAGTTGACGTTGTCACCGCCTTTTACTGTTCCTTTAACTAACTGACTTTAAGCATGGATGTGTTTGTTTGTTTGTTTGTTTATTTGTTTGTTTTATTGTTGTAGAAATAGAGCATACATTTTCGCCGTGTCGGCACCAGGTACGTTGGAATCTGTTATGGAAGAGTTTGTTAAGTTCCATCAGGACCGTATGAACAGTCAAGAATTACTTGACATTTGTGGTGAGTTGATTAAGATAAAAAATACCTCATCGAACATAAATTCTGCCCTATAGACTTACATTTGTAGATTAATTCAATGTGTTGATCATGAGTATTTGGGATAGCAAATGGCAAACTCTTTCCCGTTATCTGCGCAATTAATCCGGATAAAGATACTGTAATAAAATGTTGAAAACGGTTGGTGGGCAAACAGCGAGAATTGTCCCAAAGAACAATAACGCAAATCATGTAACGGTCTCTTTGAAGGTGAACTCAAAACCATATCTGTACAGCCTGATGTCATCACAACTATCATTTGACCAATGACAGCGCGCTTACTATCTCTTTTAATTCATAACAATTTTTAAGGGGAGTGGTGACGTAGTTGTCGTGTTTATTTGGCCTTTTTACGTTTGTTAAAATCAGAAATTATTTAATTATTGATATTTTTAAACTACTCTAGGTTTCATTGTAGAAAAGTTGGAGAATCGCAACCGCACACTGAATGTTGAGAAAAAGAACCTCAAGAACAAGCTGGTTACCTTGATAGAGGAAATAACAAAGCTCAGAGACACTGTGAAGATGGAGAAGTTCAAGTGTGCTTATTTAAAGGACAAACTGAAAGAAAAGCAGGTAGAAGGGTGATAAACCAAAGGCGCAAAATTGCGAAATTAGCAAATAAATTCAAATTTTAAGATTATTTAATGCATCACAAAAAGGGGTTAACCCTTTTTAGAGCACCAATATTAATATTCATTTTCGCCTAACTGCTCTCATATATTAGTTAATAATAATAATAATAATAATAGACTTGTATAGCGCTAGAACTATACAAAAATATTCAAAAGCGCTTTACATTAAGTTAAAATAAATGAATAAATAGAAATCACTAAACTTTAAAACTGTTTCAACAACTATGCTAAACTTTAAAACTATTCCAACAAATCAAAAGCTTCCTTAAAAAGAAATGTTTTCAGTTGCTTTTTAAAAATGGCGAGGCTGCTACTTGTTCTTATAGTTAATGGCAGCGAGTTCCATAAAACAGGTGCAGCATGAGCAAAGGCCCGATCCCCAAGTGTAGAGCAGTTGACTTTTGGAACGACCAGAAGAGATTTTGCAGATGAACGAAGAGCGTAATTAGCAGCTGGTTTCAGGGATAAAAGATCTTTTATGTAGGAAGGACTTTGGTTGTGTAGTGCCTTGTAAACAAGAAGAAGCAATTTAAACTGAACTCTAAACGATACTGGAAGCCAATGTAGGTCGATAAGAGCGGGTGTGATATGATCAAATTTCGCAATCCGAAAAATCACTCTAGCCGCGGCGTTCTGAACTTTCTGTAAACGATCAAGCTGGTATTTAGGTAGACCAAATAGAAGTGCATTGCAGTAATCAAGGTGCGAAGATACAAAGGCGTGGATCAGTGTCTTTGTGGATTGCGCGGTAAGGAATTTTCTTATCTGTCTTATGTTGTATAGTCCGCGAAAAGCCTTGCTACAAATCTTGCCAATGTGAACATTCATTCGCATATGAACATCGAACCAGGCCCCAAGGTTCCGGACGCTTTCTAACGGTTTAATGACAGTGTCGCCAATGATAATAGAATCAATAGATGTTTTTTCAAGTTGTTGACGAGTACCAATAATTAGAAATTCAGTTTTCGCGTCATTGATCATTAGACGATTACCAATAAACCAAGAGCGGACATCAGCGATGCACTTTTCAATGACAGAGACAGCGTTAAATTCCGAATGGATAGAACAAGGTCGGAAGGAAAGGTAAATCTGGGTGTCGTCAGCATAACCATGGACGGAAGGGAGGTGCTGTGAAATAATGTTAAAGAGACGGGAGACGTAAAGAGTAAATAAAATAGGGCCCATGCAACTGCCCTGGGGGACTCCACAGTTCAGATTGAAGTCGTCAGAAGTCTTATCACCGACAAGTATACGTTGTTTGCGACCAGACAGAAATGAGTCGAACCAATTTAAAGCAGTTCCGACGACTCCAAAATCCTGTTGTAAAATATTGAGAAGAATGCAATGTTCAATGGTATCAAAAGCAGCACTTAGGTCCAAAAGTACGAGAAGTGTCACTTGCTTATTATCCATACTCATTAAGATGTCGTTTTGAACCTTCAATAGAGCAGTCTCTGTCGAGTGATACTTACGGAAGCCAGACTGGAATTTAGGAAGAGGGGCATTTTTCTCACAGTGGACGAGAAGTTGTTGAAGTGCAGCCTTTTCCACTACCTTGGAAATGAATGGAAGATTACTAACTGGGCGGAAATTTTTGTAGACCAAATCAAGTCCAGGTTTTTTCAATAGAGGGATGACAACAGCGGTTCTCCAATTTTCTGGAACGGAACCACTGAGAAGAGAGAGATTAACCATCTCAGTGATAGAGGGCGCTAATACATCAAGACAGGACTTCACTAGCCATGTAGGAAGAGGATCCAACCGACAAGAGGCATTAGAAGATTCTCGAACAATCTTACACACTTCTCCTATGGATAACGAGGAAAAATTCTCCAGATTCTCCTTCGGAGTGACAGGAACAAGTCGAGGCACTTGAACTTGAAACTTGTCAAGATTTTCCTTAATGGTTTCAATTTTTTTGAGGAAAAAGGTGCCAAATTCGTTTGCAAGCTTAGTGGGATCATCGTGCTCTGGAAGAGCCATCTCAAGTGGTTCCCTGGACAAAGAATTAACCACACGAAATAGCTTGCGAGAGTCACCCGCACACTGATCAATTAGGTTTGAGTAATAATTCACACGTGCAGATTTAAGAAATGCAGAGTACTGATTACGAACTCTATGGTAATTATTCCAGTCTCCAGGGAGGTCAGTTTTCAAGGCTTTCTTTTCAAGGCGACGACGTTTACGCTTGAGTTGTTTAATGTCATCATTAAACCACGGGATCTTTGGACGATTTTTTATAATCCTTGTCTTAAGCGGGGCATGCTTGTCCAAAATGTCATTAAGGGTAGTGTTAAAACAGTCGGAGAGTACATCAATGTTGTCCCAGTGTACGCTTGCACAAAGCATAGAAGAGGCAATATCAGCTGAGAATTCGGCAATATCAATATTTTTGAGTTTATGAAAAGTCAATTCTTTGCATGATAAAGCTGGTCGCGGGAAACCAATAGGGCACTGAATAATAAAATGATCAGAGATGGGAAAAGTGGCTTTAGGAGAAGCAAGAACAACATCATCCGACGAACGAGTAATAATTAGATCCAAGGTATGACCCGATAGATGGGTTGGGCCGGATACGTGTTGCGAAAGACTGAACGTTTCCAGTAAATCCATAAATTTCTTGGTGTCATTGTCACGGAGGTCATCTAAATGAAGGTTGAAGTCTCCAGAGATAACAAGAACCTCGGGGCACATAACAACATTCTCTAAAAACTGAGAGAATTCATCGAAGAAAACAGAGGCAGAAACCGGATGTAACGAAGAATATGGCGGTCGATACACTATTATATGTCTCATTGAGCGATCATGCACTTTAACAATCCACTCAGAATATTCGAAAGACTTGTTTTCCTTCCCATCGACTAACGAAACGTTGACAGAGTCTCGGAACAGAATCCCAGTTCCACCACCACGGTTCTGCGATTGTCGAGAAAAATTCTTGAAGAAATAACCAGCTACAGATAACAGTTGTGGTATTAGTTGTGGTAGTTGTGGTATTAGTGAGGAGAATTTGTTTAAATATCAATACAACTCTTTTTTGGTGATTATTTTCGTTGTTCTCATAACCTGAATGGTTGATGAACAATCAATATTGTAATGAGAAATTGGATGCTGGTCACCACTGGGATTTGGTTACACTGCCCAGCACAGCTTCTCGATGAGTGGTCGTGCATCAGTAATTTGTACACAGATAAAGAGGTTACAGCCACATTATTTAGCAAAACAAGCAGTCCCAGTCGAAACGTATCTTTTAAGCAGCATATCACAACAATTTTTAAACTCGTGAATCCACCTTAAGACGCGCACCCGGCCCACCCCACCCCTAGACCAATCCCGCTCTGTCCCATACCTGATCCGTCAGTCCTGTCTGTCTTCCGTTTCGACCAGTTTATCTTATTATGTTTTCGTTTTGAACTTGTAATGTGTTGGCATACTTTAATATGTCAAATGTGTTTCCAATAGGAAGAGAACGCAGAGTTTCAAAGAAGAGAAAAGAATATTCTTAAGGCCATTAAAGATCTTAAGTCAGACCTGCAGAAGGAAAGATTGAAAAACGCTGTACTGGAGGGAAAGATTAAACGGGTACACGAGTAGAATATACAGGATATATAGAGGATATTACATGGTAGCGAGATGATATGAATTTTATGTTCAAGGGGCAAGTAATATATCTCATGATCACTCGGTCTTTTTCTTGCCACGAGAATATAAAAATTCATATTTTCGAGCTAAGGTGTAATTTTCTTTTTATTATATAGACAAAAACACATTAAGACGTTTTTTGGCAGCTTTATACACAAACTGAATCGTACAAGGCGGGAATTTTACGAGTGGTGTAATTCCTAGTAGTGGTGAAAAGCGGTTTGTGGGACATGCAGAAATTTGCCTGAGATTTGCCTGAGATTTGTCTGAGATTTGCCAGAGATTTTGCCAAGCCGACGCAAAGCCGATGCCAAGCCGACGCAAAGCCGATGCCAAGCCGATGCCAAGCCGACGCAAAGCCGATGCCAAGCCGATGCCAAGCCGATGCCAAGCCGATGCCAAGCCGATGCCAAGCCGATGCCAAGCCGATGCCAAACCCCACCAAACCTTATACTACACCCTCCCTTTTCCAACATCCAGAATAAGTTTTGCAAAGTTTTTACAAAGTTTGAGGAAAAGTGGATGCGGAGAATTCGCCATCCATATCCAAGCCCGCCCCTGCATAAGTATCCACAAAATAAAATTTTGATTTTAATATTAGTTTAAAGAATAAATTATGAGAGTATAAATGGAAGAGTTACAAAATAAAAAAGTTGTGGAATTGAAATTTGTACAACTGAAAAAAATTGCTAAAGAGTTGAAAATTAAAGGACGATCTAGAATGCGAAAAGAAGATTTTATTAATGCGTTAAAAAAATTTCCAGATGAGGAGATTAATAAATTAATACTAAAAGATACTATCAATAATTATGATTATATTTGTATTCATGGAAAGTGTAAATATTTCTGTAGAGAGTGTGGAGGAACACAAATATGTGAACACAATAAAATTAAGTCATACTGTAAAGAATGTAAAGGCTCACAAATATGTGAACACAAATTACAAAAGTATATATGTAAAGAGTGTAAAGGAAAAGGAATATGTGAACATAATAAACAAAAGAGACAGTGTAAAGAATGTTGCTAAATATAAAAAAAATGATTTTTAATGTTATTTAAAGATATAAAATAAAATATAAAAGATGGAAGAAATAGATTTTTTCGATAAATACAATTATAATTCTGATGATGATGATGTTGATATTAAACCAATAATTATAGAGAACGAAAAAATGGAATTATGTTGTTTTATTTATGAAGTAGATATTACTTTAACCTATTACAATAAAAAAAGACTTTGTTTTTGTGATTTTATAGAGTTTATAATTAATAAAGATTTGTTAAAAAGACTAACAAAAATTCGCGGTTTTATTGATTATCATTACGATGCAGATGCTGGTATGTTTGATATTTATGATGAAAAAAGCGATCATATTTATTTTCATATTGTTTATGATTCTTTTGAGGATGAAGATCTAGCGGGTGGAGGTAAATTTACCAACAATAAAAATTTTGGTGTAAATGGAATAAACGTAAGAAAGTTTGTAAAAGAGATATTAAAAAAATTTAATGGAGATTATGAAGAAAGTATTAATTCCATTGAATATGAAGAAGATGAAGGTTGTAGAGAATATGTTGATAAAACCTATCATGATAAGGAATGTGATATTAATAACTTTGATAAAAATTTTTTTGTTAATTTTTTGGAGGTTACTTTATATGTAGATCCTTTTAAAATGAAACATAAAAAGAAATTTTACAAACCCCTGCATGACGAAATAACGGAGGCGGCTTGGGATCCAAATTGGTATCTTGATTTTCAAGAATTAAGAGATTTGAAAGAAAGATGGAGTAATAATTAAAACTAATTATGTTATATAACCCAAAATGGTTACATAACAAAAATTTATCTAAATCTTAAACTAAAAGTTATGGGAGAACCCATCAGATCAAGTTTTTTCCATTCAACATCTAATATGCTTAAATCAAAATGATTTATAACGCTATCATATTTTCGAACTGGGATTGTTGGATAATCCTTTGTGGGTATGTTTGCAAGTAGGCGTGATGGTGAGAGTTTAACAAGTTCCCCATATTTGGTTTTATTCATATATGATGACTTATTATCCACTATACTACACATAAGTCTCAGTGGTTCCTTAATCTGTATATTTATAGGGTATAATTTACCAGGATTTATAACTTCAGTCACACCTAAACCAACCGCTAGCCCTCTCGTAAGTTTTATTTTGAAGTTCTTATTTGAATATAGATAGTCAACAGTGTCTGTCTCAATGATTGTTATCTTTGCCTTATCTGTATCATTAAGAAAGATCGATTGAATATCACGCAACGAATATGTACCGGGTTGTATTATTATTAGTGGTTGATTCTCATCATTAAACAATATCTGTTGTTCCTTGAAATTAATCAATCTTTTGGTTTGTATATTACAATCCAGGAGTTGTATCTCCCGAAGATTTTTCAGCGGAGGATCTAAATAAATCCTTGTTTCAGACTCGTACATGGTAATGCTTAACATTTTTGTTTTCAGCGAAGCTGGTCTTTAGATCTGATTACATCATTGACGTAATCACATTCCTGAGCGACGTTAGAAACCGACCTTTTTGAAGTAAACATAAAATCTACTTTTCGATTTCAAATCCACTTTACATTTTGCTTGTTGCTATGTCGTAAAAGTATGCAATCTATTGTTCTACACGTGAACACTAATCCAAAAACAATGATAATCACGTGAAATAGTCATGAACTACCGAAATAGATACCACGCAAATACACTAGAGACAATTATAAATGCTAATATATTATCTTCATGTTGCGTAGTCACGTCCGACTTTACGCGCGGCGGGAATGAGTCTTTGACCGACTTTTCATTTTGCGTTGGAGGGATTTTTGGTTTCGGATTTGTCTCAACTATTGAATGAGGTAACTTTAACTTTGAAGATCCCATGTTATGACTTATTCCGACCTGTTTTGCTTCGGTGTTTAGGGTATTATTCACCCCAAATTTCATATCATTAGTTGCTTTCATAAGTTTGTTATTATATCCGACCACGCTCTCCGTATTTATAATCATATTACTCGGCATCAACCACAAACCTGGAGCAATAGCTAAATCAAGCCGTAATTTCGCTTCTTGTACAGCTAATTGATATCTTTGGATAGAACTAGAAATGTCATTCACAATCACGCTACTTTCAAATAAAGCTAAGAATTCTTGTTGTGTCTCGATTGCTCCACCACCGTTACCATAAATCGAGTTTCTAGTGTTAACTTGTGCACCTAATATACAATAAACAAAAGCCTCAGCGGATCTATTCAATCTACCGAGTCCAGCTTTAGTGAGTCCATGTCCACTTGTTGGAATAAACCATGCATATCTGTAATCACCAAAGACATCATTACGAATAAATGAAATTAATTTAACGTGATTATAGTCTGCGTCCTTTTTAAAAAATTTTTGTAATCCTTTAGCAACAGTTTTTTCTCTCTCAGTTAGGTCATCTGAAAATTTATTATCACCACCAGGATATTGGTTTTCTTTAGGTGAACTTTCATCGTATTTATAAAATATATCTCCCAATCCATTGTTTGTTCCAATTTTAAACCTAAAATCTTCTGTATTACTAATTCCAAACTCTTTACACAAACGCTGATATGCTACTTTACTATATGGATTATTGTTTATTACAAATGGTTGCTCATCGGGTAGGGGAAGACTTAATTCATATAATATCCGCCTTATTGTAAAATATATATGAAACTTAATGAAGCTATTAACTACTTTGGGGTAATTTAGGCTCTCAAAAGGACTTATACCACAACCAGATGTTGCACACCAAACTGCAAAGTTAAGTTGCTGCGGCCAGTAATTGAAATCTTGTGAGTTCAACCATTTCTTGCTTTGTTTTCCAGATTTGAAAGTTACAATTTGATTTGTAAATATGTTTCTCATTAGAGCTGTGAATTTCTTTGTATTTGAAACATATATATCTAGTGAGGTTAGCATTTTTGTTATATCACTTGTAAAGTCATCAAAGTTAATAGCCGGTATAGGATAACTTTGGTTAGTCATGGTTAAACTCTTTGGGAAAGATGAAACTACATCAGGCAAACTTAACCCTAAATCCTTCCATAAAAGTTTTTTCAAATTAGGTGATAGACCATCAGTCCATGTTTTTCCAGTAGGATCATCATTAGACATGACAGTCATCTCATTATATTTCCACTTAATATATCCTCCATATGAATCATTCACAAATGTAAATTTATCAAGATTAGAGCTTGGATATCTATTTTTGAAGTCGTTTAATAACATCTTATTCTTTGTGTTCCAGATAATCTGGTCTTTAGATTAAGAATAAGATGTAAAGTATTAATTAATTTCTTTTCTAATACCAGCAAAACAATTGCAACCCACATCAGTTCTTTCATATGAAATTTTTAATGAGCGGGAGTGGTTAACTCTTTTAATAGATCTGCACGAACTTCTCTTCTTATCTGAGACATGTTTAAGTTTTTTTCTGTATCTCTCCTAAATTTTTGACGAACTTCTAGTTTTAGTTTTTGAAACTTTTCCAACTCTGCTAAAATTATGGAAAATTCTTGATCAGATATAACATTATCTTTCAATGCCTTTGAAACCAAGTCGTTAATGGTGTTTAATTTTGATTTTGCAATTGCGGTGGTTTGTTCGTGTTTGCTAACTTTATGAGAAAGTTTTTTAGCAGCAATACCAAATCCAACCGATAATCCGCCAAAAACTCCACCTACAACACCCAAAGGCACACCAACAACAGCACCAAAACCAGTAAGAGAAGTTCCTAAACCGCTTGCAGATAGAATAACTGAAAT
This sequence comes from Ricordea florida, assembly GCA_949710005.1. NCBI lineage: Eukaryota > Metazoa > Cnidaria > Anthozoa > Corallimorpharia > Ricordeidae > Ricordea > Ricordea florida. The sequence goes on along the minus strand of OX453277.1, from coordinate 922,796 downwards.
CATACCGCCACAAACACTTATTTTTGTAAATATTCCTCTAGCTCTATTATATTTTTTTCTTACTTCTTCGTAATGTCTAATTTCTTTCTCAAGATTTTGTAATACTTCGCTTGATTTTTGCAGTCTGAAATTAATAGGATCAGGATTATTAGACAATCCAGGGTAAATTCTATTGTATTCATCCATATTGTATTTTACTGAACAGCATGATATCTTTAAATTTGTTACTTTCTCTTTTTTATACTTTCCACAAAATATAGAACCACAGCCATTATCAAAAGCCAGGCATTCTTACCTAAAAATCCAATAACCTGCCCAGCTGTTTTGAATAGAAAGCTTACAATCGCACCAACCATTCCTGGTAATATTTCACCCAGTTTTTTACCAAGAGTTTTCAACCCATTACCTACACCTTTTCCTAAAGTAGATAATCCTTTTGAAAGATTAGAAACTATAACCCCAATTATAACACCAACAGCACTCACAACAGCAAAGACTGTAAAACCATACTTTTTGAATATTGCTTTAATTCGCTCTCGTAATGACATTCTTTCTCGGATTTGCTCACTCTCGCGATCCCTAGCAGCCATTTCATTATCATCATCAGCAATTTCTCTATCTAAAGTCTCTATTCTTGCTCTTTCCTCTGGCGTTTTCAATGGTTTATCCTCAATGAATTTTTTCTCCTCCTTCTTTTTATTTTGTGATTCTTTTATCTTTTCAACCTCACGATCATTATCTTCAATAATATCTTCTGCTCTTGGTCCTAAAGCATTTTTTAGTTGGCCATCACGAAGTTTAGCTCCACTTTTAAGATTTCTAAATTCACCACCTCTAAGAACATATGTAGCCGAATTAGTTCTACCTGGTAATTTAATTGCTGGTAATTTTATTCCTTTCCCAACATTTTGTAAAAATGTTATAATATGTTGAAATTTTGGTTTTGGATATACAATTTTTATATCATCTTCAGCTTCTTTTTTTTCTTTAATCTTTTTAAAAAGGGGATCATTTTCATTAACACCACCAAACGATGTTTCTGCCTCCTCCTCCCGCTCATCATCTTGGTTAATTAAACGAGTGGTTGATGATATTGTATCCAATTCCATATTTTGTTCATCAATATCATTATCATCATCATCATCTTTTGTTTCATTTAGTTCAGTTGGATCAAAATCTTCTGGTAAATATCCTCCTTCTGCCATATTTAGATTTTTTACTCATCAGTAAGAAATCTTTAAACTAATCGCATACAATTACCTAAAATAATTTACTGGCCATATAACCCAATGCCAACATACCACCACCCACATATACCATTTCGCCCATCTTTTGATTGTCGCTGGGTCTATAATAATCTGAAAATTTAGGTTCTTGCATTTGTTCATATAATGCAAATTGTTCATTTGTAGTTGAAATATTTTTTGATGCTTGATATTTTTCATCTTTTTTCTTTATTTTCCAATCCATTAGTTTCTGTCTATTTTTCTGATATTCCGCATAATCTCTTTGGTATTTTTCCATTGCTTTATCGTGTCTTATTTTTTCTGTATCAACATTTTTTCCTGATAAATATTTTGCAAGATAGTTTCCACCAACAAAAGCTGTTGCATTTAATACTGCTCCTCCAATCATAAATGCTATTGATGCCATTTTTATATTCGTTAATTTGGAAGTATCTTTTGTTCCTCTAAATATGTTTTTAGGTACATACTACCCGATAATACAGCAACCCATTTTGCATAATTTGTAATACTTGAGGATGGGTCGTTCATAAATGATTCTTTCATTGCTTTTTTAGCAACATATCCAACACCAGCTGCTAATCCAATAAGGACTGCTGAATCAGTAACAGTTTTCACAAGTTTATTTTCGGTTGACATGATTTTTTACTACATCAGTAAGAAATCTTTAGATAACTTTTAAGAGATTAAATTACATCATTCCAATTTTTGGTCTATCTGTGGGTTGTGGATTATGAATCTTTATGGGCGGGGCTTGAAAAGGTTGTGTTGGAACTTGTGATAAATCTGGTATCCTATTTTTATATTCAGTGTACCAATCTCTAGCTTTTTCCTGATATCTCATAAAAAGATAAAATGCTGTAAAACCTAATCCAACAATAGATAAAACAGTAGTAAAAGATAACTCTGGTAGCCAGCTTCGATTTGCTTTTGATTCGCCATCTTCATTAGTCTCTTCTTCCTGTTTCATTTTTTCTTCACGTTTCATTTGCTCCGCTGTTCGTTGGGTCTCCCTAGCTAACGCTTCTTTTGCTTTTTTATTATATTCAGCTAATTTTTTACCAGCTGCTACTTTTTTAGGATCTTTTGCCTTTTTTCCCGCAGTTTTTTCCTCTTCTTTTGGAGGATCTCTTGTAATTTGCTCAACAACTTCTTCTGACATTATTTTCATATCATTAAGAAATCTTTAAATCAATCACATAATGCTTAGTAAACAGTATCAATACCGTTAGCATCTTGCTTAGTATCCTGCTCAGTTGTGCTAGCATTATCTGTAATTGCCCTTGAAACTTGTTGATTTTTGTTGAATTTTATGTGTTTAGCAACCTGGAACAGCCCGCTAGCAAGTGCTGCCAATCTTCCTGCTTTCAATGCTAAGAGCCCTACAATGTTTGTCAGTTCGCGATTAACTAAATCATCATTCTTCAAATCCTTACAAAGTGCATCAATATCATCCACAGGAACCATGTAAGAAATAATTTTAGAAACTAGTTGAAGGGATGAATCTACCAATCCACCATTAATTTTTTTACCCATTACCGCTTGATATCGATTAAAATATTTTTCTACATCTTTTTCTGATAATTTTTTTATATCCCCCAAACTCATTTCAACACCCAAATATTCCTTTGTGGTTCCAAGAGCTGCTAGAATAGCTAGTGATTCTTGTTTTATTTCAAGTTCATCAGATTTTACATTGTCTTTTATCTCTGCCTTTCCTACAGTCTTTTCTTCAATATAATCTTCCGGCCCTGCCGGGGAGAGCTTCGCTCGATCAACTTCTGTCATCTTTTGTGGTAATACATGGATTATTTTTAAATCGTTATTCCCCGTTTGGGACTTCCAAATAGCAATTAAATGGGTATCGCAAACTTAAACATAGCCTAGAATATTTTTCAGTTTTCAGGAGATGCATAAACTTTTTACCTAATTCGTAATCCAAATCACCTCCATAATCTTCGAAAAACATCTTCATACCCTTCTGTGACGGATTATGAAAAGTAACAACACAAGCTACATTTTCACGGAATGGTTTTGCTATCGATGTTAATTGCTGAGTGAGAACCCAAACTGATAATCCATGATGTCTTCCGGAGAATGCTAAATCTATAAACTTGTTTGATCTTTTCTTCAAATCATTAGAAACGGCACAATCATCTAAAATTATTAATGTATTTGTTCCAGAGAATAAAGTTTGACAATCAGTTAATAACTCATTAATCTCATCAATGTTACTAGCATCGGGTGATAATACAAAGAAACGTTTATCTCCTCGGGCAAAATTATGATAGGTTTTATTTTTAGAATAAGTTGGGCATATTAAAACAATGTAATCAAAAATTTTTCGGAATGGTCCTCTTAGCTGATTAATGAGGTACTTTGTTTTTCCACAATTTGTTGGCCCGGTTATGATACAATGGAATGGTATTTTTTCTCGTAGTTCTTCCATGATTTTTTGTATCATAACATAATATTTTTTTAAATTCGCTTCCAGCTTCGCTGGGGAGGGCTCCGCCCGATCGCGGGCCCAGAGGGTTTTAGTACTTAATGGAGCGTAAACCTGAATTCATAATCTCCATCATTGCATCAGCTACAACAAACATATGACAGGTTATAGTTCCAGATCCACTTTGTTTTCTTTTAATTTCTAGTTTTACACCATCTTGTGTATTGTTTAATGCTAGACCACCTCCATGAATACCATTATCTGGGTGAGTTCTCATATCAACCCAAAGAGCAAACTTATCAGCATAAAAATCTTTTTCCTTTACGCCATCTCTTCCGAAACGTTTCTTTACTGACTCCCATAGATCTGATGGCATCATCCCCTTAGAGTATAAACGATTTGGCACGCCATCAACATCTATATTGATCGAGGTTATACCTGGATTGTAAAAATTCTCAGAGTTACGTGCTCCTGCTGCGGTTGGTGATGTAAACAAACATAATATCCCCGTCATTGATCTTCTAGGTAAATTAATATGCTGGTTAATAACACCATCACCGCCTATAGAAAATGTAAAAGTTTTGTGTAGAGTGACATTTTCGTAAAAGAATCCTTTACCGACTTGATAAGCTGCTTGTGCCTCGCGAGCCAAGTATTCACTTGAAATGGAGGAATATTCTAACTCAAGGTTTTTGATTGAATAAGATGGTGTCTTAGTAGTGTCAGAATAAACAACAATATCATTAACTGGAGCAAGTGTAATCTCAAAGATTAGATGATGATCTAGTGCCTTTGGATAGAAAACTCCATGATCGTTTAGAATAGGATGGTTTAGTGGTATACGATACTTGGTGTTATGTAATGATGCAAGGGTCACTGCCTTAACATCTTGTGTTTTCTTATCACCTGCGTTTGTCCTAAGCTTTCTCATGTTTTCAGAAGAAATACCTTGTTTTAATCTATCTTCGCGTTCTTCGTCTGTTAAGAATAAGTCATGATAGGTTTGAAAAAGATCATATCTTTGAGTATCCTGTAATGTTTCACCACCAAAAAGAACTCTAAGTCTAGATACAAGATTACTACCTACATTATTCACGAGTGTGTTATTAGCATGCCCATCTACATCCAAGTCAAATAATAAAGATACACTTCCTGGTACAATCACTAAATTCTCAGAAAGTTTTGGAATATTTATATATAATGTTTCTCCGGGGCTAGCTGAGGATGGATTGAGAGTAATTCGGTTCATTGTTGATTCTGCTTTCAAACCAAATGGCTCTCTAGGAATTCTGTTTGGATTAATTTTTTCAGACGTCATTGTAATTTATAAGATACTTTGGTTAATCTTTAAACCTCATAGGCATCTGAATTGGTATTTTTTTTTATTATCTAATTCTTCAATATATATTTTACTAAACTTTCTCTTACTACTTCAATTACAAGCATTACATTAAAAAGTTCATCACCATCTTCCATATTGTGAATTTTTGAAATTATAATTTTTTTCATCATATTAATTTGGTATTCGCTAAAATTTATTTTTTCTTCCTCCATTATAATTTATAAGATACTTTGGTTAATCTTTAAATGAGTAACGAAAAGATATCAAAAATATATTATTCAACTGAAGGATATTGGAAAGGATATTCTGCAATTCCTAAATTAGCTGAGAAGGCGAAAGTAAGTGAAGATGAAGCAAAACAATGGTTAGAAAAACAAGCAATATGGCAAATTTATCTTCCGGCTCCCAAGTATATACCAAGACCACACTGGACTGTGGATAAACCAAATCAGATTCATCAAGCAGATTTATTATTTTTACCGCATGATAGCGTTGGAAGAAAAACATTTAAATATGCATTAGTTGTGGTTGATGTGGCATCAAGATATAAAGATGCTGAGCCATTAGCCACAAAAGAAAGTAGAGAAATTTCAAATGCTTTTGAAAAAATATATTCTAGAAAGTTAAAATATCCAAAAACATTAATGGTTGATCCTGGAAAAGAATTTATGGGCGAAGTTTCCAAACTTATGAATTATCATAATGTGAAAATACAGAGAAGTGAAGCTGGTAATCATAGAGCACAAGCATTTGTTGAAAACGCAAACAGAATATTAGGAGAAAGATTATTTACTCATCAATATGCACAAGAAATGATAAGTGATGCCCGATCTAGAGTATGGGTGAAAAGATTACCAGATATTTTAAAAACTTTGAATAATACACCAACGAGAATAACCGGCAAAGAGCCTGATAAATCTATAAAACAGAAGGAGGTCGATATTGAACCTAAAAAGTATAATCGAGTTGTTGGTCTTGACGAGGTTAGATTGTCACCTTATGTTAACGTTAGATATCTATTATTTCCCGGCGAACTTGAAGGCGGTGAAAAAAGGAGAGCTACAGATCCTATTTGGAGTATCAAAGTTTATGTTATTTCTAAAAGTATTATTACACCTAATCAACCAGTTTTATATTATTTGACAGATGGGCCGAGGCGTGGATTTGTAAGGGAAGAATTGCAAGTTATTCCTTATGATACGCAGTTACCACCTAATTCTGTTTTGCAAAGATAATGCCCATATGCAAAAGTATGTATTCCATCTTTACAAATGATTCTCTTATCATCATCAGCAGATAGTGCAACTTTATTAATTGTTTCTGAAAAAACGTCGTGCTTATGACTTCTTAATACATTCATCCGCCTCATCTGTGGCTTTTTATTGAAAAGGCAATCCTTATAATCATTAAATCTTATGGTCTTTTTCACGATTGCCTTCTTTACTCCCTTACATTTCTTTTCTTCTTCGCCCTCATCCATCTTGTAGGAGTAAAGCTTTGCTCGTAGTCCTACAAATTCAGTTATCTGCTTACCGCCAGCTTCATCTTTAAACATATTAACAACTTTCTTATTCACACCAGTCTCAATACCAGACGGATGGTCTTTAGGAAAATTGCTGGTATCGAACATTTTTCTCACATCGGGGCTAATATCTTTATAGAAATCTTCTGTTTCTATTTCATATGCAAGGCTGTCCGTATCTGTAAACAACAATTTTGCTTTTTCTCCATATTTAGGTTTAATATAATTATAGTGAAATTTGTACATTATTGTTTTACTTAGATCCAGAATGCACATACCCAAGTAAACAGGTTTATTGAATACTAGCTTTGTTTTCTTCATGTGGATAGCCACAAGATTTTCACAAAAGATAGTACGATGATTATAGTTAGGTTTTGATATTAATTTTTTTGCATCTTTTTCATTAGTAACCAATTGCACATCCACCCTTTTTCTAATGTTTTCCATTGTTTTACCAAATACGGAGTTATTCATAAGTTTGAAGAAATCTTTCTCAAAATCGTTATTTCCTTTAGCTCTTAGGTTTGTATTCAAGTCAATGTATGGTTTTAACCAAGCCGACTCTTTAAATGTAATGCCTCTATGAATTTTTGTAACTTTTAATCCAAGACTTTCGTAAAGTTTTAGTGTTTCATGATGAACAACATACTTTACCTTATTGTTTAGGTTTGGAATCAATTTCTCAACCTTATTAATGATAAGTCTCTCTGGAGCGAGGGGGTAATCATTATGCAAATCATGAAGGTTAGTTGGGTATTCCAAATCAACCTCTATTATACAGGAGATATTTTTCCAGTTTTTAAGATCTTCTTCACTCATCCATCTAAAACCGTGTGTAGGTAGTTTTTCACTCATTCCCCCACCATATAGATTGTTTGCGTCGAGATATGAAATATACTTTGTAGGTAGTTTTGGATCATATTCGTTCATGTAGGGGTTGTTAGCTTTCCCATATCTAGTAGATATCATGGATACACCACCCCGCACACCTTTTTCAATCATAAGTAGCATGTCAATGTCGGTCAGCAACTCTAAATTAACCTTTGTTATCTTTAATGTTGCATCCCAAGCTAGTCCCGGCGCTGTATAATACCAGGCGGGATCCAATCCATAGTTTTTACTACAAACATCTCTAAAGTTCTCGAATACATCCGCTAAAAGTAACACATCAGATTTTAGATATAGATCATGATATTCTCTCATTGTTTTCATATTGAAGGTTTCCCACACCTTTTTAGCGTGTTTATAATCATTATCTGATATATTTTCATCGCTTAGTTTTGAATAGAACGCTTCTTTAGGTGGAAGTTGAGTTGCGTTAAGTTTATCGAAGCTATCAAACCAATCATATGGAAAAACTCCTTTTCTCAACAATGAATTTAATTCTTCACCTTCAAAATACTTTGTAATTTCATGTAAGTTTTTATCTGTTGGATTAAGACACCTACCTTTTATTACACCTTTACAAACATCACACTTTCCACATTTAGTAAGATTACTAGATAAATTATCTAGACTTGATGCCATAAATTTAAATGAATCTATGAATCTAATATCTCGTCTCACCTCAACCAGCTTGCCTTCTTTATTTGTAAATGTATCAACCAAAATCTGTTTTGTGAAAGAAATATACTTTTCTTCATTATTAGGTATGCAGTTTATATTTCCTTTTGTTTTACCAAGATTCTTGATAAAAAGATGAGCGTCATATCCAGATAGGTTGTGAAACATTACGGGAAAGAACTTTGGAATCTTGTAATTTATGTTGCATTCATTATGGGCTGCTCCTCTATAATTTCCTGTAAGATGACAATGATCTAATACCTTATCTTCTCCCAATTCTTTCTCACAGATATGACAGTGAGTAGCATTTTCATATTCTTTTTTATCCATTTCAGGCATATCCCCCAACTTCTTTTTATATTTAAACTTATTGTAAATTTTTTTAATATCCTGCTCCAAATTATCTACAAATATCTGTGGTATATCATCATCTGGGGATTCGGCGGTGTATTGTGCAAGCTTAGGTGGAAATATTTTATCATCAAAAGATTTTATTAGATAGCTGAATCCTGATGCTTTATGTTTCTGGTATTGATTAGTAAAACTTTCACTTTCATCTGGCGAGCAGGTGTGTATTTTCTCTGGGTAACACTCAAAGTCTGCATATACAACAAAGGGCACTCTCATTTTTCTATTGAAGTTTTTAAAATTAATAAACTCAGGATTTCCATCTTTATCCATTGGCATAACAATCTTGACTTCTTCATTTGTAGTGCAATATTCAAGATGTTTTTCTAATGATTTTTCGGCTTGGAATGCGTTTAGACATCTAGGACAAAAGTACATCTTTGATTTATGTTTACTAACTTTTGAGGCTAACAATCTACTAATATTCTTTATCCAGCAGTAGTGATTATTTTCACCTTCTGATATTAGAAGTAGGTTGATTAGATAGCCTTTTTGTTTTTTACTTATTCTTAGTGGGAATACATCACCATTATCATATCCGTAAACATTAATAGTGTAGTAGGGGTTTTGTTTTTCAAACTTGTTAATTTGTTTTAGTGGGGTAGGAAACTCCATTCCCGACCAGTCTAAATTCTTTGAGTTTTCTATCATTTGTTTGTTTAGCCTTTCTGGGTGAATTTTTTGTATGTAAGCGGCAGATGTTACGGCCCACTTAAAACACTCATGATCATTTTCATTCTTAACATTTATAATAGCCTTCTTTTTTGCTAATATTTGCGGTAATTCAATATATGAACTTCCAACAAGCGGCTCGAAGGGATCAATGTTTATATCAAAGTATTCAACTTGATCGAATTGCCAACCAGAACCTTGATTTTGAAACTTTGCAACCTTTTCAAGCTGGTAATCTGTCATTGTATCGAATAAGTTAGAGAAATCTGTTGAGTCAGTAATCGTTTCTGGTTTTTTGGTATGAAAGGGCTTTGATGTTTCATCAATCTGTCCTGTATCTGGATTCTCTTTTATAAATTTACATTTAAAGATGAACTTAATTTTGATTGGTTTCTTTTTCTGGTTAATTAGATTAAGAACTTTTGGTTTTATTTTAATGATAAATTTCTTTGGACCAAACCCTTTTTGTCCATCTATCCTATAAGTTTTCAGATATCCCCTCAATGCTGTTTGTTGTTCTTCTATATTGAATTCTTTTTTATCCAATTCATCTCTCACACTATCATACAATTCATCTCTCACATCTTCTCTTGGTCTTGGTTTTGGATTGATGTTATTAGTAATTTTTATGATATTTTCATTGGTTAAATCTGCAAGCTTTTTAGAAAACTCATCTTTATCCATAACCTTAAATGAATAATTTCCCCAATTAAAAGTTTTGTTTGATGGCTTTTGTGGTTTTATAAAAGGCTTTATTGAATTTTGAGTAGAACTGGGTGGAGAACTCGGTGGTGTGCCAGGCCTTGGTTTTGGTGGGGGCGGGCCGGGTGGTGGTTCTTCATTAAATCTTTGTATTTGTCTTTGTCTTTGTCTTTGCAGATTACGCATCTCTTCCATAACTTCTGGAATATTTCTCAATGCTTCAACTAGTTCTTGTTTACGTCTCAAATTAGAAAATCCCCTACCAATATGTGTGCGGGCAAGTTCTTTCAATTCCACAACTTTTTTATTTTGTAACTCTTCCATTTATACTCTCATAATTTATTCTTTAAACTAATATTAAAATCAAAATTTTATTTTGTGGATACTTATGCAGGGGCGGGCTTGGATATGGATGGCGAATTCTCCGCATCCACTTTCCTCAAACTTTGTAAAAACTTTGCAAAACTTATTCTGGATGTTGGAAAAGGGAGGGTGTAGTATAAGGTTTGGTGGGGTTTGGCATCGGCTTGGCATCGGCTTGGCATCGGCTTGGCATCGGCTTGGCATCGGCTTGGCATCGGCTTGGCATCGGCTTTGCGTCGGCTTGGCATCGGCTTGGCATCGGCTTTGCGTCGGCTTGGCATCGGCTTTGCGTCGGCTTGGCAAAATCTCTGGCAAATCTCAGACAAATCTCAGGCAAATCTCAGGCAAATTTCTGCATGTCCCACAAACCGCTTTTCACCACTACTTTCCTAGTAAAATACTCACGTCTATATAATAAATATTGAATTAGTTACTATACAATACAACATTGTAGACTATTAATGGCAGAACAACGAGTGCAAGTGTGAAACTGTATCGCACAATTTTTAAAGATGTGTTTTTCAGTGTGTCACAGGCAAACTTACGCCGCTTACACACCAACTAAACTTGTTTAGTTAAACTAGGTTTTGAAATTTTCACAACAGCCTCCCAAACGATTTAAGTCTAATTTTTACACATAGTGAGAAAAAGAGTCTAACAGTGATTCATTAGAAATAATTTTCAAGTCAGAAGAGAATTTACACGGAGCTGTTTTGCGCAAAGTTATTACAAACCATGTTTAACCAAACAGCTTGAAAACATCATTAAGCTCCAATGTGAACGCGGCATTAGAAAAATGAAATCTGACTTTTCCAAGTCGCCTGTAACCTTCTGACTACTAGATCAGACATTTTAGCCCTGAGCTATAGGAAACCCTCGGCAGCAAATCCATTGGACTCTACGCCGCAGTGCGACAAAATACATCCTTCATTTTTTTACAAGAATTAACATATGCAACTTTCATTTACGAACCGTGATTGTTCCTCTAATGGGCCAGTGTTGGTATGTGCCATAATATATCATTTAAAACTTCAAACATCTAAATATTTCTCACTTTATTTTCCAACAGGATCCCATTACTACTGTTTGCATCTATTGTGTTATCTTTTTCTTCCAGGCCAGCAGCGGACAAAAGAGTTCATCGGGAGGATGGTACCAAGGTTTCCGCAATGCCATCGGTAGAATGAGATACTCAGTGAGAAGAAGAAGAGGCAGTGTGGTTGAGCAAGAATGATTTTATTCTTGAGCTTTCCCGCTTCATTGACCAAATGTATAAAAATCCAACAATTTTTTGATTAAACAGAAAAAGTGCAGAGTCTTTCGCCAACAGTTTCTTGACCTTGTTTTTAATGAGAAAAGAATGATTATCGCAGAGTGTTGCAAGAAATGCGAACATCCAGTGACACCAAACAAAATTGAAAAGACATCGGAAGTTATCACACGGAGCGGACAACTCCCAATTTTACCCTGTAAGTAAGCATCCTCACAGACTTAGATATTTTACCAACGCTTTTCGCACTAGCTTGGTTGCTGCAAGCCAATTACATGCGGCATTTCCCATAGCCGTAAATAAGACAATGTTTTAAAAGGAGGGCTGTCCCCAAATAAAATCTTACAGAAATGAGTTCAAATTCATAGACTTTAGGCTAGAAATCTGACGCACTACGTGGGAAAGCCTGAATTTTAATTATTGAGGACATCATTTCGCCCCAATGTACCTACTACACAACAATAAAACTTCGACTTCGCTGCCCAAATTTCATCTCGGGCGGGTGTTCCCTCTTCTCTGTGTACAGTGGAACTGATGCCGATTTCATACCGAATCAAGTGGTTGTTCCTCATATGCATGATACGGATACGAGATCTCGTACCGGAACAAGATTTTTGACTTGAAAACTGGGTTCAACTCGCCCCGGTATGACTCACTCCGTCATGACTTTTAATGGTGTTATGTAAACCAACACAGAGCCACGCCGGACAGAGAACCACAGCGGAATGAAATTCATCCAGGGCTTAGTGCTCGCAGACTAAAACCCCGTTTATTTGCGGATCAAACCAGTGTGACCACTCATTGGAAAGTTACTGAAAAGTACTGTACTGTGGTACTGTTTGTTTTACTATACAGTGTGGTTCTAACTTTTTCATCTGTGGATCAAACCATGCAGTGTGACCACTCATTGGAAAGCTACTGAACAGTACTGTACTGTGGTACTGTTTGTTTTACTGCGGATCAAACTACGCAGTATCACCATTGTTTGGAAAGCTAGTGAACAGTATTGCTTGTACTGTTTCAATATACAATGTGGTTCAAACTTTTCAGTCATAAATGGTTTTTGTGATACGAGTTTATTTCTACGGCGAATGTTATTTCCCATATTTATAGAGCATTACGAAAAATCCTATTGAAGTCGAACAATGAATTTGTAATCTCGAAGAGTTTGCGCAATATTCAAATTTGTGGCTACCCCGAAAAGGCAACCACTCACACCAAACCAGAACAAAAATTGAACTCAGTGTGAGATCAGATAACATCGCTATGTTTCTATCCTTTTCACCTTACCTGTCCGTTTCAGAAATGATTAGAGGTTTGAACGTTTTTAACCTGCAGCTCAACATGGTGTCCGGAGTAAGCAATGGTTTATGGGGAGAGAGTGGGATGGGAACTGAATGGGCATCCTCCGCCCCGACTTGTGGTCCCTCTCTCAGGAAAACTGTTAATGGAAACATACCACTGTACTATACAGACACAGATATTGGATAGAGAGCTTTTTTATTTGGAACATTTTTAGACTTCACAAAAATATATTTTATACTTTTATCTGATTTGGTAGCTTACTAACTTTAATTGTAAAATGCGAGCAGGCTTGCAACTTTCTCAAAATATACCTATGCTTCTTTTTCTATAAGACAAATTCCTCTTAAAAATAACTTTTACTTTAGCAATTAACAAGTCTGTCCGCGGACGAGACAGAGCAACATTCTATGTATTCACCTCGATTGCTGAGAATAATTATTAATTGCACCACAGTAAAATTTACGAGGAGTTGATGGTTAAACCTTACGTTGGAACAAGTCACATTATCATCACGTTTGAGAAAAATATTTTTGCTTGTTCCAATTTCCTACGGACACAGATCCAGTTTCTTTAAAACTAATTCCTTTATACCATTTGCATGGCTTGTTATGGTGTAAGCATTGTACGCTGGCCTTTCGAATCTAGAGCTTTAGCATTTCCGCTCGCAGCAGATGAAACCATGCAATGTTACTAAGCGTTTTTTGCGAACAACCTTCGGGAAGTACCTCAGGTTGAAATTGCTTTCAATGTTTACCGACATTACTCGAAGTGTGGAACTGACTTCACTTCTGTTTTATTCTAGTACATTGTTGATAGCACAGAGTTGACGTGGTCCTTGCTCAGCTAGGAGGTATGGGTGACAGTATTCTCTTCCGCCTTGCATTTTGTGCCTTTTCTTTAATTCTTTCTTTCCTGTCCTCCATTTGCTGCTCTAATGAGCCCGTCACCAATTCACTACAGAATAAAAACGTCGATAAGTAACTTAACAATAGTAAGACACAAAAATTCATTTATACCCAAAGCAATTGCCCAACTGAACAGCTGACATTACTGGCAGACACATTCGCAAACACATTTCATTTATTAACATTTTATATTATCTTATTTACTCTTGTACATAATTAGATTTGATCTCACTTTTGTAATCCATACCGTAATTCTAATGCCGAAGATTTGGGAAATAAAGCTATTATTATTATTATTATCATTATTATTATTATAGTAATAAGAAGAAATAATAATGATTAAAATAGTAATAGTAACAATAATAATAATAATAATAATAATAATGATAATAATAATAATAATAGTAATAATAATAATTAATAATATGAAACTTCTATAGGGCGATTACACGAAGAAGGTTTTACCTGCGCATAAACATGACGAGGCTACTAAGAAAATAACAAATAGAAAATAAACTTACACGCAATCAAATAATTAAATATACTGTAAAATACCATTAAACACCTATCGCCTAGCAACCACGTAGAAATGGATTTGTGCGCACGGAGCTCACCTGTAGTTAATTTCACCGTCTTTGTTTATGTCCAAGCTGTCGATAAGCTTGTACAACTCAAAATAGTTCATGTCAATTCCTGTTTCCTGCCAACACAAAAAGAAAGCCGTAACCATCGCGTTCAACCTTTCTTGCCTTGTTTTACCAGACAATTGAGAATGGAAAACAGCAAAGGGAATTAGATATAGATATATAATGAAAACCACAGTAATGTGTCATATATGTTATAGTCACATGCACAGTAATGCGTCATATATGTTATAGTCACATGCACAGTAATGCGTCATATATGTTATAGTCACATGCACAGTAATGCGTCATATATGTTATAGTCACATGCACAGTAATGCGTCATATATGTTATAGTCACATGCACAGTAATGCGTCATATATGTTATAGTCACATGCACAGTAATGCGTCATATATGTTATAGTCACATGCACAGTAATGCGTCATATATCTTATAGCCACATGCACAGTAATGCGTCATATATATTAGTCACATGCACAGTAATGCGTCATACATGTTATAGTCACATGCACAGTAACGTGTCATATATGTTATAGTCATATGTCAATGAGTCAAGTTCGTCGGTTTTGAAGGCACTCAAGAGACCCACACTACCCCACACACATTCAAACAAGCCTGGTTTTTTAGACCCTGTACAGCCCCTAGGGTGGGTGAGTAGCGGCATGGCGGTATATGTATTAAGTGGATAGTTCTAACTTGTTCTTGTATCCTTTGACATACTCATTTAAATCTTTTTTGATTTAAAGGCACTGTACAACAACAACCATTCAATCTAACTTAAAAACATGTTTATACATGCACGCAAGTTTACCTTGAGACCATCGGCAAACTCTTTGACAGTGATACTCATGCTTTTATCCTTGTCCAAGGTATTGAATAAATCCAAGAGCCTCATCTGGTTGTCTTCCATGTAGTTCTTCAGAATTTTCATGGGCGCCGGACGTGTTTTGGGTTTGAATGGCGCTCCGCCAGTGCCGCCATGACTGATTTTCATTCCAGGACGAAGCTCTTGAACCTCTCTGCAAAGCTCAATGAAGTCATTGTTCACCGTGATGTCCTGAAATAACAAAAAATAACGTCAAACAGTAACAGAATCAGACCATGAATTCTCCTTGGGTGTTTCCAAACATGTATAAAATATTTTAAAAATCACTTAGTTCAAGTGCTAGTGTATCTGGCTGTTGTGCTAATTGTGGGCATCGTAAATTTGCGAAAAACACTGCAAATGGGACGTAAACTTGAGAAGATAACAAGCTAGCTAAGGAAAGGCGTCGCTCCGTAGTACTCGTGAAAGTTGGATCCTCATATTAATTGTATTTCTGCGCCCTAATTACCAGTTATGGCCCGAATTGCATGCCACATTCTTCAAAAAACACTGAACATGTTTGAAGTGATTGGGAATTCCATATTATCACTTCAGATATTAGTGTGTTTTGGCGAGATTAAAACAGTCAGGACACCGCGCGGTGTCTGTTATGATTAGTATGCATCTTATCAATAGGCTAATCCCGCTGCCATGCTGTCTTCCTCTTTGCATAAGCTTTACACCTTGCCGCTCTGACCTTTACTGGACTCAAGAGACAAGAATATCAAGAGACTCCGGTATTGAAGTCGAAGAACTTAGTCAGGCCATGAGAGACCGCGCTGCGTGGCATGCTATTGTTGCTGACATCCCGGCCTCAGTTGCCGAAGGATGATGATGATGATGAGAACTGCTATCACTGATCCTTTCAATCTGTCGTGAGCGCCGTAACCCTTGGAATTTTTCGCGCCAAAATTGCGAATCACGTTATCCAAAGTTTCGTGCCTAGTTCCAACATATCAGGAGCGGACCCAGGACTTGTGGGGGTGGGGGTGGTGGTGATGGTTCTCTGTGACATAGAGTTACAAAAGGGACTTTTAATGAGTTTTTATTATAAACTTCATTTTTCCATATAGATGAAGATAATGTTGCAAACTGACAACTACTTTGTTTCATCTTTTCAAGGCTTTTTTTCTTTGCGGATTTTTAAGTCAGACAAATGAAGGAATAGTCGCTTTTTAGCAGAGCTACGCTTTCCAATACGTACGAGTCTAGCTTTCAACTGCGGAAATACGTATTGATACTAATAATCTATCAAATATGAAGATTTGACTCCCCGAAAAAGGGGTAACTTAGTCATCCAAATCACAATCACTGGATCCGCGCCTGCATATATCAAGTGCATGAACTCCTTTGTACTTGAATCTCCAACTTCGGTCAGCTTACCGTGAGTTCCACTTCGATCAAAGTTGACTCTGGATTGTTCTTCATGGCATTAACAACAGCGTACGCCCCAGCACTTTGCATTGGGTTTTTCCCGACCTGAAAGAGAGTGTGGAAAATAAAATAACTGCCCTCGTCTGCTAAACCTTTCCGCACTCAGCTGAGGGAGATGTTAACGAGCCTACATCACTGCATGCAAATAAGAGGAGGACGAAGTTCCCGGAGCCGTCATTTCAGCTATTTAGCTGGATAATCCGGGAAATGTAATACCGCATTTTAAATACTTACAATGAAAATTCGCTAAACTACATTTAAAAGAGGACACCACACGACACTGTTCAAGGTCAACATAAGCCCCACCCCGCAGAGGAATTTGATAGCACTGCAATCAACTGTTCACCCCACCCCCAACCGCTCCTAGTCTGCGCCTCAGACGAAACTAAACAGTTTGTTAAGTCCGTTACAAATTGGAATTACATCATGTCTGCGACGAAGGCTACCCCAACTGCACCCTCTCCCCTTGCTTAAACAACGCATTAAGAGAAATAACGACAAACACACTATTGAAGAAATATAGATCCCGTGACCTGTGGACAAGCCCTCCATAAGTACTGAATATTTAGAAATTACCTTGGTGTGGAAATAAACCTGACCTTAAGAATCTGAAGAGATGAGTTCACCAACAGACCTTTGGCCAAGTAAACTGCGCCTTCCGCTGTTATTCGATTGTTCCTGTACAACCAAAAAAGATATTTATCAGTTTTCATTATACACTCAAGCCTTGATTCAATCTTTAATGCCCAAGACATTCGAAAGGAATCTGAATTTGAGATAAAGCGCAGTTTGAGATAAACGTAAGAATTTTAAGCTTAAACTTAAATTTCAGATCTTTACGGAAGGAAGGCTTTAGTCAAGGTGAAGTAGACCGCCTATTTGGTGCCCTGGTCCTACCGAATTTCAGTTATGGCCCGTCCGTCGATCGTGCCGTAGACTCAGATCTCAAGGTCACCCAAAATTTCCTAGAGAGATGTTTTAAAAGGAAATACATATCTCAGAGAATTGACATTCGAAATCTTTTAGAAAAGGCATATAGTAAGCTCTTGAGAGTACGTTCAGTCCGGCGACCCCAACTGCCCCGCGCTTAGTAATATCATTCCGAAGAAGAAACAAAGTATCATCTTAGGAATAGAACTGCATATCATCCACAAATAAATTCTGATCGATTTAAAAATGTATTAGTGAACAGGTTTATTTTCAAGTATGATCTTTAGTTTTTTTTCTTAAATATTGTCTTAAATATTTCTTAAATATCTTAAGGCTAACATTTGTAAATGTAACTTAAGATATGTCTTTTATCTTTGGAGGAATAAAGATGATGATGATGATGATTACTAGATGTATGTGTAGCACTCTTTTTTTTTTAAAAAAAAATCTTTATTGGGGTGACCGACATCAAGAAGGGACCTCCTAAAAATACATGTAAAACCTACTAACTACAACTACAATATATGTATGTCTATTTTAAAATACGACAAAAACTAAAAATACAAAGATTTCTAAAAACTAGTAATTACAAACAATAAATAAAAGGTAAGTAGTCAAAAGAGAACTAAAATTTTGCTTTCGAAAGACCAATTTTAAAAAACAGGCAGAGTTTTTGGTTTTCGTAGTGACAAGTCCAACTTCTTCCATACGGCTGCTGCAGAATTTATAGTTGTCATGTGGCCGCATCTTCTCTTGGCACTTGATTTACCAATATTTTGTTTAGATCTCGTATTATAATTATGAACGTCACCGTTTAAATTGCGTTGGAAAGCCTGCGAAAATAGATTGTTAGAGGATTTGTATACAAATATCGCTCGGTGTTCTGCTCTTCTACGGAGCAGAGTTTTCCTAGAGAGTGAGGGTCTCCCAGGGGGGGTCCTTGTTCTCTTGTTCCCTTCCAAAATTGCCCTATGTTCCCATGTTCCCACACATTTTCGTAAATTGTTCCCCTTTTATCAAATCCGCTTACCAGCTACTCCCCACCTCAATTTTCTCCCAAAAAAATGAAAAAATTTTGTTCCCCTGTTCCCAAAAATTGGCTAATGTTCCCTTGTTCCCTTCGATATTTTGCCAATGTTCCCTTGCTCCCCAAAACCCCTGGGAGACCCTCGAGAGTCTTTCTAACGCGTCGGTTGCAGACGCGCGAGATGGCAAATCAAGGATAATCCGCGCAGCGTTGTTGTGTAAGACTTGGAGTTCAGACATGAGAGTGGAATTGCCCCGATCGCTGCATACTAGGTCCCCATAGTCAAATAAAGGTAAAATAAAACTATTGAAAAAGGTTATCCGGGTGCTAAGGGGTAGATATGACTTAATGCGCTTCAATAAGCCTGGGTTCTTGTTGATCTTTGAGCGCATACACTCAACGTTATTATCCCACGTGAGAGTCTCATTAATTACCACACACAAGTATTTATAAGAAGAGGCCTTGTACAGTTCCTTGTCCTTAATATTAAGTGTGACTTTGCTAGGAGATTTCTTAGGACCACTTATCAGCATAAACTCTGAGATGTTTGGTGTTAGTTTGTGCTTATGAAGCCACTTAGCTAGTCTCTCCAGGTCCTCATTTAACATCGTCTGTAATTCGTGGGCTGACTGAGAGGAGCAGTATAGTGTAGTGTCGTCGGTGAGCAATGTAAGAGTAGTGTTCTGTAGATAAGCGGGCAAATCATTAATGTAAATAGTAAAAAGCTGTGGGCCGCGGATAGAACCCTGGGGAACACCAACAGTAACTTCCCGTGTAGTAGATGTAGCTTGACCAATAACAGTTTTTTGACAGCGAGATGAGAGGTAGGAGTGAAGTCAAGCCAAGTTGGTGCTAAATATTCCCATGGTTTTGAGCATTTTTAACGTAATGGTGTGATCGACAGTGTCGAATACCTCCTTCAGATCTATATACATGGCGCCAGTAACAAGTCCATTATCCATGTTCTCCAGTACTTCGTCAGTAAACTGCGCTAAAACTCTAAATCAAGTCTACACCAAATTGTTTTGAATCACGGGAATCATGTCATGATATCGTATTACCATTATAATCATCATCATCATCATCACCATCGTCGTCATCATTATCATTATCACTGTTGTTGTCACATTACTATAATTATTGTTGTTTTCGTTATTGTTATTGTTCTTATTGGTGTTCTTACTAAAACAAAAACAAAAACATTTGATCAGCTTTTCTAACAAAAAACATGCAGATTTTTATCATCATTGTCATTATCATTGTTACCTTCGTTATCATCATCATTATTATTGTTGTTGTTACTGTTATTATATGTGTCCTTTCTACAAACATTTCATAAGCTTTCTAACTAAAGTAAAAATGTATGCACATATATAACCCACCCTTTAGGCCAGTTAGAACATTACTCACGTTAGATTCAGTTCCCTCAATGTTGAATTCACTCTGAGTGCTTCACCCATTGCAAGAGCGCCATCATTTCCAAATCCATTCCACGCAAGGTTCAGTATCTTAAGGGAGAAATTCTCCTATAAAACAAAAAGACGATCACAAGAAAGATACAACAAGTTTGAATTTAGAAACAAACAGGTGCAGAGTCAACGTTACAATGTCTATGAGTTAACAGGAGCAACAATTTTAGGAGTAAGTCAAGATAATTCTGGTTCAAGACAGCAAATGTTTCTTAGTTAGATTACACCCTAGCCTCTCTGTCATCCAAAAAATTTGCACTGCAAAGTCCTTTTCTTCAAGTTTATAGATGTAGTAGTAAGGTTAAGTCCACAGAACACAATATGTTAGAGTTAATACAACAAGTGTAACTGAAGTTAGCAAGGAGTTGTTAACAAACCTTGAGAGAAAGTGCCACTGCACATGCACCCTTACTTCTCAAGTGATTCCAGCTCAAATCAAGAGTTTCCAGGGCTTCATTAGCAGCTATAAAACAGAGAATTTTAAAGAGTAATAGGCCACTTTACGTGTCTGCCCAGTGTCATCATATTTCAAGAGGGGTTAACAGTGCTGCAAATAACAGTCAGTCCTCAGTAATTGGCCAACCAAAACTAGCTCATGTCATGTAAAGATGAATAAAATTCAACCTTCGTTTTTTTTGTGATGTCAGACTACATTTTTGTTTTTTTGTCTGACCAAAAAGGTCACTTAGCTAGGCATATGTCCTTTCAAGGAAAAAAATTATTTGCAGCCCTGGGTTAAGCTGCATGGACATGGCCTTGTGATGTTACAATCTTCCTGTCTTTTATAAAGAGCTTGTAGCTAAAGAAGGTCATCTCACTCCAGGATTGGCTCTATTCAAAAGTCAGGGCAGTCAGTGCATGCATAACTATGAAACGAATAACAGCTCCCAGCTTTGAAGTACAGTGAAGTCTTAAATATCTCTATATATTTTACCAAAAGTATGCAAATTCAGAGAAAGAAAATAGAACCTTTCACAGTTGTTTTCTTAGTACTCTAGTCCTTTAAATAGACACTTGACTGGAGTTGAGCTGGTTCTGTTCCAACCTTTCCTTCCCTAATCAAATGATATTCTTGTCTATAAGAGCAGAAAGGTTTGTAAAAAAACTGGGTCACCTTCAACCCTACTTCTATTCAAAGACCTGGGTCCTGAGAGCACTATAATAAAATGGTCTATTGTACAAAAAACATTAGAACCTATAGTAGTAGTAAAATTCTAAAAAGAACTTTTTAATGGTATAATGAAGTCTTCCAGCAGTTAATATTGATATCGAATAGTGCTGAATTTATTACATGCCTATTGCTGGTGCTACTTCCAGTCCTGCTTTCTCTCCAAACTGATTATGACTCAGACAAAGGTACTTAACTCTGTTGTTAAACTGAAGGAAACATCAAAATTCTGTTAAATATTGATACACATAATTCTCATGCTACTGTAAATCTTTTCATATTACTGTCTGAATTAACAGCTTACTTTGATTGCTTCAGCCAAAGCTTGAACTGCCTTGTCATCAAATTCATTCCCTGTGAGCATATTCAATACATCAATTTATTATTCAATAAGGTACAATGATGTTAATCAATGAATTAATTCCGAAAGGGTCATTAAAATTCAGAGCTGGAAGAAAACTTATGTTTTGATCTATTGGTTGAGATGTTGAACACAGCCGGGTAAAGTTATTTTTCCAGCTGGTCAATTTGCCCGGTGCCCAGCCGTTAATGAAACTGCTGAATTCCCTGGGTCATGTGTAGCTAAAAGAACACCGGGGAATGGAAACTCCTTTGGTAAACATAGTACATTGAACCTGTTCAAATAGAGACCTTGAACACAAATGATCAATCAATGATCACCCTACCCTACCCAGCTCCACCCAACCCCCTTTAAAGCCAACAATGCCCACTCACCCAAAACAACGCAAGTACCTCTACAGCACCCCCTCCGTATGGATCAAAGTTAAATACGCAAGACTTTGCTATTGTGCATTTGAATTGAATCAAGTTCCAGAGTACCATTATTTTATAACATTTTTTTTCTCTGGAACATTTCAGGGAGTTTGATTTTTACAAATGTCAAAAAGAATTTTATTTGCATTCTGTGTTTCTATAACTGCCTTGGAGCTCATGCATGCCCTCTGGGAATCTCAAGTAGGCCTAGTTTGTACATTTGTACAGTGATTCCAGCTTTGGAAAAGGAAAAAGAGAAGCTTCATCTTATCCTTACCACTTGCTGAAAACCTTGTTACATTTGCGTTGTGTAGAAAAATGTCCTTCACTGATTCTGCGCCATGCAATCCCAGTTTGTTTTCTGACAAGTCCTTGAAAACAAATTAGATAAACGAGTGAAGGAGTTGTTTACGACAACTATCAACAATAACTATTATTAAGAAGTTAAGTGCTATTCCATACCAGATCAGTTATGTAGCAGTTTTCTCGTAGCATTTCGGCGACATAGCCTGCTCCTTCAGCACCTATCCAGTTGTCTCCCAAGTTCAGTTTGATGACTGAAGTATTAGTCTGTCAACCGCAAGAGAACACATCAATTAGTACATAAAAATTTGAAGTTCTTTAATTTGAATATTTTTTAAGCAATGCAAAAAAAAATTGCCAACTACAGTGGAAACCAGTTAATATGGACACAAAGGGGACATGCCATAGGATCTGTGTTGTCTGGGTGTCCGTATTTGACGCAAAAGCCAGAGAGAGAGAGAGATTGTCAACTATTATCATTATAAATGTAATTATCATTATACTCATCCTGATCATCACCAAATGTTGTAATCCTGAATCATCGTCATCTTGGAGGGAGTGGGCATATTTTTCCTTCTGATCAAGTGGGGGATTCGTAAAAAATCTGTTGTGGTTTGGGAAGATCTGAAATCTCACTGTTTAAAAAAAATCCTCTGCTCTGCCCTGTAGTATACATAATGAATGCAGCCTAAGAGACTTTGTGACTATGTGTCCGTATCAACTGGTGGCTATATTTTAAGCAAGCTAATTTTAGAGAAAATATAGAAGCTTTTTGTTGGGACAAAAGAAACTGTCTGTTATAAACGGGTGTCTGTATCAAGAAAGGGCCCATAGAAAAAGATTACACTGTAACATTTTCAACCTAATATATCAACAGAGTAGGATTGGAAATAACTGTTTTTATTTAGAGTTCTGCTATTTTCTAGCCATTTACACTCACCACTAAGGCAACAGCTATGGCCTTTGCACCCATTGGTCCAAGCCCGTGGTGTTTGATGTCTACATCAGCTTGTTGCATGTTACGAACAAAGTATGACACGGGAATAACGCCAGAATCACGACAAGCCTGAAGATATGTTGTCCTTCCAGTCACATCATATTCCTCTTTCCCCTCTGAAAGGGAGAAATATGTCAAAATTTATTACTTTTCATTGACTTGCAAAGGAGACAAATATCTATCCTCGTAAATTTTTCGAATCTCAGATTTTGATGCGTGATCCAAAACTTATAAGGGAGCGATCGTTAATTACCGCCTAGGGTGGGGGCGGTGGAATCATTAGGGGGGTACATTTTTGAAAGCCTGTTAAATATGGGAAGCGGTACATTTTTACTTATGGAAGAATGTAGGAGGGAACGATTTAGCTAATAATTTAGATAAGGGGTACATTTTTTATTGGGGGGGGGTACGAATTTCATTTTACCAATACGCAACAATTCCAACGCCACCTATCCCCCCCCCGCCCGCCTCGCCACCTAGGCAGTAATTAACGATCGGGCCCTAATAACGAAATCGAAGTTCAGATTACTTTCAGTTGGCAAAATGTGATAGTCTTTAAAGCTAACTGTAGTAAACACTGTAATTCGTTTCGTGTGGTATGAAAAAAGAATCGTGCATCATTTGCATAACCTACCACGCTACATTTTTCACGGTTCAAGGATATCGAATGGTAAGTTTTGTTGATGTGAAGACATCACGAAATCATCCCTAACTTTTTAGGTTGAACAAGAAGTATCGATATTTTTCGACGAATTAAAGTTAGAACCTACAAATTTAATTAAAAATGTAACTGAAAGAGAGACTATCAAACAAAACACTGTTAAAGTTTCTTGATTCTCTTAAAAGCATCCAAATACATTGTACAGAGCACATCTGCTCATCCACCGTTATTTACACTCGAGAAAAGAGTAAACTATAGCTGTCCTTCAAAAACAAACCTTATAAATTAGCTAACTTGAATATCTGAGCTTATTAGCACTTATAACATTATTGGTCCTCTGGTTCAAAAGTTTTTCATTTAATATTTTTGTATAACATTATATAGAAACCACTAATAATACTTCATAAAGTCCCAATGTTTTAAAGTAAAAAAAAAAACATTTCATGAGCAAATTTCGTATAATTTTTGACTTACCGTCCATTTCCAGATCAGTATCCCATCCGTCGTCATCTTCTTCAACTATGCTATGAAAGACAGGATCTCCTTGTGGCGACAGCGAGCCTGAAGATTCTCGTCTAAGAACTCCGGTTGGAGGCGTTAACGCTGCCTGAACAGTCAACATTCCAAAAGTCAGTTTTTGCAGCTGCTAGCATTAGCTACACTGATGTGAAACAAACCCGAGCCGCCTGTACATACCTTGCGAAAACCAAAGGGAGAGGTTGTTCCACTCGTGCGACTAAGAGTGACCGAATCTTTATCAGAAGGAGAACGAATAGGTGTAGAAAACCTTCCTGTTCTCAATTCCATGGTCTAATTATCAAATAATCCTCAGAAGCAAGACGTTTCCCTGCAAAAAACATTCCCTTTCACTTCAATATCATTGTTGGTTCGTTGGTCGATCAAAGCCTCATTTGCATATGGCTGCTCATTTTCCTTTTCTTGTTGTCATAACAACTTGACAACAGTCTTAATCCCATAACAATGAAATTTTATTGAAATCTTCCATCATTGAGACGTTTCATAGTGAGGCGCTTAATAAACCGAACAACTGAAGGTCTGCACACCCTATGGAAAAAAACTAGCTTCAAATCAAACATTTCCATTTGAATTCTTCTCCAGTAACGAGAAGGCGGCACAATGTAAACTCACAGCCTTAAGGAAGGGGGGGGGGGGAAAGTAAATTTCTGGGAAAGTGGGGGTGGGGGAACTGAAAAACTGACTTAAAGATTCAAATACCAAAGATATTTCACTTAAAGTTATACTCATTACTTCAGGTATATTTACTATATTTTTAAGTGGTGGTTGGGGTAGTGTTCGTCACAATTGTTGGAGATTTGGAAGAGCCTTGCGCGGTCATCATGCTTTAACTTACGATTTCTAATTACAATTTTAGCAGCTATTCATTTGAGAGGGGTTTCTACGGTGCTTTTAAAGGGACATGTATTTCTTCTCTCCTTTTTTCTCACTTTTTTCTGTCCGCCGCTCACTGTTTTCTGTCCGTCGCTCACTTTTTTTTTCCGCCGCTCACTTTTTTTTTCCGCCGCTCACTTTTTTGCGCCGCTCATTTTTTTTCGCTGCTCCTCACTTTTCTGGCCACTTGAAACCGAGGCAACACGTGTGTACTTTTCAACATGGCGGACGAGGAGGTGTCGGAGTTAGATAGGGTAATTTTCCTATTTTGCTTTGCTAGCTTTCATATTCGGAGATGTACATTCTGGTCTTTGCAAAGCTTAACGATATTAAATTCTTTCTGTTGTTTGTTAGGAAAATTACCTTACCTAACTCCGACACCTCCTCGTCCGCCATGTTGAAAAGTACACACGTGTTGCCTCGGTTTCAAGTGGCCAGAAAAGTGAGGAGCAGCGAAAAAAAATGAGCGGCGCAAAAAAGTGAGCGGCGGAAAAAAAAAAGTGAGCGGCGGACAGAAAAAAGTGAGCGGCGGACAGAAAAAAGTGAGCAGCGGAAAAAAAAGAGAGCGGCGGACAGAAAAAAGTGAGAAAAAAGGAGAGAAGAAATACATGTCCCTTTAAAAGCACCGTAGGTTTCAGCTGCAGTAGGAACGTTCTTGTTTTCCAACCAAGCAGGGTTTCCCCGAGGGTTTCTTTCTTTTTTTTAAACAACTGAGGCGAGGAGCCTGGTGTTGATTATGACGTCATGAAGGATTTTCTGTGCCAACGATAGTCGAGTTTGCGTCATCAACATTTCGGACGCCATTTTGTTTTGTAGTAGGTGTTTGGATTTTCTATCGATACGTTGATTTATTTTTAACAAAATGCCTCGTGGTGGACGCAGATCAAGCGGTCGATCTTCGCCAACATTTAGCAGGCCACCTCCGGCGGCGCGAGCACCGCCAAAACCAGCTTCAAGTGTCCCGGCGACCAGACCAGCATCGAATGTGGCACAACCAGCCCCTTCGACATCAGGTCAACCTGGACTGTTTGGACAAATGGCATCCACTGCGGCTGGTGTAGCGATTGGGTCGACTGTGGTGAGTTGTCAAAGTAAAAAAAGAGTGTGTGACTTGGTTTGGTTTGTACATCGACCGTTTGATTATCGTCGTTATGCAACACGTGTAGAAATTAAATGGACTTCGATTCCTTACAATGAATATTGATTAAAATGGTAAATGTATGTAGTCTTTCACATACTCTATTCCCACAATTAGATCTAAGCGCATTTAAGAAAGTAAGGTGTACACATGATCAGCAAAAGCCTGCTGGATTCGACTTCCGTCGACGGACTTCAACAACTTCATTATAATTTATATCCCCTAATTGTGTTGGTTCATTAAAAAATGCTTGCATGCAAAATAGCTATATCTCGCATAATGGGGAAATATGGAAGTCTGCTCATTGCTGTCAAAATTTTTTGGCAAGATTTCCATACAGGTCCCTACTTCATTATGCATACAGCCGATGAATTGTTTAGGGTAATGCACATGTAAACATTTCTTGTTATTGCAGAATGAAACAGTATGGTTACAGCATGCATAATGAAGTAGGGACCTGTGCGGAAATCATTCCAATTTTTTCAAACACTGATGGCTAAGTCTTGAATATTTCATCATAAAACCACAACTGCAAGTAATGATTATGATTGATTCATGTACCTTCAAGTGATTATAAACACTGGTATTTGTTTAGGGTCATGCTATTGGTGGAGCACTGTTTGGTGGTCATGGCAGTGGCTCAGACCAGCCTGCCTACAGTCAGGATCAGACAGCAGCACCTTACCAAGGCTATCAACAGCCAGCATCTGGATACCAGCAACAGGGACCTTGTCAGTTTGAACTGCAGCAGTTTGTAGAGTGTGCTCAGAACCAGCGTGATCTGTCTTTGTGTCAGGGGTTTAATGAAGTTCTCAGGCAGTGCAAGTTGGCAAATGGTAGGTTGTATACATTATGGTTACACATGCTGTTAACGTGCCATTTTTGTGCGTGGTGTAATCTTAATATATTTTACAGCAGGGTCACATCAGATTTGCGCAGTTGACTTTACACTGTTGGTACAATGCCTTACCAGACCACATCAGTGCCCCCCAGCAATAAAATTGTGTGCAGCTAATATGATTGTTATTTTATGTTGCTGATCAGAAGTTTTTTCCTTGAGGAGTTTGTACATTAAGAATCGCTGTTTCTTTTTCAGGCCTTTCTTGAGAATCCGACAAACATCACAAGACCGAGGAGTAGCAGAGAATGATAACTCCAAGGTCAAGTGTGTATTTCCATCTTCCAACAGGGATATTATTGTTGCTTGAAGTGATTTTCACCAGTGCAGATTAAGCTATGTGTTAAAACTTTGCTTTGGCAATTTTGCTGGTTTTAAGGCCTTCAAAGTAAATACAGAGTGTGTTTGATCACCAAATAAAGGAACTTCTGTGCTGTGACTTTTCTTAGTTTAGACTACATTTTCTATCTCATGCTATAGTATAGTAATTCTTATAACTAACCTAATGTATAATTGCATTTGGAGAAACATTTGTGTATTCTTCATAAAGACTTCTCCCTCATCTTGGCTTTAAATTTCTGTTTTTACAAGAAAGGATGTTGGATATACTTCCATAGTGAATATAGAGAAGATCTTCAAATCTCCATTATTGCACAACTGGTTCCTTTATATTACAAAATTGCCGTCGTATACCCCCACCCTAACCCCCTCCATTTCCTCCTCCTGATAAAAAAAAAAAAAAAAATTGGCAAAAGTTAAAAGTTAAATCCAGAATGAGTCAACACTGAAATGAAAAACCAGGAGTCAACATTGTTTTTTTTACTTCACTGAAATTCTGAGTTGATTTCGTTGCTTCATAAAAAGACACCTCACTGAACTTCCAAAACCGTTAAACCCAACTGTCTTGTGTTTTTGAAGTGTCGAGAAACAGTTTCTTCGTTCGTTTGATCGATTTTTGTAGGACATTTAGTTTGGATGGGAATATTCACTATTTTAGAGGTAAATAGTCTCTCGTACGACTTTTCCCAAGCCAATCAAATTGCTTGTAATGGGACTATTGTAAACTATGTATACTGAAAGTAGCGAATGACAAAATGCTGATCATATCGCTTGCAACACGCTGAAGCCTCATTTAGTCATCGAAAGACGGTGAAGAGGGATATCCTTGTAGACCTTGTACCAAATTCACCCTACCGCCGTCTCAGAAGCAGCTCTAAACCACGCAAATGTTGAGTGATTCATTAACTCCACTTCATTGACGCGATGTGTTTGATACGTCATAATGAAGAGTAAATAACTAATCAACTAACGCATCAAACGGAGATTTAAAATGCCTCGTGGTAGAAGAACATCTTCACAGCCAGCTTCAAGCGTACCAACAGGCGAGCCAAAATCGAATGTGGCACAACCAGCTCCTGTAACATCAGGTCAACCTGCACCTGGATTGTTTGGACAAATGGCTTCCACTGCCGCTGGTGTGGCGATTGGGTCTACTGTGGTAAGCAGTGTAACGCACGGGCAGCACTCATTATTTTTTTGTGAGTGACGTATTTCCTTTAGCTTGCGTCATCTATCAGTACTGCGAAACTTTAAGTATAACTTCGACTTCGTTTCCGTTTGCAGAACAAAATATGTTTTGTTTCATAAATTCAACGTTCTACAACTGCAAAACACGCTTTAGACAAAGTGGTATTATTTTCATATATATACATTCATTTCTTCTACGGGTACAGTGCAAACTCACAAATGACCAGCTCCCAGTTAGCTTGATAAATCAGTTGGTTAGAGCGTTGCACTGATATCGCAAGGTCACGGGCTCGAAACCCGTTGAAGCCTGATTTTTTCAGGTCTTATCTTGACAACTGACTCGGTTGCTTTCGTAACTGCGAGGATCTTTCATTTATTAAATAACGTGGTACTAAGTTCTTTAGGTGGGTGTGTCGGGGTTTGCCGTTACTGTAGTTGTCATTGCCTCTAAACCGTGGCCCCAGAATCAAATTCAAAATCGAGTCTTGCTCAAAAAGTCCGAGACTTATCCTTTTACAAAAAATGATCCAACCCGTTTGGAGTAGGCTACTGAACAAAGGGCTTAAGTAATCCAGTTTTTTTTCATAACTGTTTCACTAAATAGGACGCTTAAGGTTTGTTTTTTCAATTAAACATATTTGCGTATCTGGTGATTTAACCGACGCCCGCTAAATACGGTGCGAGACACTGGGATTATGAAACGAGATGCTAACTTTTTGTCACATTTAAAAAAAAAAATAGCGAGCCGACATTTTTTTACCAATAGAGTTAAGTCACAGTAAAGTGCTAACTTCCTGATAAAGGGCAAAACTTCTCCTCCGTTGTTGACTTTTTTCATACTAAGTCTTCTAAGTGTTTTAGGGTCATGCTGTGAGTGGTGCTCTGTTTGGCGGTCACCACGGTGACAGATCAAATGATCTACAGTTTCCTCGGCAACATCGTCAGAACACCTGTCAAATGGAACTGGAGCAGTTTGTGGACTGCGCGCAAAATCAACACGATATCACGTTATGTCGGGACTTGAACGAAGCCCTGCGGCAGTGCAAGGAACAAAATGGTACGAGCACGGGTGTATTAGTCTTGAGCTACGTAGTATGTACTCGGTGTATAGCGATTTAAACTAGCAGAGCATAGCTTTATTCACATTATGAACAAATAGGGCGTTGTCAGGAGAGACAGACATCCCATTCCTTGTTTGCACGTGAAACTCAAACTATTGAGATCTTTACAGTTTTTTTACAATACTCAATTCGTACTCGATCACTCAGTCAGCTAGCCTACGCGGCCGGCTTTAAAAGGGGGATGGGAAGGAAAGTTCGCGCTCCAAGACCCCCCACTTCACGCTCGAACTGCCCCACCCCCTCCCCTTTGAACGCCGATTAGGCAGGCTATCAATCCTCCTGTGTCCGTGATAAGAGAAGACTGGATACTTGATATACTTGATTGAAGCGCCGACAAGTCACATGCTTTACTTCTCTCTCACTTGCGCGATCTCTCCCTGGGGTCGAATGTAAGAATGGCATCTGCTCGCTAAAAATATCGATTTGTTGGAAGACGATTTTTATGTCCATTACTACCGGTACTCTTTCAAGACTGGTGAAATGTTCAATGAAATTTTGGGTTTACATCGGTGTAAAAACCTGTGAAGTTTTTCTTTGTTTTTAGACTATTATTTTCCTAGTCTCTATTGTTCTGTCTCCTTTGTTTTCTTTGTTCTACGTCACTCGTGATCGTAACTGGTTTTTACATCGAGGCAATTTTTATGCTTCTCAGGTCCGTCTTGAAGACGCTGCCAATTATCAGGCTCTCCACAACAAACCAAGATTCCCTCTCCAACTGGTCAGGCTTCAATAAAGGATTGACTGCTCTGTACATTAAAGCAATTCACATACAAGATAACACCAATTAAATATACATCACACACACACACACATATATATATATATATTAAAAAAATGCTATCTGTTTCCTTTGCTCTCTCTGAAATGTTTTTCTAGTAAATTTTTCTGAAATTTAACGCTTGTGAATCCATTTACAATTTAGCTCCTGGCAAAAGTTTTGCAGTAATAAAATATCTGTATCAGTCCATTTCATCTGAAATATATGTGCTCGAAGAAGCAAGGAAGTGTAATTGTTGGTACAGCAAAAAAACACTTCCAAAGTTGTATCACAAAGTTGCACACACAGAGACCAGGTTCCCAGAAGTGAAACCATCACCACTACCCACAGATGGCACCAGCCTGGGTTCCCTGTGGCACATGGGACATAATTTATTGCGAACATTAGATGAACGCATCCAAATGATCAAGTTATGACGTTCCCCACTCCTGATGGGTAATGCACCATGCATGTGTTGCCCCCTGTGCAGTATTCCATAACCCGGTACATGACTACATTCCGTGCACTCTGTATCTTGCAAGGAGACCTAGACAAGAACAAAACCCTTTAATCTTTGATTGGGTGTGGTCAAGAGATAAAGCAGTTTAAAAGATGCAATTTAAGAGCTAAATTCTTAACACGGGGAAAAATGCTATTGAATAACAAGAGAAAAAGGGAAACAAGGTGAAACACCTCCAGAAATAGTTTGGTCTACATGTATGTAGCTACCAGCTGTATACATGACATCATGCAATCTATGTGGGGTTCAATGTGTGGACATCCTGTAATAACTGTAGACATGCCACATGCCTGTCTCATGTCACCAAAATAAAGTTCTCCTCCTGTAAATACACCTCCAAGACACACATTCAGTGTAACTTCAGCATTATCATAATGATAACTGAGATCTACATCTTCTCCTATACTGTACTGCACAGTGAAAGCTTTGTGTGAGTCTAGAAAATTCCCTCCATAATCTGGATACAGCAGTTTACAGATTGGTATCAAGTACTTGGTCCTCAAAGGAATCAAAAAGTGCTCCTCAAAGCCGAGCTCGTCAAGAAGGATCTATTAAGGTAGAAAATATTGAGGACAAGCTGAAGTGAAACAGTCGCTATAATCAGTGTTCATATTACTCAATATATTTTATCATGAAATAGAAGATATTACATGGCTGCAAGGAGAAACAGAATTTTGCTTTCAGCAGTGAAAAAAGAAAAATCCACCTTGCATACTATTACAAACTCAGCGTTCCAGTTAATTTTTTCAGTCGGGGGGTCATGCAGACCATCTGAGGGGTCACCCAGACCATGTGCTAGCAGTGACTCAAAACATTTATATTTCACCTGTCAGGTTAAGAAGCCTTCTTTACTGGGTCACTGACCTGAGTTCCGGTCTGTTATCTGGAACAATGCAAACTGTTGCTATGTTATAGTGTATCTTGTAGCTAGAAATTGCTGTTATTTCATCTGCTTATTTATCACTATCTATTCAGAGTTAGATACATGTAGAAAGTGGTGATCTTTGTATACTGACTCATAAAAGTGGAGGAAACAACACAAACCCCATAGCGATTCATTGTATTAGGCCTTTCTTTAGGTAGATCTGACTCCTCAAAGTTATGTAGTTCCTCAAGAAATGCTTGAAAAAATCTAGGTGTAAATACTTTGAAGGTGTACACTTCTCCAGCTGAAATCGACAACAAATTAACAGAAATTATAACAGCCTTAGTGCTTCAAGATCTCTGATTTTCTGGGGCTTACAAGAGAAAAAACAACTTACTTCTATGAGTCATTAGGCACACAAGTTTTTTAAAGCAACAAGAGCAAAAGATGACACCAACCTAGTAAGAGTTGACACTACAATCCTGGCCGAAACGAATGGGACAATTTACTACAGTTAACCCAAACTCTTTCTCTGCCCTCCCCCCCCCATCCCTAGCAATGTTGTTATGTTGTTGCGTTTACATACAGTCCAAAAGATGCCAGTGGCTATCAACACTGCTGCGGGAGAGGGGGGGGGGGCTTATACAAATAACCATGATTGCTTATAGATATGTACAATAACAATGTACACTAGCAATGTCATCTTGTGTGCTGTCCTGTAAATTTTTGCCCAGGATTGTACGTCAAGTGGCTACATAAGAAAAAGTCATGTACTAACCATCACAGTGTTTCAACATGGAGAGTAAACCATTAGCAGTTGGATTCTCACCACTGCTAGCATATTTCACAAGTGAAAGAAAAGCATCAGCAAGAAATGACTCCTAAAAATAACAATAAGAGAGATTTTTTTCTTGTGACACACTCCTTTGTCTGAAGACACTTTAAATTACATGGGTGGGGGGTGTGGGTACCTTTCTGCATAGAATCAATTTTTCTTATTTAGGTTACAACTTTTGAAGCCCATAGTAATGACTTATAAATATTTATAAAATATTGTCAACTTAGAGTAGTACAGCTCTGTCAATGAAGGGGTCAAGGTATCTTACCTGTAATTTGTAAACATGGGGATGTAAAGGTTTGTATTTCAGAGAGATAAGCTCTTTTCTTCGAAATGAATCATTTTCCAAGTTCCTTCTTCTTTTTACTTCATTTCTTATCTAAAGTGACATATTACCATAAATCATAAGTCATCATCATAATCACCATCATTATCATTCTTATTATTGTATTCTTCAGATATTTTTTTGTCGTAATCTCTTTCATTTATTAAGTATCTTTCTACCACAGTGCACATATATAAAACTTCTCATATACAGTATTTATATTCATATCTTCATCCCCTACGGTTACAGTACGAACTCACCAATGACCAGCTCCCAGTCGGCCTGACAGCTCAGTTGGTAGAGCGTTGCACCCGTATCGCAAGTTCATGGGTATGAATCCCGTTCAAGCCTGAATTTTTTGAGGTCTTACCTTGGCAACTGACTATGTTACTTACATAACTGCAAGGGTCTTTCATTTCTAAAATATCTTTCTACTGCTGTGCACATACACATTCACATTCATTTGTCTCCATAAATCTGAATGTATTTAGAAATTTTGCTTTATAACTTACCTGGGATGAAGCTATCCCCTCGCAAGAAAATGTGGCTAGATTTCAGTATCATAACCCGTTACCTCATTATGCATACAATACAATCACAAAGAGAGAACATTCACCTCGTTAAGTATACGTTCCCATTGTTCTTTTGTCCTACAACCTCGGTCGAACAAGGCCTAGTGTAAAGGCAACGTAAGAACGAAAAAAGAGGAAAAGTTCGCCTCTTGAAATTTTTCAAGGGGCTTTTCACAATTTTCCAACAACTACATACCCTGCGAAACTCGTTTTCGAATTTTGACTCATTCTCGAACACTATATGCGCTTCGTAACTGCCCAAGAAAATGTTATGCGTGAAAAAACACTCACATTTGTAAAACACTTCACCGTTCGCCATATTGGTTGGGTTCTGGCCTGGCTACACATTTTCAGTAAAAATGTGCATGATGGGAGAAACATGTAACCAAAGCAAACATGGCGGATGGGTAACCAAGTTTTGGACGAAATATTTATGACTAATATTGTAAATATACCCCAAAAGTTAATTTTTGTAGTTGTTTCCCACAAACTCTCATTTACCTGAAAAATTGACTGCGAAATCTGTATCTATGTGCAAAATCGATCGCATCAGTGGCGAGACAAATAGTATTGTAAAAAAAAATTGACTTTTCAGTTGTCAGCAGAAATGACTTATCAGACATCTTCCTTGTTTTGATGACCAACTAGCACCTATGGTGAATCAATTCAAGCTTTCCGAGGTACCAGGAGCCATTTGTGGAACATATGTCACTTGTAATTATCTCTGGACATGATCAAGTGAAATCTGGATAAATCAAAAGTAATACGGTGCTGTCTTGAAAAGGTTTGTTGTTGTCAGTACAGAACTAGTAAAGCATAAACGTATGGCTCATCTTCTTGGAAGCCAGGCTTGTCTGGAGAGTTTGAAGCAGGATGTGGGTGATGTACAGTCAACAGTGAGGGACTTACTCTCAAGAGTAGGGCCTGTCAGGTCTCCCTCTTGGAAATACCCTGATAAAATATCATGTGAACTGGATATTGAAAATCTGCTGGAAAGGTATTCTTACTCCAGTGATCAGGACCACTGCAAACTTTCACATATCATACTCTTTGAACTCCTGATTGACAGGTAGGCAGACATGCATTTCTGGACAGTGATAATATAAGTGCCCAACTAAGAGATGGAGCCTTAAGTTGAATATTAAAATCTACAAAACTGTGTCACACCTAGGAATGGCAATGACAGCTTGAGAATTTGTACATTATATATTTATTATATGATGATACATATATGTTATTTACCGGGCAGGAGGTCCGTATGGGAAAAAACTGTGCCCGAGGTCTTGAGTACGGCCCGTGGCCGAAGGCCGAGGGCCGTACTCAAAACCAAGGGCACAGTTTTTTCCCATACGGACCGACCTAGACCGGTAAATAACTTATTTATTTTTTCTGTTTGTTTGCTTTTTTTTCGCAACAATTTCAATTTGCCGCGAATAGCGCGGATAAACATCCGGACTGTGGTCCGTATCGTAAAAAGCTGGACCGGTTACAAGCGCGCGATTAGCCAATCATATTCGAGGATTTGGGATTCCGGCCTGCTGAGATTCTGAAGAAAAAAATAAAGACCATTATTATAGGTGTAGTCCACTTTCATATTCTTGGTTTGTACCCACAATGTTGGTAGTCACTAAGAGAAGGAATGACTTAAAATGACCTAAAATGATCTAATATGACCTAAAATGATCTAAAATAATCTACAATGAACTAGATGGAGATCTAAAATGATCTAAAATGACCTACATTGAGATCTAAAATCTTTTCAAATGATCTTTAATAATGATCTAAGATGATCTCAATCGTTTAAATGCTCTTAAAAGGCCGTCAATCGAAACATGCGAATTGAATGCAGGTATGCGTGTCACGGCATGCACAGACGGCAGAAGTGTTGTGTGATGAAGGCAAAACAGTTACGTGATGCCCAAATAAAGAAGAAAAAGCTTAGAAAAGCACAGGGAGATCAGTCCAATTTATGATTTGGGTTATGTCACACAATATGTCGTGTGACGACCCGAACAACAACCAATACAAAAATTTCATTTATCTATAAAAGGACGAGGGGTGGCACGTGAAATTACTTCCATGCGCGACAGCCTCTGTACGCGACAAGTTTTGTCCACGGTTCACAACTTCCGCGAACATCTGCTTTATTAAAATATCTCATTCATTAGGCCATATGTGGTCAAGTCTGCAGTATGCATCTTAAAACCCGCATAGTTTTCTTTGGGTTGGACATCACGCAACCCTTCTGCCGTCAGAAACTGACTTTGCGTGACGCATATACATACATTTGTTTCGATTCGCATGTTTCAGGTAAGATTTTTTTGGTGTTTTGCAATTCATAATAGATCGGTAAAAGTCCTTGTACTTGGGTTGAATGTTTCAGGGCTCATTAGACCATTGTGTAACTGGTTGAAGGCCTTTTAAGAGCATTTAAACGATTGAGATCATCTTAGATCATTATTAAAGGTCATTTGAGAACATTTTAGATCTCAATGTAGGTCATTTTAGATCATTTTAGATCTCCATCTAGTTCATTGTAGATCATTTTAGATCATTTTAGGTCATTTTAAGTCATTCCTTCTTTTAGTGACTACCCCACAATTTTTATTGCACCGTACCCTAGACAGTGGAGTTTTAGTTTTATAATTACCAGTAAGTGACCATGCCCCTTACCTCATGTTAGAACCCCCCTTAGCATCATCATTTAAGTTGTAGTTTATCTGCTTGTAAGTCAGTCTGCTGCTCACTGTCTAAGTAGTAAATAAATTTGTTATGAAGGGAAACCCACACCTGTCACTTTTTCTAATAGTAATGTTAGTTTATTTTCATTAATTCCACCGGTTATCTCTGTCAATAACTGTTGTTGTTTTTCTCTGGACTGTGCTAGGCTTGTGCTGTTGCTTCAAGGTATGGCTCACTTCTGTGAACAGCTTCTGACTTCGTGTACTAGTAGGCCCAGTAGCAGTCGTACTCTTACATCTGCTATGTCTGTTGGACTTGTCGCCAAAAAGTTCTGGAACAAGCTGGTTCACATACAACAGTCAACACAGCAACTTCAACTTGAGGTGAACAGCAAAATTTATAGTTAATTACCCATAGTACTTTTGTTTTCTCTGTGGTTATTGACACACTTTCCAATAACACTATTAAATAAACATCAGTATAAAAAAAAAATGAATTTCAGGAGAATTTAATTTGTGTCTGTTCCCCAATGATAAGTAAAACTTGCTAATTTGTCTGTATTGTTTACGGTTCAAAGAGTGCCAATGCACTGAACTTTCAATCAAAATAGTTTGTTACATTTCTGTACTCAAATATTTATTGTTGAGAATGTTCTTGTTTTAGAGCAAGACAAAAAATAAAACCTTATCAAAAATGGAGAATACCATCACAGATCTCAGAGATGAGGTAAAACTTTTCAAGGAAGCACTTGATGAAAAATCTGGGAAACCATCTGTTGTTAAAGGAAACATCCAAAGACAAAGAGCAAACAGAACAGCTGTTAAGTTCATTCTTTCTCCATCTGAAGATCTGTCACTACAGAGCCCTACTCCCGTCCAAGATCTTTCTCTTTCTGTGGAAGATGTTGCTTATGGACAAACATGCCAGGAGTCATCAACACAAACTTATGAGACAGCGTTTATTCCGTGTGAAGCATGTGCTAGAACTCAACAAAATCTCATTGAGGTTGGCAGCATGGTGATAAAGGTTTGTGAATCACAGGGCCTGCCTTCTTCACTTTCAAAACAGAAGAAGCTTTTAAGACAGTCATTAATGGCTGCAGCAGATGTGTCCAGATGGGCAAGTGAACAAAATCATGATCTTCGAAGAATCAATGATCATTTAGACAACTTGTATGCACAGATTAATCCACTAGAAGAGAAGCTTGGTAGGTCACAGCAGTCATGCAAGAATCTGGAGTTACAAATTAAGGATTTGGAACAGCAGCTTGTTAATGAAAAGGACAAAGTGCAGAAATGTGAGGCATCTTTTAAAGAAGAGCTTCAAAAAGTTGTAACACAGAAGAATCTGTTATTGTCTGATGCAAACAAAGTGAACAATGATCTTGTGAATGGAAAAGAAGTCTTGCAAGACATGGTTGTCAGATTGGAGGAAAAGAAAAAGAAGTACAAAGAATCTATGAGCCTTCTTGGTATGTTAGCATGAGCACAAACTGCACAGAATTTTAATCTTTTTAGTTCTGTAACGGATTTAATAATTATGTTGTAGCTAAATACTCTCCAAAATTCAATATCCAGCTGTTGTATTGTTTCTTGCATAGTGAAAATGTGAAACCAAATGAAGAATTTCTAGAAAGTGAGTCTATCTTAAATTTCCTTAAGGAGAAAAACAAAAATTTCAGAACTGTTACTTACTATTTTTACCTTAAAGTCTTTCAGTGATAGTGATTGTTTTGTTTTGTTCAGAGAAAGAAAAGTCTAAGTTGCTGTCAGAGTTGGAGAAGGAATCCAAAGAAGTTGCACGGCTAACCCTGGTTGAATCAGAAGTCCAACAGCTTAGAGTTGAGTTGTTTGATGTGCAAGCCAAGCTCAGGAGTACCTCAGTTGAACTGGGAAAAACACAGGCAAGGAACAAGACCCTGGAAAAACATGAACATGTAAGCATTTTTCTTTTGATTTAAACTATTTTATTGAGAAAAGAATCGAAAAAAATAAAACAAATCAACTTGGGGGTGGGAAAGTTCCTTCGTGATTGTGCACTGAAAGTGATCGTGTGTCGCGAAAAGTGTAAATCTTCATGCGTGCATCGCGCAAGCCTCCAAAGGTTTGTGGCTATCCAGTCTTAATCTTCTAGCCACGCGCGTTCCATGCGTGTGTTCGAACTGGAACTCAGCTGCATTCGAGTGAACTAAGAAGTAATCTTTTCCAAATCACATGTCAGGCATTACAAAGCAAACACGACACTCTTTTAAAGAGAGTGGATGAGTTGGACACTGAATGCGAGAAGCTACGAGACCAAGTTGCGGAATTGGAGGAAGAGAAGGATGACCTTCAAGATGCTGTGGAAAATTTAGGAAATGAGAAAGATAAACTCTCCAAGGAACTTGACTCCAAACAGGTCTGTGACACCGTTATTTGCCATTTTCCTTTTAGACTTTTATGGTTTATTCTGGTGTTCTAACGCGCTTGGATCCCTGATATTCTCTATAACTGACGCGGCCACTCTCAACTGTTTCAGTTTTCTTCCTCGGAATTTAAAATTCTGTTGCTTATGAATGTTATCAAGGTTTCTCTCGTTTCCTCTTCCTTCTTGGCTTCCTTACAGGGTTGTCTTTTTTTTGTGTGTATTACATTCTTTTATTCCTTATTGTCTTAAAAGTAAAAGAAACCGGAAAGGTGGAGCGAAGAAACTTGAGTATCCCGAATGCACCTCCTTTTCTTACCCCGCGCTTAATTAATGCAGAGCAGAGGCTAGAAGCCTGCAGCTCATTTGGAGTTGAATTGCCCACAATTTGTCTTCACTCCGTTTATTGTTAAATACAACTACTTCTTTCCCTTAGATGCTATTGGAGGATCTTAGAATCGAAAAGGACAAGCTCGAAAAAGAAGCCGAAGAATTCGAAAGAAAAGCCGGCGAACTTGAGCAGCAGTTGAAGCAAAGCGAAGAGAAACTTCAACTGGTGGTTGAATTTCCTTCAATTGATACTAAACAACAGAAAGAGCCTTGTCCTGATAACGAAGTAGTATTTAATGGAGAAGAACCCTCTGAGATGGAAGTAGCGAGAGATATGGAGAGACAGGTCATGGCTAATAACATCAGGATCATGACACTGGAGGAACAGAATGAAAAACTCAGAAAATCAATTTCATTTCTGATGAATGTGCGTCAAACTATGACTAAGAACAAGGTCAGAGTTACTGAACTTTTTTAGTTGAATATTATACAGGAGCCATGTCCAAACGGAGTTCGACCAGTTTAAGGGCCTCACAGTTGTGAGAGCGCCAGTCGCGCCAGTATCAAGAGAGGCCACTGGTTCAAACACTGTCATACGTTCCGTAAGGCTGATCCTTTTTGAGGTTTGAATAGAAAAGCTGAAATTACCTCAACTTGGATTTGTTACTTTTGGGCCAAAGTCTGCAATAGACTGGCTATGTTCTGTTTTATCTTGTACTTTCACTGATTACGCTTTATTAAAGCGTGTTGTTTTTTGTGCCAGGTTCAGGAGCCTGTGACGCTGTGGAAATCTCACGCTGAAGAGCAAATTACGCACCAACCAAGGACTTTCACTGATAGGTACAGCTACTATTATCCTCTCTCAGGGTACCCCTGGGGAACCCTGAGAGAGGGTACCCCTGGGGTACCCTCACTCAGGGTTCTCCAGAAACTCCGGCGACCGGCGAAAACCGCCGGCTAGTCGTCAGCAATGCACCGTCTACTCAAATAAATGAGTTCCTAAGAGGGATATTAAAAATAAATCCGCCGTATTAAACGCTGAGACGCACAAAGAGCGTAAGAATGAAATTCTTACAGCTTGAGTGCCAGTAACGCAAAAAAGTGACTGTACTGTGAAGGAGATTTCCCAACAAATAGAGACACTGTGTGGTCTTATTCGCAGTTGAAAACGTGATAACCAAATTTTATAACGTAACAAACAGTGCTAGCAATACTGTCAGTAAGTCTTAAGCAGGCCTCAGTGCATGGTTTGATTTAGTTTGATTTTGTTGTATGTCTTGGCAGGTCCAAAGAAGACGAGTTTTACGTTGAATATCCAAATGTGGGACCGAAGCGTCCGCTCTCCGCGTTTAGAGAAGGCCAGCGCTCTTATTCAGACAACCACATGTCAGGCTTATTGCAACCCCGCCCACCAGAAAAACCAAGAACTCAGTCTGCCAAAACACGGTCAAAGGGCCCAAGCGCCACACTCGCAGAAAAACGACAGTCAGCGGCGTTAAGTGCGAAACTTGCGGCGAGTGGAAAACACGCGATAAGCATCCTGGGAACTGTTACAGAGGGGCAGAGACACGATTGGAAACACTCACCGGCTCCTGATTGGAGAATTGCTTCCCGTGACAGGGAGGCTAGGGGTAATGTTGGATGGTCAACGCCAGCCTCCTCACGGTATACCCCTGTGAATGTATTTATGTGCGCAAGCTGTGATAAAATGTACAATACGCAAAGGGATCTTGACATTCATAAGTCGTTTTGCTATGGTAGAGTTACTGACAGTTCCACATGACGGAAGAAAGGCTCCCACAACTGCTTTGTTAATGGAAACATTGTGCATTAAGCAACACTAGTCTTTAGACTCCCCGGGGGAGTAAAGGAATTGCTATTGAACAATTAGATTACCGGTAGGAGCTCGAGATTTCTATGGGGTGATAGTTGATGAGGCCGAAGGCCAGAACAACTATCATCTCATAGAAATCTCGAGCTCGTAATCTAATTGTTAATTAGTAAAAATCATGATAAACCATGTGTCGGTGAAAAAAAAAAGCACCAAAATACCAGGAGCCCATTAATGGGCTCCTGAAAATACTCAATCTTCCTGCGAAACTTCGTTGAAAGCGCCCATACGTCGCTATTTTGAAAATGATCTTCAACCAAGTGCTCTCTGATGGCTAATAGTCTATAGTAGCTCAGCCAATCAGATTGCGGCATTTGCATTAGTTCACAAGTAGGTTTTTACTAATAAATGTTGGAACCGCGGCGTAAGTCTGAGTCTTGGCTGCATTGATCAATGAGAGAATAGAAGCATGTAACTTAAGACAAAAAATAACTTTAATGCGTCTATCTTCTCATAGTTTCATAAAATCGTCAATTGCAAATTTTGGTTTCGATCGATTATTAAGAAACCG
This sequence comes from Ricordea florida, assembly GCA_949710005.1. Classification (NCBI taxonomy): domain Eukaryota; kingdom Metazoa; phylum Cnidaria; class Anthozoa; order Corallimorpharia; family Ricordeidae; genus Ricordea; species Ricordea florida. The sequence goes on along the minus strand of OX453277.1, from coordinate 880,992 downwards.
TCATTGCCAAACATTGGCGAACTTAAAGAGACAACACTCTTCTTCAGTGAGTACTGTAGAAGCATGTATTGAAAAAACTTTGTTGGACTTTTAATAAACGTTTGAAATACGAACGATTGAGTGCGATGGTGTCATAGCACATCTTGAGGAGTTATTCTATAGCAAGTGAGGGTCTTACCCTTCTCTCAATCCATTCTTATCCACCGATAAGCGAAACACTTATGAGAAGCTAGAATAACTTTGAGACCTAAATAATGAAAACGTACAGTCCATCGTCACCATCATTGCCGTTACATCATAATCATTGTACCCTATGGTATTACAAAACCTTTTGAAAACGTATAATGTAAATGCCACTTTGAGAGGACAAAATGAGACCCAACAAAGTTTGCTTGTTTTTAAAAAAACAAGACGATCTAAGATCGTAAGTCGGGCAACAGGTAGACGTGCTGTTATGAGTGTTGACCACTTATGGTGCGGAGTGGTCCAAAAAAGAAATGCTAAGTACCAAGGTCCTGGTTTCCAACGTGGCATCTTTGTTGTCGTTTCCTAGAGAGTAGTAAAAATACGGTGCTGAGACACAGGGATTTGTCTAGGTAATTTTCTGATTAGGTTTTAAAATTAGTCTTAAAAAATTTGATCAGAGATTTATCAGAGATTTATACAGATAATATTTCTAGGACACAGGTATTATTTCTTATTATAAAAAATAAAATTGAAAATGAAGCTAAAAATAATGATTTAAAGATAAGAAATAATTTACAAAATAGAAATGGAACAATTAAATAATTTATATTGTGTACAACTAAAAAAAATTGCGAAAGAGTTGAAAATTAAAGGAAGATCAAGAATGTGTAAAGAAGATTTTATTAATGTTTTTAAAAAATTTACAGAGGAGGAAATTAATAATCTAATTGAAAAAGTTACTATAAATGATGATTATATTTGTATTCATGGAAAGTGTAAATATTTTTGTAAAGAGTGTGGGGGATCACAAATATGTGAACACAATAAAATTAAGTATCAATGTAAAAAGTGTAAAGGATCACAATTTTGTAAACATAATAAGCAGAAAGCACGTTGTAAAGAATGTGGAGGATCACAAATATGCGAACATAATAAACAAAAACAACAATGTAAAGATTGTGGTGGATCACAAATATGTGAGCATGGTAAACAGAAAGCTTCTTGTAAGGAATGTCGTAAAAAATAAAAAAAATGTGATTTAAAGATATAAATTAAATTATTAAAAATGAATGAAAGTAGACATATTGAGTTTGAATATTTTAATGAGAAAAAACTTCATGTTCATGATTTTATAGATTTAATCAAGAAAGATTTGTTACACACCATCACAAAAAATATTGGTTTTATTGATAATGAAGTAATTTATTTTAAAATTTTGTATATTAATAAAAATGATGAATTGGGTTGTTTTGATTTTTCTGATAATATAAAAAAATTAAATGTAGATGGTATATGTACTGATAAGTTTGCTAGAGATTTAATATATTATGCAAATAAAGAAGAAAACTATGATTATGAGATGGAATTATTTTATGGTGATGGTGATATTATTGATTATTATGATTATGATGATCAGATAGAATATAATATTAATAATTTTATTATTGATTCATTTTATGTCACCATATATACAAATACATATAAGATTTTACATAAACGTAAATTCTACAAAGACTTGTATGATGATCTGATGATTATAGCATGGCATCCAAGTAGGTATTTAGATTGGTGTATTGATATTGAGGAGTTAAAGTTTTTGAAAGAGTTATGGGGTGAAGATTGATAGGATCTAATTATGTTGTATAACACAAGTAAGTGTTACATAACAAAAAAAAATTTATCTAAATCTTAAACTTAAAGTTATGGGAGAACCCTTAAGATCAAGTTTTTTCCATTCAATGTCTAATATACTTAAATCGAAGTGATTTATGAGGCTCTCATATTTTTGAACCGGAATTGGTGGATATTCCTGTGAGGGTATGTTAGCAAGTAGGTGTGATGGTGAGAGTTTCACAAGTTCTCCATATTTAGTGTTATTCATATATGAAGACTTATTATCCACTATACTACATATAAGTCTCAGTGGTTCCTTAATCTGTATATTTATGGGGTATAATTTACTAGGATTTATAACTTCAGGCATTCCTAAACCAATTTGTAGCCCTCTCGTAAGTTTTATGTTGAAGTTCTTATTGGAATATAGATAGTCAACAGTGTCAGTCTCAATTATTATTATCTTTGCCTTATCAGGTTCATTAAGAAAGATCGATTGAATATTACGCAGCGAATATGTACCGGGCTGTATTATCATGAGGGGTTGATTCTTATCATTGAACAATATCTGTTGATCCTTGAAATTAATCAATCTTTTGGTTTGTATATTACAATCCAGGAGCTGTATCTCCCGAAGATTTTTCAGCGGAGGATCTAAATAAATCCTAGTTTCAGACTCATACATGGTAATACTCAACATTTTGTTTTGATTACACAATATTCATCTTTAAATTTCTATAATCAAAACATTATCACTAATTTACAAACTACCTAAATAGATACCACGCAAATACACTAGATACAATTATAAATGCTAATATATTATCTTCATGTTGTGTGGTCATGTCAGACTTACTCCGGGACCCTTTGGGTCTTTCATTAAGAGTTGTGGGTTTTGTATTCTCTCCGGGGTTTTCCCCACCTTTCAGGGGGATATGAGGTAACTTAACCTTTGAAGATCCTAAGTTATGACGTATTCCAACTTTTTTTGCTTCAGTGTTTAGGGAATTATTCACACCAAAATTCATATCACCAGTAGCTTTCATAAGTTTGTTATTATATCCAACCACGCTCTCTGTATTTATAATCATATTACTTGGCATCAACCAAACACCAGGAGCAATAGCTAAATCAAGTCGTAATTTCGATTCCTGTACAGCTTTTTGATATCTTTGGATAGAACTAGAAATGTCATTCTCGATCACACTACTTTCAAATAAAGCTAAGAATTCCTGTTGTGTCTCAACCGCCCCACCACCATTACCATAAATTGAGTTTCTAGTGTTGACTTGTGCTCCTAATATGCAGTAAACAAAAGCTTCAGCGGATCGATTCAACCTACCAAGTCCTGCTTTAGTTAGACCATGTCCACTTGTTGGGATAAACCAAGCATATTTGAAATCAGCAAACACATCATTACGTATAAATGATATAAGATTACCTTTTTCTTTCTTACCACCTTCATCAGCAAATTTATCTTCACCGGGATATTTATCCAAATCAACATCATAATTTCTTACAATATGTACATTTTGATATCCACCACCTTTTCCATGGAATCCAGCACCATAATCAAGGAATATATCTCCCAATCCCGAATTTCTTCCACCTTTCCATCTAAAGTCAGAATTATTACTAACCCCAAATTCTGCACACAATCGTTGATATGCAACTTTACTATAGGGATTATTATTTATCACAAAGGGTTGCTCATCAGGTAAGGGAAGACTTAATTCATATAATATCCGCCTTATTGTGAAATATATATGAAACTTAATGAAACTATTCACTACTTTGGGATAATTTAGACTTTCAAAAGGACTTATACCGCAACCAGATGTCGCACACCAAACTGCAAAGTTAAGTTGTTGCGGCCAATAATTCATATCAGGGGCGTTCAGCTATTTTCTACTTTGTTTTCCAAATTTGAATGTTACAACTTGAGATGTAAATATGTTTCTCATCTTTGCTGTAAATTTCTTTGTATTTGAAACGTATATATCTAGAAAAGTTAGCATTTTTGTTACATCAGTTGTAAAGTCGTCAAAGTTAATAGCAGGTATAGGATAAGATTGATTTGTTATGGTTAAACTCTTTGGGAAAGACGCGGAACTCACTTCTGCTGCACTCAACCCTAATCTTCCCATAAAAGTTTTTTCAAATTAGGAGAAAGATCATCAGTCCAGGTTTTTCCGGTTGGATCATCATTTGACATGATTGTTGTTCCATTAACTTTCCATTTAATATATCCTCCATATGAATCATTAACAAATTTAAATTTATCAAGGTTAGCCTTTGGATACCTTTTGCTGAAATCCACCCATAGGGTGGGTTCAGCTTTGCTGTAATCATTGAGTAACATTTTATTCTTTGTGTTTCAGTGAAGCTGGTCTTTAGATCTTGAATAAGATGTAAAGTCTTTAAAACGGTTTGCTTATCAACTCAGTTCTTTTCTAATACCAGCAAAACAATTACATCCTACATCAGTTCTCTCATATGAAATTTTTAATGTGCGGGACTTACTAGCTCTTTTAATAGATCTGCACGAACTTCTCTCCTTATTTGCGACATGTTTAAGTTTTTTTCTGTATCTCTCCTAAATTTTTGTCGGATTTCTAGTTTTAGTTTTTAATACTTTTCCAACTCTGCTAAAATTATAGAAAATTCTTGATCAGATATAACATTATCTTTAAAAGCTTTTGAAACCAAGTCGTTAATAGTGTTTAATTTTGATTTAGCTATGGAAGCGGTCTGTTCATGTTTGCTAACTTTATTTGAAAGTCTTTTTGATGCTGCACCGAATCCAACAGATACTCCACCAAAAATTCCACCAACAACACCCAAAGGAACACCAACAACCGCACCAAAACCAGTAAGAGAAGTTCCAAGTCCGCTTGCAGATAGAATAACTGAAATCACTCCACCACAAACACTGATTTTTGTAAATATTCCTCTCGCTCGATTATACTTTTTTCTAACTTCCTCATAATGTTTAATTTCTCTCTCAAGATTTTGTAATACTTCACTTGATTTTTGAAGTCTGAAATTAAGAGGGTCTGTATTATTAGACAATCGCCCAGAGGACAGACCCGGCTGAGCCGGAATTTGTGGGTAAATCGAGCTTTGCTCGGGACCGGCTGAGCCGTAAATTCTATTATACTCATCCATATTGTATTTTACTGATCAACATGATATCTTTAAATCGATACTAATAGGTTTGTTACTTTCTCTTCTTTACACTTTCCACAAAATATAGAACCACAGCCATTATCAAAAGCCAAGCATTCTTACCTAAAAATCCAATAACTTCACCAGCTGTTTTGAATAGAAAGCTAACTATTGCACCAACCATTCCTGGCAATATTTCACCAAGTTTTTTACCTATAGTTTTCAAACCATTACCAACACCTTTACCTAATGTTGTTAGTCCCTTTGAAAGATTAGAAACTATAACCCCAATGATTATACCTACAGCACTAATAACAGCAAAAACTGTAAAACCATACTTTTTGAATATAGCCTTTACACGGCTACGTAATGTCATTCTATTTTGTATTCTATCTCTCTCTCTCTCCATGTTGGATATATCATTCTCTTCATCAGAAATTTCTATACCTAGATTTTCAAGTTCGATATTTTCCTCCGGTGTCTTAAGCGGCTTATCCTCAAGGAATTTTACCTTATCAATCTTTTTGGTTAGTGTTTCTTTTTTCTTAGTAATTTCAATATCCATATCTTCAACAACATCTTCTGCTCTTTTACCTAAAGCATTAATTAAAGTCTGGGAAGGTTTTCCTTCAAATTCGCCAGTGGTTAATAAAGTGTATGGTTTAGCTCCTTTCCTTTTCAATTTTACAAATACTCGTTTTAATTTATCAAGTCCGGCTATTACTTTATTAGTATTAACTTTAGGGAAATTACGTTTAACCTCATCCCATGCATAATCTCTATCTCGCTCCGCTTCAACCAAAAAGGATGATTTTTCATTAATACCACCAAATGAAGTTTCTTCCTCCTCATAAGCATCAGGTAAGTCTGGAATAGAGGTGGATGTTTTTGGAGATAAATAAATTGTTTCATCATTACCCCTACCATCATCATCTTTTGATTCATTTAGTTCAGTTGGATCAATATCTTCTGGTAAATATCCTCCTTCTGCCATGATTTTTTACCAGTTAGTAAGAAATCTTTAGACCTCTTGAGGCCGCGAAGCAAACGAGTAAAGCATGTCGCGAAGCAAACATACAATTACCTAAAACCTATAAGAATTTACTAACCATATAACCTAATGCCAACATACCACCACCCACATATGCCATTTCACCCATCTTTTGATTGTCACTAGGTCTATAATAATCAGAGAATTTTGGTTCATGCATTTGACTATATAATTCAAAAGCTTCATCTGTTTTTGAAATATTTTTTGATTCCTGATATTTTGCATCCTTTTTTTGTACTTTCCAATCAATTATTTTCTGTCTATTTTCCTGATATGCAGCATAATCTTTTTGATATTTTTCTAATGCTTTATCGTGTCGTATTCGTTCTGTATCTGTTTTATCACCTGAGAGATATTTTGCAAGATATGATCCACCAACAAATGTGGTTGCATTCAAAATAGCTCCTCCAACCAGCATTGCTATTGTTGCCATAATTTTTATTTTTAGGTTCTTCCCTTTAGGTCGGGTTTCCTCCTTCGCTTCGCTCAGTTCGGTAAAATCGACCAAGGTCGGGCCCGGCTACGCCGGTAAAATCTTTTGATCCTCTAAATATGTTTTTAGGTACATACTACCTGTCAATACAACTACCCATTTTGCATAATTTGTAATACTTGAGGATGGATCGTTCATAAATGATTCTTTCATAGCCTTTTTAGCTACATAACCAACTCCCGCCGCTAATCCGATAAGGACTGCAGAATCAGTAACAGTTTTCACAAGTTTGTTTTCGGTTGACATGATTTTTTTACTACATCATTAAGAAATCTTTAAATCGCTTAGCTGATCCGTACTTATAACATTCCTATTTTCAGCGGAGCAGGTCCTGAGTATTTTGGAATCTGTGTGGGAGGTGTTTGTGGTGTAGGAATCTTTGTAGGTTGTGGTCTTTGAGGAACTTGTGATAAATCAGGTATTCTGTTTTTATAATATCTCATAAACATATCAAATGCTGTAAAACCTATTCCAACAATGGATAATACAGTTGTAAAAGATAGCTCTGGAAGCCATGCTTTAGATTCACTCTCTGTATTTTCCTTTTGCTTCGCGGCTCGTAGGGTCTCTTCTTCTTCCTGTTTAATTTTTTCTTCACGTTTCATTTGCTCTTCAGCTCTTAGAGTCTCCCTAGCTAATGCTTCTTTTGCTTTTTTATTATATTCAGCTAATTTCTTACCAGCAGCAACTTTTTTAGGGTCTTTCTCCCTCTTTTTTGAAGAACTAACCTCAGTTTTTTGATCTTCTTTTAGCGGATCTCTTGTAATTTGCTCAACAACTTCTTCGGACATTATTTTACATATCATTAAGAAATCTTTAAATCATGCTTAGTAAACAGTATCATACCCATTACCATTTTGCTTAGTAGCCTGCTCAGTTTTGTAGGAATCATCTATATTTTTACTTGTAACTTGTTGATTTTTGTTGAATTTTATGTGCTTAGCAACCTGGAATAGCCCGCTAGCAAGTGCTGCCATTCTTCCTGCTTTTAATGCTAATAGACCTACAATGTTTGTCAGTTCACGATTAACCAAATCATCATTTTTCAAATCATCACAAAGAGCTTCTATATCATCCACAGGAACTAAGTAAGAAATAACTTTAGAAACTAATTGGAGAGATGAATCTACTAAACCCCCATTAATTTTCTTACCTAATACTGCTTGATAACGATTATAATATTTTTCAACATCTTTTACTGATAATTTTTTTACATCACCTAAACTCATATCAACGCCTAAATATTCCTTTGTGGTTCCAAGAGCTGCGAGAATAGCTAGTGATTCTTGTTTTATTTCAAGTTCATTATCATCATTATCTTTTACCTCAGTCTTTTCTTCTTGTATATAATCTTCAACTTCTGCCATCTTTTAATTTTCTTACCTACAGTCAGTTCTTTAAATTTATAACTTCAGGGATCTCTAAATAGCAATTAAATGGGTGACGTAAAGATAAACAAAGTCTAGAATATTTTTCAGTTTTTAATAATTGCACAAATTTTTTACATAATTCATAATCCAAATCACCACCATAATCTTCGAAAAACATCTTCATACCTTTTTGTGATGGGTTATGGAAAGTAACAACACAAGCTACATTTTCACGGAATGGTTTTGCAATAGATGTTAATTGTTGAGTAAGAACCCAAACTGATAATCCATGATGTCTTCCAGAAAATGCTAGATCTATAAACTTGTTCGATCTTTTCTTCAGATCATTCGAAACAGCACAATCGTCTAAAATTATTAGTGTATTTGTACCAGAGAACAAAGTTTGACAATCAGTTAACAATTCATTAATCTCATCTATATTACTTGCATCAGGTGATAATACATAGAAACGTTTATCTTTATTTGCAAAATTATGATAAGTTTTATTTTTAGAATAAGTTGGGCATATTAAAACAATGTAATCAAAAATTTTTAGGAATGGCCCTCGAAGCAGATCAATTAGGTACTTTGTCTTTCCACAATTTGTTGGTCCGGTTATAATACAATGAAATGGTAATTTTTCTCGTAATTCTTCCATGATTTTGTATCATAACTAAAGGTTTTTTAAATTTAGTACTTAATAGATCGCAAACTTGAATTCATAATCTCCATCATTGCATCAGCCACAACAAACATATGACAGGTTATGGTACCAGTCCCGCCTTGTTTCCTTTTAATTTCTAGTTTTACTCCATCTTGTGTATTATTTAATGCAAGACCTCCTCCATGAATACCATTATCAGGGTGAGTTCTCATATCAACCCATAGAGCAAACTTATCATTATAAAAATCCTTTTCCTTTACTGACCAACATGAAGAACTATCTCCTATTCCAAATCTTTTCTTTACCGACTCCCATAGATCTGATGGCATCATTCCCTTAGAGTATAAACGATTTGGTACACCATCAACATCTATATTAATAGAGGTGATACCTGGATTGTAAAAATTCTCAGAGTCACGTGCTCCTACAGCGGTTGGTATTGTAAACAAACATAATATCCCCGTCATTGATCTTCTAGGTAGATTAATATGCTGATTTATAACACCATCACCAGCTATGGAAAAGGTAAAAGTTTTGTGTAAAGTGACATTTTCATAAAAGAATCCTTTACCAACCTGATAAGCTGCTTGTGCCTCACGAGCCAAGTATTCACTTGAAATGGAAGAATATTCTAACTCAAGGTTTTTGATTGAATATGTTGGAGTCTTAGTAGCGTCAGAAAAAACAACAATATCATTAACTGGAGCAAGTGTAATCTCAAAGATTAGATGATTATCTAGTGCTTTTGGATAGAAAACTCCATGATCGTTTAGAATAGGGTGATTTAGTGGTATACGATACTTGGTGTTGTGTACTGCTGCAAGAGCTACTTCCTTTACATCTTCATCCACCTTATCACCTGCATTTGTCCTGAGCTTTCTCATATTTTCAGAAGAAATACCTTGTTTTAATCTATCTTCACGTTCTTCATATGTTAAGAATAAGTCATGATAGGTTTTAAATAGATCATATCTTTGAGTATCCTGTAATGTTTCACCACCAAAAAGAACCCTAAGTCTAGATACAAGATTACTACCTACATTATTCACAAGTGTGTTATTAACATGTCCACCAACATCCAAGTTAAATAGTAGAGATACACTTCCAGGTACAAATACTAAATTCTCAGAAAGTTTTGGAATATTTATACATAAGGTTTCTCCAGGACTGGCTGTGGATGGATTGAGAGTAATTCGATTCAGTGTTGATTCTGCTTTCAAACCAAATGGCTCTCGAGGAATTCTGTTTGGATTAATTTTTTCAGATGTCATATTTGATTTATAAGATACTTCGGTTAATCTTTAAATGAGTAACGAAAAGATACTTTCAAAAATATATTATTCAACTTTTGGTTATTGGAAAGGATATTCTGCAATTACTAAATTAGCTGAGAAGGCGAAAGTAAGTGAAAATGTGGCTAAACAATGGCTTAAAAAACAAGCAATATGGCAAATATATCTACCTCCACCAAAATATATTCCAAGGCCGCATTGGACTGTAGATAAACCTAATATGATTCACCAAGCAGATTTATTATTTTTACCACAGAGTTGGAAGAAAAACATATAGAGTATACCACTATACCACATATAGAGTTGGAAGAAAAACATATAAATACGCATTAGTTGTGGTTGATGTTGCCTCTAGATACAAAGATGCAGAGCCATTAACCTCAAAAGAAAGTCATGAGATATCCAAAGCTTTTGAAAAAATATATTCTAGAAAAATGAAATATCCTAAAACATTAATGGTTGATCCAGGAAAAGAATTTATGGGTGAGGTTACAAAACTTATGAATTACCATAATGTGAAAATACAGAGAAGTGAAGCTGGAAATCATAGAGCTCAAGCATTTGTAGAAAACGCAAACAGAATATTAGGTGAAAGATTATTTAGTCATCAATATGCACAAGAAATGGTTAGTGATGAAAGGTCTAGAGTATGGGTGAAACGATTACCAGATATTTTGAAAACTTTAAATAATACACCAACTAGAATAACTGGTAAAGAGCCTGATAAAGCTATAAAACTGAAAGAGGTAGATATTGAGCATAAAAATTACCGACGTGTGGTGGGGTTTGATGAGGTTAGGTTACCTCCTAGTGTAAAAGTTAGATATTTATTATCTCCTGGGGAACTTGAAGGTGGTGAAAAAAGACGAGCTACTGATCCTATTTGGAGTATTCAGATTTATAATCTTTCTAGAAGTACAGTTTCACCCAATCAACCAGTCTTATATTATATCCGTCCGGAGGATGGGCCCGGCTCCGCCGATTTCCGCGTAGCGGGGAGGTCTTCGACCGATTTGATAGATGGGCCTAAACGTGGTTTTGTAAGAGAGGAACTGCAGGTTATACCCTATGATACTGAGTTGCCGCCTAATTCTGTTTTAGAAAGATAATGTTCATATTATCATCTAATTCTGTTTCAGAAAGATAATGTCCATATGGAAGAGTATTTATCCTATCTTCACGAATATCCCTCTTATCATCATCAGCAGATAATGATTTTTTATTAACAGCTTTTGTAAAAATATCATGTAGTTTTGATCCAATTAAATTCTGTAATCTCATTTGTGTTTTTCCTGTTAATAAACAATCTTTAAAGTCGTTAAAACATATTGTTTTCTCAACAACTGTTTTCTTTGTTCCTTTATTCTTTTTTATCTCTTCACCATTATCCATTAATACACTATATTGTTTAGCTCCCAAACCAGCAAACTCCTTAGGTATCATTCCTCCAAACTCATCTTTGAACATTCCAATTACTTTTTTGTTTACACCAACCTCAATTCCTGAAGGATGATCTTTAGGATAATTACTAGTATCAAACTTTTCTATAACATCATAGCTTATATCTTTGTATAAATCAGGCGTTTTTATAATATAAACAAGACTGTCAGTGTCTGTCATAAGTAATTCAGCTTTTTCTCCATATTTTGCTTTAATATAATTATAATGAAAATCATACATTATTTTTTTACTTCGATCTAAAATGCAAAACCCTACATAAATTGGTTTATCAAATTTTATTTCTGTTTTCTTCATATTTACAGCAGCTAGATCTTCAGAAAAGATAGTAAAATGGTTAAAGTTTGGTTTTCTTATTAATTTTTTAGCTGATTCTACATTATTAACTAATCTCACATCTATCCTTTTTCTCAAATTTTCCATTGTTTTACCAAATACAGAGTTATTCATTAACTTGAAGAAATCTTTTTCAAAATCATTAGTTGCTTTTGCTCTAAATTTAGTATTCAAATCAATGTAAGGTTTCATCCATTCAGACTCTTTAAATTTAATCCCCTTATGAATCTTTGTTATTTCTAATCCCATACTTTCATAAAATTTTAACGTTTCATGATATACCTCATATCTTTCCTTATCAAATAGGTTTGGTATTAATTTCTGAACTTTATTAACAGTAAGTTTTTCTGGGGCTAGAGGATAATCTTTATGTAAATCATGAAGATGCTTGGGATATTTCAAATCAACCTCAACTATACAAGACATATCTCTCCAATTTTCAAGCTCTTCCTTAGTCATCCATTTAAAACCGTGGGTGGGTATTTTCCCGCTCATTCCGGCACCATATAAGTTATTTGCGTCAAAATAAATAATATAACTTATAAGTTTATTTATGTCAAAGTTTTCCATATATGGATTATTAGCTTTAGCATATCTTTTTGATATTTGAGCTACGCCGCCTCTAATACCTCTCTCAAACATAAGTAACATATTAACATCAGTAAACAATTCCAATCTAACATTGGTTAATTTTAACATTGCATCCCAAGATAATCCTGGTGATGTAAAATAGTGAGCGGGATCTAAACCATAATTCTTCGTACATACATCTCTAAAGTTCTCAAATACATCTACTAAAAGTAGTACATCTGACTTGAGATATAAATCATGATATTCTCTCATTGATTTTATATTAAAAATTTCACATATTTTTTCAGCATGTTGGTAATCATCCTCGCTTATATCTTCTTCATTTAATTTTGAATAGAATGCTTCTTTTGGCGGAAGTTTAGTTTCATTAAGTTTATCAATACTAGTAAAATTATCATAATCATATACACCCTTCCTCATTATCATATATGTCTTATTACCAAATTCTTTTTTTGTTTCGATTAGTTTATCATCTTTTGGAGAAAGGCATCTTTTACCAACCAAAATACAATTCTCACATTTTCCACATCTACCAATACCTTTATACTCAATATATTTTCCATCTTTTTTATATCTCTTCATACAATCACCAGGTTTGCAAGTTTTACAATTTCCACATTTTGTAAGATTATCAACTAATCCACTAAGTGAACTTTGCATAAATTTGCAAGAATCAATAAATCTTATTGATCTATTAATAGTTTTACCATCATCATCATCATTACCATCATCACCATCATCATCATAACTAATTAAAATTTTCTTTGAGAAACTAATATACTTTTCATCAGTATTAGCTAAACATTCTATTTTACCCTTTGTTCTACCAAGATTCTTAATGAATAGATGTGAATCATACCCAGACATATTGTGGGCTATTACTGGAATGAATTTAGGAATCTCATATTTTAAGTTACACTTATTATGAGCAGCTCCTCTATATTTTCCAGTAAGATGACAATGATCTATTACTTTTTTATAATCTTCATTACTATTTTCTCTAAATTCTTTCTCACATATATGGCAATGAGTTGCATTTTCATATTCTTTTTTTATTGTTTCTGACATTTTATTTTTATTATAGAATCTAAACTTTTCCTTTCTTTCTTCTATTAGTTCAAAAATTTTTCTAACATCTCTTTCTAAATATTCTATAAATATCTGAGCAACATCCTCATCATCAGATTTTGCAGTATAATTCACACATCGTTTAAAATCATTTGGTAAAATAGTATCATCAAAACATTTTATATAATAGCAGAATCCTGATGCTTTATGTAGTTGATAGTTTTTAATAAAGCTTTTAAGTTCACTTGGAGAACGTGTATATATTGGTATTAGACAACTCTCAAAGTCAACATAAATAACAAAGGGTGCTCTCATTTTATTTTTAAAATTTTTAAAGTAAATAAATTTTGGGCTGCCATCTTTATTCTTTGCCATTTTGATTTTAACTTCTCCATACGAATCACAGTATTCTCTATGTTCCCATAAATTTTTTTCTTTATAAAATGAGTTGAAACATCTAAGGCAGAAATGTTTTTTGTTTTTATTTTCATCAATTTCAGAGGATAAAAGCCTACTTACATTTGTTACTAAACAGTAGTGATTTTTTTCACCATTAGATATTAAAAGTAATGTTATAACTTTACAGTCACATATCTTACATTCATAATTGTTACAATCACATTTCTTACAACAGCATTTCTCACATTTCTCACATTCTTGTTTTATACAACCTTCTTTCTTACATTCTTGTTTTTTTCTTTTTTTACACTCTTTTTTCTTACAACCACAATTCTTACATTTTTCTTGTTTCTTACAATGGCATTTATCACTTAATCTTGCAGTATATTTCATATCATCTTCTTCATCATACCTCAATACATTAACAAGATATGGATTTTGTTTTTCAAACTTATCAATATCTTTTATTGAAACTGGCCCTTCAAGCCCTGGAAAGTTTAATTTTTTGGAATTTTCTCTCAATTCATTATTTACTCTCTCTCGATGATATTTTCTAGGAAAAGCTCCTTCTGTTGTTGCATGTATAAAACAATTTTGGTCATTATAATTCTTTGGGTTAATAACGGCTTTTTTTGCTGCTAATCTTGCTGGTAGTGGAATATATGAACTTCCAGAAGTAACTATGTAAGGTGCTATACCAATATCAATTCGAACCACAGTATCGAATACAAATTTATAACCATTATCTAGAAATTTTTCAAGCTCATTAAGTATATTTTTAATTATATCATCATATAATTCTGATAAATTACTTGCTTCGGTAATTATTCTTGGTGAAGATTGAAAGTATTTTTCGGTTTCTTCTTCAATTTGATTTTTTAGAGACAATTTTACTAACTTACCTGTTAATATAAATTTAACCTTGATTGGTTTCTTTTCCTTATTAATAAGATCTATAACCTTTTGTTTTATTTTTTTCATGAATTCATCAATATCATAACCTTTTTTCCCGTCTATGGTATAATTTTTCAAATAACCCTTTTTGAATTTTCTTTTTTGTTCTTTTGTAATGAAATCCTCCTCATTTTCTTGTTCTTTTTTATCATCCTCAGATATTTTTACATTTCTTTTTGTTTTAGGTTTAGCACCCTCCTTCTCATAATCCCTAACATTTTTTGAAGTAGACGTAGGTGGTTGTGTTGGTTTTGGTTCTTTAGGTCTTGCTCCCTCCTTCTCATAATCCCTAACTCTAGTTGAATCTTTATCTCTTTTAGCTTTTTTTGATTTAGGTGGTGGTTTTATTTCTTTGGGTTGATTTTCCGCGGAGCGGGTTTCATTTACTATTTTATATCTTTCTATAAAATTTTTAGCTAGTTCTTCTGTTTTATTTTTTACTTTTTCAGGAATGTATGGTTTTACAAAATCCCAAAACTTGTTTAATATATTTCCCATAAAAGGAGTTTGTTTTGTTTTTGTATTTTTCAGTGGATCTGGTTTTCTTGATGACTTTTTCGATTTTGGCGGCGGTGGTCTAGGTGGTGGTCTAGACGGTGGTCTAGGGGGTGGAGAACCTGGTGGTGTTCCTGGCCTATATCGATTTGGTGAGCCTGGAGGTGTTCCTGGCATTTCTTTTTGAGATGGAATATAAAGTTTGGGTAGTGGTGGTCTTGGTGGTTTAGTATTTCTAATTGGAGGTGTTGTAACGCGAGGAATTGGAAGAGGTGGTTGTGTCTGGTTTGCTCTTCTCTTTGGTGTATTATCTATCACTGTAAAAATTTATCGTTTATTATCAACGATTTGTTGTACATTATTAATTATTTCAGGTACATTACTCAATGCTTGAATTTTACTTTCTTTAGTAGTCATTTTAGATCTATCTTGAATTTTATACCATGAAAGTAGGGAGCTTAATTGTTTTGTATTCAAATTATTTAATTGTTCCATTTCTATTTTGTAAATTATTTCTTATCTTTAAATCATTATTTTTAGCTTCATTTTCAATTTTATTTTTTATAATAAGAAATAATACCTGTGTCCTAGAAATATTATCTGTATAAATCTCTGATAAATCTCTGATCAAATTTTTTAAGACTAATTTTAAAACCTAATCAGAAAATTACCTAGACAAATCCCTGTGTCTCAGCACCGTATTTTTACTACTCTCTTTCCTCGAGTTTCATCCCGAGGCACCTTGTCTTTATCAGCAAATGCTCTTCTGTCACTCTGTCCACATTTTCTGTTCATTGGTAACTCGTTTCATTTCTGGTTTGATTCTAGTGAGACATTCGCTAAATCATTTGATTCTTTTGTTATTTTCAGTTCGCGGAACGACCCGTTTCGAAATATGCGCTCATTACACACGCCATCTTTTAGAGTGGGTCTACCGCGAACGGTGTGTGGGTCTGTATGTCTGAGTGTAGAAAAGATGACACCATTTGTTTTCGACATCGTAGAAAGAAGGTTGCGCCAGTATTACGTGTCTGCGGTATTCCCCATTGCACGTGACTGCGATTTGCGATGAAACTCGGTTGCCCGACTAAAAATACACTCAAGCACGTGTGGCGTGCCTATTACCGAAAAAATGTGGTCCCGACCCCTCCCGGCCTTAGATTGGGTTAGACCAGTCATTCAACATGGCGATCAAGTTTAGTTGATCGAGGATAGACATCCTTTCATTCTTGGCGCACAATGTTCTGCCTAAATGAAAAATTCTTTGGATAGAGGGTGATGTTATCCTGAAAGCAAGGATATGGAAGTGTAAGGAACTTGTTTGCTTTCTCATGTTGCCGGACAGTAATATTCTACTTGCCTGCACATCGTGGAATGTTTTCTGTTTTAATAGTTTATAGACTTTTGTTTGAAATACGTATGGAGTCATGTACAATCTACGTCCCGTGATTAATTAAATTTCAGTATCAACGAGAAGGCTGCTTTGCTGAGCAATTACGAGGTAAGGCCAACTTATTTTTTTACTTTTTTACTCTTCTGTTCAGTATATATATAAACAGCTGAATCTTTCTTCCTTTCTAAACACTTCATGCAGATTTTACCCGGGACTTGAGTGCAGCTGTTTGGCTTTCGCTTGACTTATAAAGATGATATATTGTACACTCCCACACTAAAGGTTTCACACAATTTCCTTATACATTTTACGACTGACATTCACATAGCACACCTGAGATTTTATATTGAATGACCTAAAATGACAGATTATCATATGCGGTTGAAGATTGAACCCGTGTAATATTTAAGAAATAGAAAACATTTTCCGCGTTTCTATCGAGTTATAGAAACACAAGTGGAAGTTTGGGAGAACGGGTAAATAGCTATTCACCCGTGGCCCTTGAGGGCGAAGGGTCTAATTGTTTTAGTATCACCCAAATAGTCAGACAGAAAAGGCAATAAGAAAGATAGCAAATGCCAGTTGAACAAATATTTATTTGGGAATAAAACGAACGAAAATGTAACCAATATCACTTCTTGAGGACCATAGCCCTCTAGTAGTGTAGCCAATCAGGTTGCGGCATTTGCATTAGTCCACTAGTTGGGTGATACTAATTTCTAATAGTCCAATAGATCATGATAGGAATTTACTGTGTTCTTGAGTCCTTTCATATTTCCCCTTTAGGTGTATCAGCTGCTTCAAGAGACAGAGGGAAAAACAAAAGGAAACAAGGGAAAAAAGCAAAACAAGAACCTTGTTAACCTGTCAACAATTTGTTATGAAGTAAGGGAGAATCAAAAGTCATGTAGTCTAGTATTCAGTGAAAAGATTTGGGAAGTATCGCTGAATTTAACGACCTCCAATTCAGTTTTATCAATGATATAAGCCCATAATGAATCTGACTTTCAGGCACGGAAGCATTTGGAAAAGACCCCATGCAGAGATCAGGTATGCAAGGAGAAACCTATCTGTATTATTTTCTTGTTAGTATCAAGGTTTAGTTTCACAAATGAATTTATTCTTTGCATAGATAATCATGAATATTTTTAATCAGTCCTACATGTTTTCTTATTGGTATATATTCATGCAAATTATCAGATGGTTATATTACTGTGTCTTGTGAAAAGGAAAACCTAATGAGACTTGATAGCTGTTAGTGTATTTGTCTCAGCTCTTGAACTATAAATTTCCATTTATGTGTTGATTCCAGAGGTTTAAGTGCAAATGCTTTTTTGTTGGAGAGTACATTTCCTCTTTCCCTTTAATGGGGTTTTAACTCATACATGCATGCACACTGAATGAATGAGTTATTGCAAAAGTGCCTAAGGTGTAGACCTGTAGGCAGTGTAGACAGTGTAACAATTAATCATTGTCTAGATTCTCTACTACAGCGAGAAGTGAGTCCATTTGTAAGCTCATCATAATGACATAACCATTTGTTTCTTATTATTTCTTCAGAGTCCTCAGGTTATTGAAGAGTTTCTTAAAGCTGTGCAGCCATTTAATTTAACAAGGTTTGGTAATACTTTAGCATTGCAATAATTTTATTCTTTTGTAATCGGGTGGTGCAGGCTTTATTACAACTGAATGTTTGACTGTAACGTATGTTTTTTTTGTAAATATACAGAGCAGAGAAGCTGCAGTTATTAAACTTGAGACCAACAACACCTGTGGAAATTCAGCTAGTAGGTTTGATTCTCGTGATGTCACTTTTGTTATTTTTATTACTATTATTGTTGTTGTTGTTGTTGTTGTTATTTGGGAAAAAAACATATATATATATACTCTAATTCTATTGTGCATATGCTATGTGAACAAACATATGCGCATTACAACCAGACCAATGACAGAACGAGTCAGCTAGACCATGACACCGGGAACACGCCCTACCCTTTTCGAACAGTGCCATGGGTTCTTTTACGTCCCTTATTTACAAATTATTATAAAGAGTTGTGAGATGGGGCCTATGGTTTATCGTCCTTATCTGAGAAGACTAGAAAGTCTAACCATTTGCAGATGTCATTACAAAAGCAGCACTTTCTACTCAATTATTTTAAGACCATGAGTGTTGGTCCAGCCGGGGTTTGAACCTGCAACCTCCCACCAGTACATTGTTTATATAAGAAGGAAAAATAAGGAACAGGCTTCAAATGAATATTTGCATAATTTTCAGATAATTGAAGACAGCGAGGAACGTTTGGCAAGTGATCAAGAGATTGATGAGCTGTTAAATATTATTGCCACTAAACTACCTTCTACTCTGGATGAAGCTATGGAAGAAAAACCTGAAGATGAAGAAGACAGACCTTTATAGGCAAAAAGCTCACCTATACTATTAAACCCGACTATAAGTCAAGCAAAAACAGTACCAAAATAAAATGTCTTTTATAAAATAGAAACGTCTTTGTGCTTTTTAGTGTTGACTGGTCTAGGCTAATTACAGCATTAGTTTGCTTGTTTAGCTCAGCGCACAAACCTTCCGTATGTGGAACTTCTCGATCAATTTTATTTCGATATTATCATAATTAAAGCATGACAGGCCAATAATTTTACATAATGTAATAGCCGAGTGTTGCACAAGGTAAGGACCGTAAGTTTAGTGTTGATCAAGGTACACAAAACATGTACCTTGTATGCCAAAGGTGGTCTATATATCCGAACTGAGGCCTTCAAATTCCGTCAAGCTTCCCCAAAATTTTTAAGTTGAAATGACGAAGCAGCCAAAACCACACTTTCGACTTCATACAAACTCCTCGCCAATATGTACAGTGGAAGTAAAGACAGAGAAAAAAGATTCCTGCTGGCAGCGGTGGGATTCGAACCCACGCCATCGAAATGACTGGTGCCTAAAACCAGCGCCTTAGACCACTCGGCCACGCTACCTTGGGTAATGTGAAGGGGCGGTGTTTGCTTAATTAAACATCATTGTCTTTCGCAAAATGTAACCATGTAACCTCGCCTTTGTTCATAGTTTACTTCCCCTGGAGACAGCACTAATTATTTTGGAAACTAACTACTTTACATTTGACCGAATTAAAGTCATTAATACTTGGGCTTCCTGTGGAAAAACCCAAGTCTAAAATTACCTTAGTCTTCGTTCTATCTTCCGCAAAACACTTCCGGCGTTTCTGCGCAGGCGGTAATTATCGGGAGCCAATAAAAAACCTCAGGCTAAATCTCTGGGGACAAGAAGAAATATTTTCAGGTCTTCACATCAAACCTTGTCCCAAGTGGTCCTTTTTAACTCGTGGATACGCGAAGCGTATTTGCGAGTTTTTGTGGGGACTCCGATATGCAAATTGTCACTCACTCACTCACTCACTCACTCGCTCACTCACTCGCTCACTCACTTACTCACTCACTCACTCCAGTTTAGACATCTTCGTAATTAGTCGGATAGAACTCGGGGGCACCGATATGAAGACGACAATTGTCGTGACCGAAGTCACGGAAGTCTGTTGATGAAAGTTCACGCTGAAAGTGTATCGTACCGTTGCCAGAGTTTGTAATGATTTTGTAGCTTAAGAGGACGGTTAGCGAGGCCCTGTTAGGGGTAAATTTCGAAAAGCGACATGGCCTTGAAACGGCGACATAAAGGACCTGAAATGGCGACGAACGACGAGCCGCTCACGGGAAATTACGACAGCGACCTTCGACCTTCCGAAATTTCGACGTGAAAAGGTTTGAAACTCAGACGCGCGACATAAAGAACCTCACTAACAGGGCCTCATTAGCGGTCTTACTAAAATCAAAAGGAGTTTAAATGTTTCCAGTTAGGACAATAACCAACTTGGAGACTGAATTTCATGAGCCTTTTACTCGGCCAGGCGCTAAACGTGAACAGATGATAACTATTCGCTTTTCCGACATCGACCGCCATCGACCGCCCCCAAGATTACAAGCAGTATATGAATTTCAGTTGGCTCGAAAGTGATCTGAAGATGAGAAAATCTCCTGCTAATGTAGTAAGCTTTGATGAGAACTCACAGAGCGAAATTAGCACTTGAATGAGAACTTATATGAGCGAAATGAGTACTCGTTATTGAACGAAACTACTACTGAAAACAGAATAAATTGACGAATCCATGATGTGAAACCGAAGAACTTCTGTGGCCAACCTGGATAAGAAACATCGCATGGAGGACGTTTCTACTGATTTAAGTGTTAGTACGAACAGGAATGGAGTTGGAGAAGTATTGGGACGGTCAAGAAGTATGTCAACGCTTACCATTAAATATGGAGGCGCATGCCATGGCGGAGAACCATGAAGATTACAATGTAAGAAAGTCATTAAAGGGTTCGAAAAGAGTAAGTCATGTAGAAAATGTATTAAGCGTTATATTATATACAATACATCACAAGCCGTTACAATGAAAAGTTTTCTGTCTATTGATTTCCGAATTTACCTTGAAGTGAACTAGATTGTGTTGAAGGAGACATGTTGGAAAAATAGGCTTACCTGTTTTGCTTACTGTTGTGTGACTCATCATATTTACATTGTAAAAACAAGAAGTTATAAGGATAAAAACAAAGATGTGTTGCTGTATTAATGATGGAAAGTGTGATTTTTTTTAAGTGCAACCCTGAATATATATACCACTGATAACCTAAAATGAGATGGTAATGTAAATAAACTAATTCAACTTGATAAAGGATTGAGAGTCTTAAGGATTTTAAGATCATCACTAACATACTTTGCAAAAATGCAAGAAAGACTTGTTTGGTATGATTCGTCAGCTGGGCTGTCCTACATGGTTTTGTTCATTATCAGCTGCAGAATCAAGGTGGATATTTCTGTTGAATACATTGAATAGACTTATAGACAACAAAAACTATAATGATGATAAAATTGACAATGTCATGGCAACAAAATTCAGACCTTATTCAGAAGGACCCTGTTACATGTGTTAGAAACTTCGAACTCACAGACAGTGAGCAGCAGGATACCAGAACTACATTTGGTTTCGGTGCCATTTAATCCTGTACCCTTATGTTAAGTTATCAAATTTTTTAACAACTGTATGCTTGCCACCTGCCTTATAACTGATGCCTAGTGTAGTCAAATGATTGGCGTCATGTACTCACTGTATGTTTATTTCAAAAAGCTACTCAGCTCCCTGGTCACTTTTATGTTGTGATTATAGATTATTAAAATTATCTTCAAGTTCATTCAATCACAACTCTGAAAAAACACCTCGTTAATTTTTAAATTATTTCTTTTTTCTCTGTTTTGTAAACATATCCACGAGTTCACCATAGTCCTACTTTGATTTGTCATGCGCGGAAACCCAAGCTTCGCCTTCAGGACTTGTAGCCAGCGGATTCAAATTATCCTCAAGTAATTGTCTCCACAAGTATATCCATAATAAATACAGCGATCCATCGAACCAGCGACCTATCGATCTAGCGAACCAGCCGTGAGCGATCCATCGATCCATTGATCTATCGAACAATCTATCTAGCGATCCATTGAACCATCAATCTATTGCACCATCGATCTATCGAACCATCGATCTAGCGATCCAGCGATCCGTCGAACCATGGATCCATTGAACCATCGATCTATCGAACCAACGATCCATCGAATCACCGAACTATTAAACGAAAGAGTGACTTTACCAGTCATATATATACAGAACACTGAACCGGCCAAGTGACGTCACCGGTGACTTGGTATATGGTGCACCAGCCCTTTTGTGCAACAGAGAAAAATAAAGTGTGCAATATGTAATTTTAATGTGCAATTCCTAGTCCGCTTCGATTCGTGAAAAGACCGCTAAGAACCCTGCGAAAATGTTTGCTACGCGAGTTACTGACAATCTTCCGGGAACATCCATTTTCAGTTGGAAGCCTACGGAAAATTTCGTGATACATACATGGATGTTAGCTTTAGAATGGGTTGGTATTTTTTGAGGCATACATGGGGAGTCAGAATATGATGAGTTGGGTTAGGGTTAGGGCTGGGGTTAGCACGTCTGTGGCAAAATGGGGCGGACACTTCGTGATGAATACATATAGTTTAGCTTTAGAATGGGTTAACATTTTATGAGGCATACATGTAGAGTTAGAATAAAGGATGGGGTCCTGGGTTGGGTTAAAGTTATTGGTTCTTTGTTGATTTTGGGACCTTGGTTGATTGTGGGACTTTGAAGGTCCAATTATCAAAGGCGATTTTTGATATATATCTTCGAGGTTAGTGAGAAATTCTCGGTCTAATATGGTTGAGAACATACTTTTCCATATTGTTAGGGTTAAGGTTAGGGCCCGGGGGGTTACTTGAGTATTTTTTAGGTGGGTATGTGCCGCCCAGGACTCCAAATTGGCACCCCGTTTTAAAAAAAAATTTCCCCTAAAATTGATATCCCGTTCTAGAAAAGAACCAATTTTTAATTAACCCGTTCTAGAATTCGCCCTAAAACTGATACCCCGTCCTAGAAATTGCCCAATTTTTTATACTCCGTTCTAGAAAGTTTGTAAATTGAAATAGCACTGTCTTCTTCTCTCGCGGGTACATTATGGACACGTTCCAGACTTCCGCGCGCCTATTTATCCAAGATGGCGGAGTGAGTGCTCGCGGCTCGCGCAAAAATACGCCCACCCTGCACGCTAAAACACAGGGTGAGAGTACAACAGTTTGCTTGTTAACGCATTGAACCGTATTTTTAAAAGCAATCTGTACTTGAATAATTTCAAATGGCTGTTTACAAAACTGGAGCTTTCGTGCGTTCGAAATAGAGTACCGAAGTGTGACGTCACGTTACCATGGGCACGATTTGAGTGGTTCTAAACAAAGAGCATTCGAACCAACATGGCGGCCATAACGATAACTTCTCTTACTTCTTTCTTTTCTGGTGAGCCGAAATCAATCGAACGTGGTGAAAATCATTACAAATCCGACCATATAGAGTCTTTTCAGTATTCCAATGGAATGATTATAGGATTGGTACATGCCAGTATGAAGGACAAGTCTTACAAGGTCATGGTAAGTAAACTCACAAGTTCGGAACACTCGTAATCGTTTGTATAAAACTTTAATGTTCCCTATGTTTACTCTGCAATACAGGTTTCTCTTCATGGGAATGAAATAAAGTCTGCTAAGTGCGAATGTCCCCGTGGAAACTATAAATGTAGCCATGCCGCGGCACTTATTATCTATGGAATCCATAATCTTAGCCGAACAGATGTAGAATGCAAATGGAAAAGCCCAGGGCCCCAAACCAAGTGAAATCCGTAGAAGAGTTATATCCTTGCTCAAAGGAGTATAATTGCCTTAAAAGAGAAGTAAACGAAGAGGATCGTTCCTGGTTCTACCAAGAACTGAAAAAGTACGGCAACTTTACCGGCACTTTGTGGCTTCTCTCTCCAGAGCCTGAAAAGAACAACGCCCTGCCTGCGATCACTGTAGAAGAGATTGTGTTGTCTCGGGAACTTCTAAATCATGCGGATAAGAAGAGATACCTTACCGAGAAACTTCGTATCTCTGAAGAGCAGCGTATAGCCGTAAATAAAGCCACCGTAAGACAACGAGATAATCCTTCCTGGCAAATGATAAGGAAAGGAAGACTCACAGCCAGCAATTTTGGAAATGTCTTAAACTGCAAGAGAGTCACACCATCCCTTCTAAAGCGAGTGCTTGGCCAGTACGATTTACCAAGGGTACAAGCCATTAATTGGGGCATAATTAACGAAAATCAGGCAAAGAAAGTGTTTGAACAAAAAACAAAGCTATGTGTTGAAGAATCTGGGATTTGGCTTGAGCTGTCAGGAATGCTAGGTGCCTCCCCTGATGGCTTGGTAGGCACGTATGCACTGCTGGAGGTGAAGTGCCCATTCACCCAAAGAGATTTAACCATAGAAGAAGCAGTATCATCAGGTAAATTTTATATCAAGAAGAATTCACAAGGACACTATGAACTCGATAAAGGACATGTTTACTGGCATCAAGTACAAGGACAGTTATATTTCACTGGAAGGGAGATTTGCTTTTTTGTTGTGTGGACAACAAAAGAAACCCTCATCCTCCAAATCAAGAAAGATCCTGCCTGGGCTGACAATCTTCAACTCTTAAAGGACTTTTATATTAAGCATATTATTCCAGCATTCTCTAATGATCTACTGTGAGGCTACAGGCAGTCAGCAGCTCCGCAGACTGATTTTCATGAACATATGAAATTGTTGGAGACTGAACATTGTTAAAATCTCATGCATGTTTTTTTCAGCATTGTGAAAAACAACTTTGGGTTGTGGTCATCTGATGTGATGTACAGAATAAATTGGTTGTGTTTTGCAAACTTGTGATGTTAATTAACTTAAGTCTTTGGGTAACTTATAAACTGTAAAATGCAATTCAACATTTTTTCAAAAACACTGTTTTTAAGGAGTGCAGCTCCACTATTCCATAATTTCTTTTATTTGTTTTTTATATACACTAGCTTACCGTAATTAATACACCTTTACCAGGTTAAGCCACTCCTTTTTCTTCCTTTTCAAATAGATGGTAACAACTATAATTACAGTAAAATCTTAACATGAAATAAACAGAGATGAATGTCAGTTGAAACACTCACTTTTATTTTAAGTTTTGCAAAAGTGAATACGCAAAACACTGCAATCAAGACTGTAGGGATATAAACATTTAATGGAATCAAACAATCATATTATGCTATACATGCAAGTAGATGTGAAGTGGGGACCCCAGCACAATATGTAAAAATAAAATGTGAAAATTCAAAAAAAATTTATCAGAGATTTATCAGAGATTTAAACAAGGATTTTATTCCTTTAATGTATTACCAAATAAAAAATTGAAAATTTTATCAAGGATTTATCAGAAATTTTATCAATGAAATTTATAGTTTAATAAATCAATACGGAAATTTTATCAAGGATTTTATCAAAGATTTTATCAATGAAATTTATAGGGAAAATAAAAAAAAAAAATTTAAAAATGTATTTTAAAATGTAATTTAAAGAAAAAACAAAGTATTATTAAAAAAGTAGATGGAAGAGTTGCAAAAGAAAAAAGTTGAGGAATTAATTGATGTGTCAATATTTGAGATTGATGATAAAAAGGAGATTGATGAGTTAAAAAAGAAAAAAGTTGTGGAATTACAAAAAATTGCTAAAGACTACGGTATTAAAAAAATTTCTGGATTGTGTAAAGCTAGATTAATTGTAGTGTTGAGTAATGTGCCAGAAATTATAGATGAGATGAGAAAAAGAATCATTCTTAATGAATCAATACATATAAAACAAACCAATACTGAACCCACTACTAATCTTACTCAATCTCCAACCGAAAAAAATATTACAAAATCACAACCCACAACCGCTACTGAACCTGAAACTATTAAATATCATTATTACTGTATTCATAAAAGACAGAAATCAAGATGTAAAGAGTGTGGCGGAGCACAAATATGTGAACATAAAAGAAATAAAGCTTACTGTAAAGAGTGTGGCGGATCTCAAATATGCGAACATAAAAAACAGAGGGCATATTGTAAAGAGTGTGGAGGACGACAAATATGTGAACATAAAAAACAGAAATCATATTGTAAAGAGTGTAAAGGATCTCAAATATGTGAACATAATAGATTTAAGAAACATTGTAAAGAATGTAATAAAAAAAAAATTAATTAAAAAAAAATGTCTTTTAAAATAAAATAAAAAATAATGAATAAAGAAGATCAACAATATAAAATTATTAAATATAGTAAAAGGGATTTAATAGATCAGTTAAAAAATGGAATAAAAGATATTAATTATATTGCTGTTAATAATGTATTAAATAAATTGAATAAAAAATATGGAGGAGATAAAGTAACTACATTAGAAGAACTTCAAGAAGATATGAAAAAACAAAGGGATAAAGCAGCTAAGACATATGGAATAGAAAACGATCCTAATATAAGCGATGAAGAAATGTTGAAAAAATTATATGGGGAAATGATGAAAAGATAAATAAAAAATGCAGTATATTGATTTGAAGATTTAATATATTAGAAATAATTATGTTATATAACCTAAATAATGGTTACATAACAAAAGAACTGAAAATTTATCTGAATCTTAAGCTAAAAGTTATGGGAGAACCCTTAAGGTCAAGTTTTTCCCATTCATTGTCCAATATGGTTAAATCAAAGTGGTTTATAACGCTATCATATTTTCGAACTGGAATTGTCGGATAATCCTTTGAGGGTATGTTTGCAAGTAGGTGTGATGGTGCGAGTTTCACAAGTTCACCATATTTGGTTTTATTCATATATGAAGACTTATTATCAACTATACTACACATAAGCCTCAGTGGTTCCTTAATCTGTATATTTATAGGGTATAATTTGCCAGGATTTATAACTTCAGGCACCCCTAAACCAATCGACAACCCCCTCGTAAGTTTTATTTTGAAGTTCTTATTGGAATAAAGATAGTCAACAGTATCTGTCTCAATTATTGCTATCTTTGTCTTATCAGTATCATTAAGAAAGATAGACTGAATATCACGCAACAAATATGTGCCGGGTTGTATTATTATTAGAGGTTGATTCTTATCATTAAACAATATCTGTTGATCCTTGAAATTAATCAATCTTTTGGTTTGTATATTACAATCAAGGAGTTGTATCTCCCGAAGATTTTTCAGTGGAGGATCTAAATAAATCCTAGTTTCAGACTCATACATGGTTATGCTCAACATTTTTGTTTGATTACATCATATTCATCTTTAAATTTCCATTGACGTAATCACATTCCTGAGCGACGTTAGAAACCGACCTTTTAAAAGTAAACATAAAATCTACTTTTCGATTTCAAATCCACTTTACATTTTGCTTGTTGCTATGTCGTAAAAGTATGCAATCTATTGTTCTACACGTGAACGCTAATTCACAAACAATGATAATCACGTGAAATAGACATGAACTACCGAAATAGATACCACGCAAATACACTAGAGACAATTATAAATGCTAATATATTATCTTCATGTTGCGTGGTCACGTCCGATCGAGCGAAGCTCTCCCCGGCAGAGCCGGACTTTTCATTTAGAGTTGTGGATTTTGGTTTTGGATTTGTCTCAGCTATATGAGGTAACTTTACCTTTGAAGATCCCATGTTATGACTTATTCCAACCGGTTTTGCTTCAGTGTTTAGGGAATTATTCACCCCAAATTTCATATCATTAGTTGCTTTCATAAGTTTGTTATTATATCCAACCACGCTCTCTGTGTTTATAATCATATTACTTGGCATCAACCACAAACCTGGAGCAATAGCTAAATCAAGCCGTAATTTCGCTTCTTGTACAGCTAATTGATATCTTTGGATAGAACTAGAAATGTCATTCTCAATCACACTACTCTCAAATAAAGCTAAGAATTCTTGTTGCGTCTCGATTGCTCCACCGCCATTACCATAAATAGAGTTTCTAGTGTTAACTTGTGCTCCTAATATACAATAAACAAAAGCCTCCGCGGATCTATTCAATCTACCGAGTCCAGCTTTAGTGAGTCCATGTCCACTTGTAGGAATAAACCAAGCATATTTGAAATCAGCAAAGTCATCATTTTGGATAAATGAAATTAAATTTCCGTCTTCTTTCTTTCCGCCCTCATCAGAGAATTTGCTGCCTTCACCAGGCCATTGATCCGCTTCAACATCATAATTTCTTACTACATGTACATTTTGATATCCTCCGCCTCTTCCATGGAACCCAGAACCATAATCAAGGAATATATCCCCTAAACCCCCGTTTCTTCCACCTTTCCATCTAAAATCAGAATTATTACTAACCCCAAATTCAGCACACAATCGTTGATATGCAACTTTATTATATGGATTATTATTTATCACAAAAGGTTGTTCATCTGGCAAAGGCAGCTTCAATTCATACAATATTCGCCTTATTGTGAAATATATATGAAACTTAATGAAGCTATTCACTACTTTAGGGTAATTTAGACTTTCAAAAGGACTAATCCCACAACCAGATGTTGCGCACCAAACTGCAAAGTTAAGTTGTTGTGGCCAATAATTCATATCTGGTCCATTTAACCATTTTCTACTTTGTTTTCCAAATTTGAATGTTACAACTTGTGATGTAAATATGTTTCTCATTTTTGCTGTGAATTTCTTCGTATTTGAAACGTATATATCTAGAAAGGTTAGCATTTTTGTTATGTCACTTGTAAAGTCATCAAAGTTAATAGCTGGTATAGGATAACTTTGGTTAGTCATGGTTAAACTCTTTGGAAATGAACTCAAGTTCTTCGCTTCACTCAGTCCTAAATCTCGCCATAATAATGTTTTCAAATTATTAGAAAGATTTTCAGTCCATGTTTTCCCAGTAGGATCATCATTAGACATTATTGTTGTTCCATTAACTTTCCACTTAATATATCCTCCAAATGAATCATTCACAAATGTAAATTTATCAAGGTTAACCTTTGGATACCGGGTTTTGAAATCATCTAATAACATCTTATTCTTTGTGTTTCAGATAATCTGGTCTTTAGATCTAGAATAAGATGTAAAGTACTAATTAATTTCTTTTCTAATACCTGCAAAACAATTACATCCCACATCAGTTTTCTCATATGAAATTTTTAATGAGCGGGAGTGGTTAACTCTTTTAATAGATCTGCACGAACTTCTCTTCTTATCTGCGACATGTTTAAGTTTTTTTCTGTATCTCTCCTGAATTTTTGTCTGATTTCTAGTTTTAGTTTTTGAAACTTTTCCAACTCTGCTAAAATTATAGAAAATTCTTGATCGGTTATAACATTATCTTTCAATGCCTTTGAAACCAAGTCGTTAATGGTGTTTAATTTTGATTTCGCTATAGAAACAGTCTGTTCGTGTTTACTAACTTTATTTGAAAGTCTTTTTGATGCTGCACCAAATCCAACAGATACTCCACCACAAATTCCACCAACAACACCCAACGGAACACCAATAATAGCTCCAAAACCGGTAAGAGAAGTTCCAAGTCCGCTTGCGGATAGAATAATTGAAAGCATTCCACTACAAACACTTATTTTTGTAAATATTCCTCTTGCTCTATTGTATTTTTTCCTTACATCTTCATAATGTTTAATTTCTCTATCAAGATTTTGTAATACTTCACTTGATTTTTGTAGTCTGAAATTGACTGGATCTGAATTATTAGGTAATCCAGGATAAATTCTATTGTAGTCTTCCATATTGTATTTTACTGATCAACTTGATATCTTTAAATTTGTTACTTTCTCTTCTTTATGTTTTCAACAAAATACAAAACCACAGCCATTATCAAAAGCCAAGCATTCTTACCTAAAAATCCAATAACCTCGCCTGCTGTTTTGAATAGAAAGCTAACTATTGCACCAACCATTCCAGGCAATATTTCACCCAGTTTCTTACCAATAGCTTTCAACCCATTACCAACACCTTTCCCCAATGTTGATAACCCTTTAGAAAGATTAGAAACTATAACCCCAATAACCAAACCTACAGCACTAATAACAGAAAAGACTGTAAAACCATACTTTTTGAATATGTATTTTATTTTATCTCTTAATCCCATTCTTTTCCAAACTCTTTCTCTCTCATTCTCTAGGTTGGTTATCTCATTTATTTCTTCAGTATTTTCTATACTAAGATTTTCAAGTTCGATTTCTTCTTGTGTGCTTCTATTATTTTTGTTTTCTAGATATTTTTCCCTCTCAATATTTTCACTATGTGCTTCTTTTCTTTTTTCTAATTCATTATCAAATGCTTTAATCTTCTCTTCTGCTGTAGAACCTAAAGCATCTTTTATTGATTTTGGTAATTTTTTGTTTACATAACCATAATCATCAAATAAATAATGCCATTTTATATTTTTTGGATTTTTTCTAGGGATTGCAACCTCAATTTTATCCCATTCATTGAATTTGAAAAGAAAATTAGGTTTTGCATCTGGAAATATTTTTAAAATATAAAACCAGGCTTCATCTTTGTTTCTTTCAATCTCATCTATATCTTCTCCTGCTAATTTTGTATATCCTGATTTGGTTTTAGGTCTAGCCCCCTCCTTCTCATAATCCCTACCGCCAAACAATATTTCTTTTTCTTCATCATAAGGGTTAATTACCCTAGTGGTGGATGATATTGGATCCATTTCCATATTTTCACCATCATCATCATTATCTTTTGGATCATTTAGTTCAGTTGGATCTAAATCTTCTGGTAAATATCCTGCTTCTGCCATGATTTTTTACTCATCAGTAAGAAATCTTTAAACTAATCATATACGATAACCTAAAATAACTTACTTGCTGCATAACCTATCGCCAACATTCCTCCGCCCACATATGCCATTTCACCCGTCTTTTGATTTTCACTGGGTCTATAATAATCAGAGAATTTTGGTTCATGCATTTGGCTATACAATTTCAAAGCTTCATCTGTATTCGAAATATTTTTTGAGGCTTGGTATTTATCATCTTTTTTCTTCATTTTCCAATCAATTAGTTTCTGTCTTTTTTCCTGATATTCAGCATAATCTTTTTGATATTTTTCTAATGCTTTATCGTGTCTTATTTTCTCTGTATCTGTTTTATCACCTGAGAGATATTTTGCAAGATATGATCCACCAACAAATGTTGTTGCATTCAAAATAGCTCCTCCAATCATCATTGCTATTGTTGCCATGTTTCTTCGCTTCGCTCAGGTCTATAAATCCTTAATTTGGTAAAATCTTTTGATCCTCTAAATATGTTTTTAGGTACATACTACCCGATAATACAGCGACCCATTTTGCATAATTTGTAATACTTGAGGATGGATCGTTCATAAATGATTCTTTCATAGCCTTTTTAGCCACATATCCAACTCCAGCCGCTAAACCGATAAGTACTGCAGAATCAGTAACAGTTTTCACAAGTTTGTTTTCGTTTGACATAATTTTTACTACATCAGTAATAACTCTTTAGACCGATTATAACATTCCTATTTTCAGCGGAGTTGGTTGTGGTTGAGTAGGAATATTTGATGGTATTCGTTCCTCCTTTGAACTGGTTCCTCCGCTCGGTCGGTATCTCATAAACATATCAAATGCTGTAAACCCTATTCCTATAATAGATAAAACGGTTGTGAAAGATAATTCTGGAAGCCATGCTTTTGATTCACCATCTTCATTAGTCTCTTCTTCCTGTTTAATTTGCTCCTCGGCACGCTGTGTCTCTCTAGCTAATGCTTCTTTTGCTTTTTTATTATATTCAGCTAATTTCTTACCTGCTGCTACTTTTTTAGGATTTTTAGTTCGTTTTTTTGAAGAATTATCCACAGTTTCTGGTTCTTTAGGGGGATCTCTTGTAATTTGCTCCGCATAGCGGGGAGGGGCTTCACCCCGATCAATAACTTCTTCAGACATTATTTTACATATCATTAAGAAATCTTTAGACCGCTTAGGAATGATATGTAAATAAAATAATAGTATGCTTAGTAAACAGTATCAGTACCGCTAGCATCTTGCTTAGTATCCTGCTCAGTTGTGTTAGCATTATCTATAATTGTCCTTGTAACTTGTTGATTTTTGTTGAATTTTATGTGTTTAACAACCTGGAACAGCCCGCTAGCAAGTGCTGTCAGTCTTCCTGCTTTCAATGCTAAGAGGCCTACAATGTTTGTCAGTTCGCGATTAACCAAATCATCATTCTTCAAATCTGAACAAAGAGCTTCTATATCATCTACAGGAACCATGTGAGAAATGACTTGTGAAACTAATTGAAGAGATGAATCTACCAACCCACTGCTAATTTTCTTACCTAATACTGCTTGATAACGATTAAAATATTTATCAATATCTTTTACTGATAATTTTTTTACATCACCCAGACTCATATCAACTCCTAAATATTCCTTTGTAGTTCCTAGAGATGCGAGAATAGCTAATGATTCTTGTTTAATTTCAATATCATCATTATCTTTTACCTCTGTCTTTTCTCCAATCTTTTCTTCTTCAATATAATCTTCAACGCTTGTCATCTTTTGTGATAATACATGGATTATTTTTAAATCACTTCGCTACGCTCCGTTTGGAATTTCCAAATAACAATTGAATGGGTAACGTAAACATAAACATAGTCTAGAATATTTTTCAGTTTTCAGGAGTTGTACAAATTTTTTACCAGTTTCAGAATCTAAATCACCTCCATAATCTTCGAAAAGCATCTTCATACCTTTCTGTGATGGGTTATGGAAAGTAACAACACAAGCCACATTTTCACGGAAAGGTTTTGCAATTGATGTTAATTGCTGAGTGAGAACCCAAACTGATAATCCGTGATGTCTTCCAGAGAATGCTAAATCTATAAACTTGTTAGACCTTTTCTTCAGATCATTAGATACAGCACAATCATCTAAAATTATTAATGTATTTGTTCCAGAGAATAAAGTTTGACAATCAGTTAACAATTCATTAATCTCATCAATGTTACTAGCATCTGGTGACAATACAAAGAAACGTTTATCTCCTCGAGCAAAATTATGATAAGTTTTATTCTTAGAATAAGTTGGGCATATTAAAACAATGTAATCAAAAATTTTTCGGAATGGTCCTCTTAGCTGATTGATGAGGTACTTTGTTTTTCCACAATTTGTTGGACCGGTTATGATACAATGGAATGGTATTTTTTCTCGTAATTCTTCCATGATTTTTTGTATCATAACATAAGGTTTTTAAATCAGTACTTAATGGAGCGTAAACCTGAATTCATAATCTCCATCATTGCATCAGCTACAACAAACATATGACAGGTTATAGTGCCAGATCCACTTTGTTTTCTTTTAATTTCTAGTTTTACACCATCTTGTGTATTGTTTAATGCTAGACCACCTCCATGAATACCATTATCTGGGTGAGTTCTCATATCAACCCAAAGAGCAAACTTATCAGCATAAAAATCCTTTTCCTTTACCGACTGCCTCCCTTCGTTCAGATCAAAACGTTTCTTTACCGACTCCCACAGATCTGATGGAATCATTCCTTTAGAGTATAATCGATTTGGAACACCATCAACATCTATATTAATCGAGGTTATACCTGGATTGTAAAAATTCTCAGAGTTACGTGCTCCTGCTGCGAATGGTAATGTAAACAAACATAATATCCCTGTCATTGATCTTCTAGGTAAATTAATATGCTGATTTATAACATCATCACCGCCTATGGAAAAGGTAAAAGTTTTGTGGAGAGTAACATTTTCATAAAAGAATCCTTTACCAACCTGATATGTGGCTTGTACCTCACGAGCCAAGTATTCACTTGAAATGGAAGAATATTCTAACTCAAGGTTTTTGATTGAATAAGATGGAGTCTTAGTAGTGTCAGAATAAACAACAATATCATTAATTGGAGCAAGTGTAATCTCAAATATTAGATGATGATCTAGAGCTTTTGGGTAAAAAACTCCATGATCGTTTAGAATAGGGTGATTTAGTGGTATACGATACTTGGTGTTATGTACTGATGCGAGAGTCACTGCCTTAACATCTTGTGTTTTCTTATCACCTGCGTTTGTCCTAAGCTTTCTCATGTTTTCAGAAGAAATACCTTGTTTTAATCTATCTTCGCGTTCTTCGTCTGTTAAGAATAAGTCATGATAGGTTTGAAAAAGATCATATCTTTGAGTATCCTGTAATGTTTCACCACCAAAAAGAACTCTAAGTCTAGATACAAGATTACTACCTACATTATTCACGAGTGTGTTATTAGCGTGCCCATCAACATCCAAGTCAAATAATAGAGACACACTTCCTGGTACAATCACCAAATTCTCAGAAAGTTTTGGAATATTTATATATAATGTTTCTCCGGGGCTAGCTGAGGATGGATTGAGAGTAATTCGATTCATTGTTGATTCTGCTTTCAACCCAAATGGCTCTCTAGGAATTCTGTTTGGATTAATTTTTTCAGATGTCATTGTAATTTATAAGATACTTTGGTTAATCTTTAAATGAGTAACGAAAAGATATCCCAAAGGTTATCAAAAATATATTATTCAACTGAAGGGTATTGGAAAGGATATTCTACAATTAATAAATTAGCTGAAAAGGTGAAAGTAAGTGAAGATGTAGCAAAAAAATGGTTACAAAAACAAGCAATATGGCAAATATATCTACCCGCTCCAAAGTATATTCCTAGACCACATTGGACTGTGGATAAACCTAATCAGATTCACCAAGCAGATTTATTATTTTTACCACATGATAGAGTTGGAAGAAAAACATATAAATACGCATTAGTTGTGGTTGATGTTGCTTCAAGATATAAAGATGCTGAACCATTAACCTCAAAAGAAAGTCGAGAAATTTCAAATGCTTTTGAAAAAATATATTCCAGAAGAATGAAATATCCTAAAACATTAATTGTTGATCCAGGAAGAGAATTTATGGGCGATGTTACAAAACTTATGAATTACCATAATGTAAAAATCCAGAGGAGTGAAGCTGGAAATCACAGAGCTCAAGCATTTGTTGAAAGGGCAAACAAAATATTAGGCGAAAGATTATTTAGTCATCAATATGCACAAGAAATGATAAGTGATGAAAGGTCAAGAGTATGGGTGAAGAGATTACCTGATATTCTAAAAACTTTGAATAATACACCAACTAGAATAACCGGTAAAGAGCCTGATAAAGCTATAAAAATGAAAGAAGTTGATATTGAAACAAAAAGATATCATCGAGTTGTGGGTCTTGATGAGGTAAGATTACCATCTTATGTTAAAGTTAGATATTTATTATCGTCAGGAGAACTTGAAGGTGGAGAAAAAAGGAGAGCAACTGATCCTATTTGGAGTATCAAAATTTATGATATTGCTCGTAGCGTCTTTTCACCTAATCAGCCTGTTTTATATTATTTGTTGGATGGGCCAAGACGTGGGTTTGTAAGGGAAGAATTGCAGGTTATACCCTATGATACTGAACTTCCTCCTGATTCTGGTTTAGTTCGATAATGTCCATAGGCTAAAGTATTTATTCCATCTTTGCAAATTATTCTCTTATCATCATCAGCAGATAATGCAATTTTATTAACAGTTTCAGTATAAACATCATGTAAGCGACTTCTAATTATATTCATCTCTCTCATTTGCGGTTTTCTTGTGAATAAACAATCTTTATAATCATTATTAGTTATTGTATTTTTTACAACTGATTGCTTAATTCCTTTATCCTTTTTTATCTCTTCATTTCTATCTGTTAATATAGAGTATAATTTAGACCTTAGACCTGTAAATTCTTTTATTAGAATTCCACCCATTTCATCTTTGAACATTCCTATTACTTTTTTGTTTACGCCGGTCTCAATTCCTGAAGGATGATCTTTTGGATAATTACTAGTGTCAAACTTTTCTCTAACATCAGGACTTATATCTTTGTAGAAATCTAGAGTTTCTGTTTCATATACAAGAGAATCAGTGTCAGTCATAAGTAATTTAGCCTTATCTCCATATTTCTTTTTAATATAATTATAATGAAATTCATACATTATTGATTTACTTAAATCTAGAATACACATACCTAAGTAAACGGGCTTATTAAATTTTATCTTTTTTCTTTTCATATGAATAGCTGCTAGATTTTTAGAAAAGATAGTACGATGTTGATAATTAGGCTGTTTTATTAGTTTTCTAGCTTCTTTTTTATTTGTAACTAAATGAATGTCCACCCTATTTCTAACATTTTCCATTGTTTTACCAAATACGGAGTTATTCATTAACTTGAAAAAATCCTTTTCAAAATCATTGGTCGCTTTAGCTCTAAGGTTTGTATTTAAGTCAATGTAAGGTTTTAGCCATGCAGACTCTTTGAATTTAATTACCCTATGTATATTTGTTATTTTTAATCCTAAACTTTCATATTCTTTCAAAGTTTCACGGTGAACAACATACTTTTTCTTGTTGTTTAAGTTTGGGATTAATTTATTAACACCATTAACCTTAATTCTCTCAGGAGCTAACGGATAATCATTATGTAAATCATGAAGATGTTCTGGATATTCTAGATCAACCTCAACTACGCATGGAATATCTCTCCAGTTTTTAAACTCTTCCTTATCCATCCATTTAAAACCATTAGTAGGTAGTGGTTTGCTCATTCCTCCTCCATATAAGTTATTTGCATCAAGATAATTAATATATATTGTTGATAGATTTGGATCATATTCTTCCATATATGGGTTATTAGCTTTAGCATATCTTTTTGATATTTGTGATACACCTCCTCTAATACCTTTCTCAAACATAAGTAACATATCAACGTCAGTTAGTAACTCCAATTTCACTTTAGTAAACTTTAACATTGCATCCCAAGATAATCCGGGCGATGTATAATAGTGAGCAGGATCTAAACCATAATTATTCATACAAGAATCTCTAAAATTCTCGAATACGTCCATTAAAAATAATGTGTCGGACAAAAGATATAGATCATGATACTCCCTAAATGTTTTCATATTAAAAGTTTTCCACACATTTTTAGCGTGTTGGTAATCTTCTTCATTTATATCTTCATTATTTAGTTTTGAGTAAAATTCTTTTATTGGCGGAAGTTTAGTTTCGTTTAATTTATCAAGGCTGTCAAAATAGTCATATGGAAATACGCCTTTCCTCAACATTAAATACGTCTTATCTCCAAATACTTTTTTAGTTTCTTTTAATTTATCGTCTTTTGGAGAAAGACATCTACTTTCAACTAATAGACAATTATTACATTTTCCACATCTACCAATACCTTTATACTGAATGATTTTTCCATCTTTTATATATCTCTTAATACAATCTCCTGGTTTGCATGCTGCGCATTTTCCACATTTTGTAAGATTAGCGACTAATTTATCAAGACTTGTTGACATAAATTTAAATGAATCAATGAATCTAATATCCAACCTATCTTCTTTTTCCTTACCTTTTTTATTAATATATTTGTTAAGTACAATTTGTTTTGTAAAAGAAATATATTTTTCCTCATTATTGGGTATACAGTCTACTTTACTTTTTGTTATACCAATATTCTTAATAAAAAGATGGGAATCATATCCTGATAGGTTGTGAAAAATGATTGGTATGAATTTTTTATTCTTGTAATTTAAATTACAATTACTATGTGCTGCTCCTCTATACTTTCCTGTATAATGACAGTGATCTTTTACCTTGTCTTTTTCTAATAATTCTTCTTCACATATATGACAGTGAGTGGCTTTATTATAGTTGAATTTTTCCATTTGTGTCATCCATTTCAATTTCTTGTTAGGCTTAATTTTTTCACAAATTTCTCTAATATCCTTTTCTAATTCAATCATAAATATTTTTCCTACATCTTCGTCTGGAGATTTAGCAGTATATCGTCTGATAGCAATTTCATAATTTTCATCGAAAAACTTTATTATATAACAGAAACCAGTCGGTTTATGCTTTGCATATTTATTTGTAAAACTTTTACTTTTGTCTGGTGAACAAGTATCTATTGACTCCCCACAACACTCAAAGTCGCCATATACAACAAATGGTACTTTCATTTTTTTGTAAAAATTAACAAATTTAAGATATATATGTTTTCCATGTTTATCCACTGGCATTTCATTCCTAACGGCTTCATGTTCTTTACAATATTCAAGATGTTTTTCCAATGTTTCCTCTTTATGTGTATGATAAAGACATCTAGAGCAGAGGTAAATCCTTTCTTTATGTTTAGTAACTTGTGAAACCACCAACCTGCAAAGATTCTTTATCCAACAATAGTGATCTGTTTCACCATTTGATATTAGAAGTAAGTTTATTAAAATCCCTATTTCTTTATCGCTTATTCTTAGAGGATATACTTCCTCATTATCATTATCATACCCATAAACATTAATCCTATAGTGTTGGTTTTGTTTCTCAAACTTACTAATATCTGTCCATTTAGCAGGAAATTCTATTCCTTTCCAGTTAAAATTTTTAGAGTTTTCTATCAATTCTCTATTTACTCTTTGTGGATTTTTCTTTCTTGGATGCGCTGCTTCAGTTACTGACCATTTAAAACATTCATTATCATTCTCATTCTTATGGTTTATAACTGCGCCTTTGTTTGCTAATTTTTCTGGTAGTGGGATATAACTACTTCCAGAAATTGGTTCAAACGGATCAATTTTTATGTCAAAATGATTAACACCATTAAACACCCAACCGCTGCCTTCATTTTTAAAATTTTTAAAAAGTTCAAGTAAATAGGCTGTCATTGTGTCTAATAAACTGGATAAATCTGTTGATACTGTTACAACCTCTGGTTTTTTACTATGAAAAAATGGTTCTGCATCGGCAGCTATTTTTTTTCTAAATAGTGAATCATTATTATCTTCAAACTTTACAAATTTACAGACAAAAATAAATTTCAGCTTTAGAGGTTTCTTTTGCTTATTAATTAAACCAATAACTTTCTGTTTTATTTTTCTGATAAATGTTAATTCATCAAGTCCTAATTCTACAATACGTTTCGGATGCAAATATGCGAGTTCTTTAAAAAATAATCTATCGCTTTTATATGTCTTTCCATGTATTCTATACGTTTTCAGATATTCATCAAGCCCTGTTTCTTGTTCTATTGGATTAAAATCTTCATCATGTTCTTCATATTCAGTGGTATGTTTTTTAAACATTCGGTTAAATCTTTCCTTCAAACTTTCTTTTGGAGCAAAATGTTTTCTTATTTGACTGGTCTTTTCATTCGAATTTTCTTTCTGATTTAAACGTTTAAATATTTTGTTAAACTTTTCCTTCATACTTTCTATTCGTTCGTCTACAATCTTTTTTGAAGGTTCTGGTACATAAGATAGTATCCAATCTGCGAACTCGTTAATATCTTTCATAAATGGTTTGACAACTTTACTTTCCAAATTTTTAATTGGTTTGTTTGTGAGGTTTTGTTTTTTAGGCCTTAGAATTGGGGTATTAATATTAGGTATTGGTTTATCAAGAATAATTCTTTGTCTTTGAATATTACGCATCTCTTCCATAACTTCTGGAATATTACTCAAAGCTTCAATGAGTTCGTCTTTATTCCTCAAATAAGAAAATCCTCTACCAATATGTGTGCGGGCAAGTTCTATTAATTCAACAACTTTTTTCTTTTGCAACTCTTCCATCTACTTTTTTAATAATACTTTGTTTTTTCTTTAAATTACATTTTAAAATACATTTTTAAATTTTTTTTTTTTATTTTCCCTATAAATTTCATTGATAAAATCTTTGATAAAATCCTTGATAAAATTTCCGTATTGATTTATTAAACTATAAATTTCATTGATAAAATTTCTGATAAATCCTTGATAAAATTTTCAATTTTTTATTTGGTAATACATTAAAGGAATAAAATCCTTGTTTAAATCTCTGATAAATCTCTGATAAATTTTTTTTGAATTTTCACATTTTATTTTTACATATTGTGCTGGGGTCCCCACTTCACATCTACTATGCAGCATGTTCTAAGTATCAAAATTAAGCTCACAGCTAGGGATGCATGTTTCATCTCAACTATACCCAACCAAGAATTAGAAAAAAATAATTCTGTTCCATGTCAACAGAATCTCTAACTTCTCTAATGAGGGAGTTTTGTAAGTTTACCAAGCCAGCACATAATTTCAAAACTTTTTCAGTGTAGCATCTCAAGTATGGTGGAATGAAGGTTAGAATCTTGAAATCTTTGATGCGTGCATTTGCCCTTTCCACATGAATTCTGCACCGTGCAATAGTCTTAGTTAGCTTAATTTCACTCTCGTTAAATTTCCCATTATATAAAAATGGGGGAATATTAACAGACACACCATTTGGAACAATATCAGCTATCAAAAAGCCTTTGTCAGCAAGTATCAGATCCCCAGGTTTAAAGTGTTCTAGTACACCAGATTTTTCCACAATGGCTTTATCTGATGTTGAGCCTGGAAACAATTTACTAACATGGGTAATAACAGCATTTGGTGCAACACCAATAAGTGTCTTGAAGGAGTTCATTCCCCTGTATGTTGAGTAAGTCAATTTTTGGTCACTCATTAAACCAGGTGCTGCAATTTCTATATCAGTGCAGTCAATGACCATTTTGCAATGCCCAAACAGTGAAAAAGATTCTGGCATAGAGGTTCTGTTCTTCTCTTTGGATGGCACAGATTGTAAACAGTCTTCATATAGTAGCTTGTATAATACATGAACCAATGTAAGTATTATATTACTGATTGTTGCAGTGCTACAGTGAAAGAGCTCAGCCAAGTGCAGGTTTGTGTAGTTCTGTCGTAACTTCATAAGGGTTATAAAAACTTGATCTTCCAACAGGATCCTTTCAACCCTCCAGCCATAAAAATAGTTAATTTCTGCCGAGAACCGTCTGACATAGTTCACAACAATTGAAAATATTTGCTTGTTTGGTAGTCCTGTTTCCATACATATTACTTCATCTCTTAAAGCCATTACCGAGTATATTTCTCTTTGATATTGTTCATTTGACTTCCTGTCCTGCAATTCCTTTCTCAAGTTTTCCAGTTCGACTTCAAGAAGGACATTTTGCTTAGAGGCATTGCTGGTTTCACACTTTGAGGCTTCCCCACTTGATGAGTACGAATCGTTTAACTGCTTGATTATATCAGAAACCGGAACCGAGTTTTCTGAACTTGTCTTCTTCGTCTTAGCTCGCTTTGGCGTACGTGTTTCAGCATTTGGAAAGAGTTTATCGGCATTTCTTTTAAATATCTCAGGGCCGTTTACTTTCAGTCCTTCACGAAAATGGCAGCTACAAACTCGAGAACTGCTTCCCGGACTTCGGTCTTCTCGTCTATTAAAAGCAGATTCATTTCAAACGAATATTGATACATATTAAAAACCGTTGTTTTAAAGAGTAACTGATGAGGGATATCGAAGATTAAGAACAATAAGAAGAATTCAAAGAGTCAGAGTTCAATTGTTCGAGTCATCACGCCACTACCTAGCGCCGGTATTTCTAGCGTGTTTTACCTTACCTTAGGAGCTTTTTCCACCAATTGAACTCCACAGGATCCTTCGGAAACCTAAAAAATTTACATGTCTCCCTTTCTGATTGATGATTACAATCTGGGGCAAAACATTGAACCATTTTCGACTTGTCCACGTTACGTTACCCAAAGAGAGACGCTATGTTGATCTCTTGTTTAGAACCAGCCAAAATGCTTCCATGGTAACGTGACGTCAGCGCTTCGGTACTCTATATTATACCCCGTTCTAGAAAACGCCTCTGAAATGGATACCCCGTTCTAAATCAGGAGCTTCAAAATCACGACCCCGTTGGGCGGCACATACCCGTATAGGTAATGTATGGGAGTACATGGGAGTGGTTAGGGTTAGCACGTCTGTGGCAAAATGAGGCGAGGGTTGGGTTAAAGTTAGGACTAGGGTTAGGGTTAGAACGTCTGTTGCAAAGAAGGCCAAACACTTCGTTATTTATACATGAAGCTTAGTTTTAGAATACGTTGACATTTTATGAGGCATACATGAGAAATCAGATTTGGGGTTGGGTTAAAGTTAGGTTGTGACTAGAATGGATACTTGAAAATAATGAGACATTTCGCGACACATACAACAAAGGTTATCTCAAGATAGTGGTATTGTGGGGATAGTTTCTAAAGAAACTGGTGCTGCGTCGGTGGGAAATTGAAACACAAGAAATTGGGTAAATCAAACGAGTTGATTAAGTAAGTTATACCACCGTAAGGTAAAAGGGAGGTGCTGACGTTTCGAGCGTTAGCCCTTCGTCGGAGCTCCGACGAAGGGCTAACGCTCGAAACGTCAGCACCTTCCTTTTACCTTACAGTGGTATAACTTACTTAATCAACTCGTTTGATTTACCCAATTTCTTGTATCTCAAGATAGGGCGAGACATTGATATGGCGTCACCATAATAATTTGTATGAAAGCTAACCATTTCGAGTCGATACTAAAACCCTGATCAGTATAGATCAGTGTGTAACCCAGCAGTTATTCTCTCCGTAAACAGTTTTGTTTATCTAGCAAAGCTGGTCATGCGATCAACAGACATGTAACATGACCAAAATATATGTCTCGCCTTATTTTGTGATAACCTTTGTTGTATATGTATCACAAAATGTCTTTATATTGAAGTATCTATTCCAGTCACAACCGTTAAAGTTAGGGTTGGGATTAGCAGGGTTGGGATCTGTGGCAAAATGTGGCGGAGAGGAATACTACACCACGCCTCAATTCGTTTGTTTGAAACAATTTAATACATGAAACTGCATTCCTGCTCAATCATCTTGTGCATTTCCCTTAAAGAATCTTTGTACTGTTGTAACGTGACCATTCTCTGTTCTGAGATCAGCCCTTATAAACCTTGCAGTAGTATAGGTGGAGTCAATCAAATACCACCTACTATAGAAACCGTTTTTCAGCGTGGAAAGGCCCCCAAGTATAAAAGGAAGAGGTTTCAATTTGTGTTGTTTATGAGACCCGAAGATTTTCCGAGCGTTTTCCGAAAGTTAATGAGCTATTTCAATTTAGACAAATATGCATACTATAAATCTTCGGAAAAACGTTGGCGCGCGTTTTTGAAAAGCGAAGTTTAGCGAAAATGGAAAACAATGAAAACTGGTTGGAGTGTGACGAGGTGTTCGACGAGAACGAGGAGGATCCTTTTGATCCAACCCCTAGTGATCGAGAGGAGGAACAGGGCTGCGAAGAGCCAATTGATGAGTGGGAAATATTTACCCGTCAACTAGAGAAGCTACCTCCTTTGATTCAGGATCTTATAGATGCGACGGAC
The DNA here is from genome assembly GCA_949710005.1 of Ricordea florida. Taxonomy (NCBI): domain Eukaryota; kingdom Metazoa; phylum Cnidaria; class Anthozoa; order Corallimorpharia; family Ricordeidae; genus Ricordea; species Ricordea florida. The sequence goes on along the minus strand of OX453277.1, from coordinate 837,562 downwards.
ATCGCTGTATGGGGTGTTAGCGGAGGGTCCACGAGGCTAACTTAACGAGCCGGTTTAAATTTCCTGCCCACTTTTTTCGGGCCACTAATTATAGAATAAGGTCATTAATATGGATGCAATGGTTGTTGAAAGCTTGGAGCACCTCTTGCAGTTAAAAGACTTAGCAGCCTCTTTCTTAGAAGACACTCCAGATCAGTTCGGTGTTCTCAGAGGGGGGCCCCTAAAAGGAATCGAGGGTCTGCTTCAAGGTAACCCCGAGCTTTGCCAGCGTGTGGTTTCGGGTGAGTTTGATCATCTTACATGGGGACCTCCAATTGAGAGGCGAAAAGAGGGGTATAGACCAAGACCAATATCAAAAAGTAAAAGGTTGGCGTTGAACAAATTGTTGATGAAAGAGTTCGGGCTTGATTTATTCGAAAGAAAATCGATAGTAAACCTTGTGAATCGTATTGAGGACAACTTGAGTTTTGTCTCAGACTACCGCCGGCTTCCAAAGCTGATATGGTTGTTGAAAGTAATCTTCGAACTCCGAGAGGACCACGAAAGAGCCGCCAGGTGCGACATTTCACACATTCGACCGACGACGCTTCGAAAATACGATGCTTTATGGATCAAGCTGAAGTCATCGCTCAACATGGAAATAAAAGCCTAGATTCAAGCGAGTTTTTCGCGCATCTCTGCGACCAGTTCGCTGCGAATCTCGGCCCGCAGCTTTGTCAGATCGAGGTCTTCGTTTTTTGTCACAGCTTTTTGTTTAATCTCGCGCTTGAGTGTTTCATATTTTTCAACCTCGGAGAGAATGAGTTGAAATTCCGTAGCGCTGATTTGGTTATCCTGTAAGGCTTTCGAGACCAGGTCGTTGATGGTACTCAACTTCGTCTCACCAATCGTGACGGTTCGCTCATGCTTGGAGATCTTTACGGCGATCCGTTTACTGACCCGGACCATCGAGGCTGACACGATTCCGAAGATGCCACCAATAGCACCCAGTGGAACCCCAACGACAATCCCAAGGCCGGTCAAAGAGGCGGCTAGGCCCGAAGCCGAAAGTATAACGCTCAGACTTCCAGCGGTTAAAGCTACCCCGTTTAGAATTGTCCGAGAGCGGGTATATTTTTTCCGAACCCCCTCGTAATGGGCGATACTGTTTTTTAGGGCGGTCTGAATGTCACAAATCTTTTGAAGCCGAAACGAATGCCCCTCATCGTTGGGGGCGGTGGGAACCTTTGGGTACAAACAATCAGATTCCATACCCCTATATACAGAGTTCTAACAAAACTTCAACCTTGGTCGACGGCACCGTCCAAACTCGAAAGAGATTTCTTTTTGTGGGGTCGACGGGGAGATAAAACGGTCGCAAATGCCACACCGAAGGACCTTGAAGCTTCAGCGGTTCGACCTTCGCCAGGAGATAGGAGGGCTTGCCATCCTCATACGAATTGTTGGGGGTCACCAAATCGCAGTAGATTGAAACAGAGGGCGGCCCCCATTGTACAGGAACATGAATCAGAACGCGCGGGACTTCGGATATCCCCAACAAGTCGGCTAGCTTGTGGTCTAGGATCACCTGTACTTTCGAGAAGAAATACACTCCAGTAGCGGTTATCCGAAGTTCACAAGTGCCCGCGGCGACATCCTTTCCATGTCCATAGACAATTGCCTGTTGTAGACAGTGGAGATTGTACTCCCCCTTCGGAATGGAGACCAGAATGTCCCCTTTCGCTTTCCTGATCGTGGTAAAATCGGCTTTTCCTTCGCGAATGAGGTTCAATTTGTCCCATGAGTTGAGAGCGAAGAAATATATATCCATCGTTTTAAGTACTGTGAGCGTTATTTCAGGGATCTTCACGGTTCGAGCTGCGACACTCGAGAGCTCACCATCGACCGGAGGGTGAAGTTCGTTTACACCCTCACTTGCCAATATGCTGAGGGACATTTTATTTACCTGCGTATATATACACAATGGATCAATCCCACGAAATAGATCTTTGGTCTGTTCTAAAAACAGCGTTTCCAAAAAAGGCTGCAGAATTCGGTAAAACCTTAGAAAAAATTAAATTTCCTAAACAGAGCAATTTTCCACAAGCTCTCCTTCTCCGCAGCCCGGACAAATACCCCGTGCCGGCCGTTTCGTTCGCTGAAACAGGCTCTGAAATCACACCGCTGCTTCGAGAGCTCGAGATCTTTGTTGATCCTAAAATCTCTTTCCAAGCAGGAGTCCGAGACATCTGGAAGGAAACGACCATCACACATCGCTCGGCAAAGGAGTCTCTCCGCTGGCTTTCTTCTCCGAAGTACGAATATTGGCCTCAACAGCTGAACTTCGCCACATGGTGCGCAACTTCGGGGTGTGGGGTGTCGATTACCGACCCGACCAATAAAACCTTCCCGCCCATAGTTCAGGGGCTGCTTCGCTTCCACGTATACTTCACCGTCCGCCATATCCTATTCGAGCTCGGCTGTCCCCTCCCCGGAGACAAGGCGTTCCAAAAAACAAACAACCCACTTCGCAAGTCCGCCTTTGAAAGCCTCTGCATCGAATTCGGACTACCTAGAGCCCCCGACTTTCGTTGGAAGGGCGGACGAAACCACGGTCTTGGAGACGTGTTTATAACTTACCCAAGCGAGGGTCCAAAGAACTTGCACGTCATCCGTGGCTATGACACCGAAGCAAACACATGGCCTGATAGCCTGAATCTCTTCTCAGATGAGGGTGGGAAAAAGAATCAAGGTAATCTGTTGGCCTTTATCCGAAACGATGTCCACGGCGGATCGCAATACAGCTGGTTTTCACCGAAAAAGGGTGAAGGTCTGACGGAGGCTGGCATGGGGCGTCTCAATCGTAGTATCGAGGCTTTAGTTTATTGTGTTCTTGGCTCGCAAGTCAAAACCCGATCTACTATCGTGGGGGCGAGCGGCAGTGCTGTTGAGACCCGCCAAACGTTTAGACAACTTCTAGAGGAGACAATCGTAGTAAACGATATCTCCACCGGCATCCAGAACTATCAAAGGGCTTTGTCCGACGCCCGAGCGCAGCTAAATCTGGCCGTCGCCCCAGGGCTCTGGTTGCTCCCCAGCCGCCTTGTTATTAATTCAGAAAGCGTTCTTGGGTACAACAATGAGCTCCAGAAAGCGACCAGTGATATGACTTTCGGGGTCAATCCTAACGTAAACGAGAGGACACATAAGCGCACGCCGAAAATAAAAGCCACACTCCCCCTTGTCCCGAAAACAACACCGAAAACAAAAGCCCCAGTCGCACTTGTCCCGAAAACAACACCGAAAACTAAAGCCCCCGTCGCGCCATCCGCGCACGAGAGAAATTTAGCTGCAGTCACTGTTTTGGCCGCAGGGGCGACTTGGTGGTTGTTTAGGTAGACTTCTTCTTGTAGCGCTCGATGAGAAACACGACCACGGCTACGATCAAGAGCCAGGCGTTTTTGGCTAAGAAACCAACAACTTCTCCAGCCGTGCGGAAGAGGAATGAGACAATGGCGCCTATGGCTCCAGGAAGGAGGTCCCCGATCTTTTTTCCGATGGCCTTCAGTCCCCGCCCTACCCCTTGCGCTACGCCGGCGAGCCCCCGCTGTAAAGCCCCCAAGATAACCCCAATGACCGTTCCAGCCGCTACGAGAACCCCCAGGACCCCTACTCCGTATTTCTTGAAAATAGCCCGAACGCGGTCCCGCAGAGACATTCGCTCTTCAACGGCTTCACTTTCTCGCTCGAGTTCTTGAATCTCTTCCTCGCGCGCCGCAATCCGCGCCTCAGCGGCACGCCTATCTTCCGGTGAAGTATCGGTGGCGTCTCTTATCTCCTTGTCCTGTAGGTTTTGCTGCTCGAGCTCCTGAGTTCTGGCGTTATTCCGTTCCAAGATCTCGTCCGTGGATGGACCTAGACGTTCTTTCAATTCTTTAGAGAAGTTCTTCGTTAAACTTCCATCCAAGGTTTTCAGTGGGCGCCACGTCGCGTTTTCGTCCAACCCATCACGAATCATAGTACGACCATCGCGCACGCCGATATCGACTCCGTCAAGGTAGGGAAACTCGCTCTCCACCTCGAGCTTCGCATCTTCCAGCATTCTTTGTAGGATTGGCTTCCCAGTAACAGGGTTGGTCACCATCTTCGTTTTTGGTCGTGCCCCCTGCAACAACATTGTATCAACAGGGACGGTCGAAAACGATGTTTCTGCTGTGGCAGGCTCACGGGGACGACCTCGCGGTCTTAGGTCATACATCCCGAATTGTTCTCCACCCTCCGGCAGATCAGCGGGTTCGAAGCTGGGGTTAACCCTCCCACCTTCAGCGCCGGCGGGCTCGGGATCGTCGGGGTCGTCATCGGGGGACATCAAAGGGGTCATCTCATCAGGGTCGATATCCATGTTTTGTTTCTGCCTATACATACAAGAAAAGTAAAATGGCGTACATCTCCAAGAAGCTTGACCCAAGGGAGGAGCCGCGCGCTCTCATGGCCGCAAAAGGAAAGCGCGTCACCCACCGCTTGACCTTTAACCCGAGCTCGGCGATCCACAAAGAGACTCTTTACGTTGACATTCCCAGACTTCCAGTCGACACCGTCCTAGTCCCAGACACCCTAGCCCTTGTAGGCGAGGTGTCGTTAGGGGGATCGACGAAGCACGCCAACAATCGCGTTGTCGACAACCTGGGGCGCTGTTTGATTCGGCGACGGGTCGTCAAAATGGGCGATAAAACCCTAGAGGACTTGGAGCGAGCTGACCTTGTTGGAGCGTTCTCCGACCTGTGGCTTCCCACCGAAGAGCGAGCTAAACGTATCGAGCAAGGGATCCAGACAACCGCGGTCAATAAAATCCGCTCAGAGGCCGGAGACAAAGGCGATGTGGCAGGGGACGTAGCAATTGCCAAGGCCTTCCAAAAGTATCGGCTACCCCTTGATTTCGAGCTCTTGCGCACCCACGGCGTTCTCCATACGGCGAGTCTTCCACCAATTAGGTTGGAGCTCACCCTCGCCGCCGACAAAGATGTCATCGTAAGCTCGGATCCGACCAAGATTGGGAGCTACACACTAAAAAACATAGAACTGGTGTATCAGGCGATTGAGTCCCCCGGTTACGCGCAGCACGTCCCGAGCGTGGTTCTTTACAACCACATCTCGCACTACAAAGTGATCTCCTTTGCGAAGGCCGCCGAGACAATTCTCACGGACAACATCCCCGTGCAACTCAAAAGCTTTGTGGGTGTCCTGTTCCTGCTCGTCGACCCGTTCCCCGCGGGAGGACGACACAGCGAAGCCTTCCCGAATCCGGGGGTAACAAAGGTTGAGTTCGACTTAAACGGCGTCCCCAACACGCTGTACCCCAGCGGCATGCTCCCCGCAGATATTTGGGAGACGGCGCGAGCCGGAGCAGAATGGTTGGTGCATCCCCCAGCTCCACTCTCGGTGGTCACCCCTACTGGGTTCTTCCATGACAAATACGGGATCTTCATCGATCTCCGCATGGCACGCGACCACCTTGTGCACGGCGACGGACAAGCAGCTCTCGGTCCGGGAAAAAATCTTTAGTTCCGGATCTATCGAAAGACCGGCGGCGGTGGTAATGCCAACTGCCACGTCTTCCTCCTAGGCGACGCAGCATTCGACCTTGGAAGTCAAGTCGCCTACTATTAATCACCGCCCCTATATAGACTAGATGGAATGTCTCACCGATTTGATACCCGGCCACCTTCTTATCGTTGGCCCAACGGCGTCCGGGAAGTCGAGACTGGTCTTCGAAGCTCTCCGCGGTCCTTTTCGTGGGAAGTTCCACGTCGTGTGTTTGATTTGCCCCACCTACGCTCACAACAAAACATATCGGGGATTTGCCCTGAAGGACCCCGGCTTCGTCGCCCTGGCGCCATCGAACGCGGGCGGTGAAATTGAGAAGTGCCTCCGGTTGGCGGTCGCGGTCTTCGAAGGACGTGGCCAGGTGTTGCTTATTCTTGACGACTGCGCCGCCAGTGAGGACGTAAAAAGACATCGCAGCGCTTTGATCGAGCTGGCTTTCTCTGGCAGGCACAAGAATTTTTCAGTGTGGCTTTTGACCCAACAATACACGAGCGTGGCAAAAGCGTTCCGGGAGAATGTAGCCGCGACGTTGACGTTTTACAGCCCGAGCCAGCTCGACGGGAAAACGCTTTGGGAGAACTACGGGGTGGGACACTCGAAGGAGGAGCGGCACCAAATGCTATCCGCGCTCAAGGAGCATCCGTACGCCAGACTTTACTTCCGTCTCCGCCATCCATTCGATATCGTGTTGGAAATCCCAGCCCCCAGCAAAATTGTTTCGGCGGATATATAGTCATGGATGACACCGTGCTGGATGAAATTCTCCGCGAAGAAGGGATATGTCCCAGCGAGCCTCCCGTAGACGATGCTCGGGACGAACGGGAGGCGCTGGCTATTCTCGCGGCCGCGGGCAATACCAAGGAGTACTTGGGGAAGGAGTTGTCGCTGGGCGACGTCCACAAGCTCTCGAGGAAGGAGGTTGCTTCGCTCTATCTTCGTTACCAGGTGACCCTCGGAAAGCAGGTCGAGCACAGTCTCTCTAGCGGGGTTTTGAAGGTCGCGTGCAAGGCGGTCGGCCATTTGTTGGGAGCAGTAGGGAAAAAACTGGATTCCGAGCAGGCACTGTTAACAGACCTCCAGCAGGATGCTCTGATCCGACGTGAGTTGAGCTACGGAGCTGGCTGGATCGCTGTCAACGGAGGTCGGTTGGTGGCGCTAGTGGCTGCACTGGCTCATGTAGGTTGCCACACAGAGTCTTCGACGGCCGCAGGCCCAGATGCAGAGTCTTCGACGGATCGCTAGGGTCTCGCTGGCAATTTTTTGGTGTTTGTATAGTATACGAGCCCTGTCTGAAAGTGATGGAAGAAGAAGATCGTATTACAGCGCCGGCCGCTCCCGTAGCTCCGAATAAGCAGAAGGATCCTAAGAAGGTCGCGGCTGGCCGAGCCCTCGCGGCTAGGAACAAAGAAGCTCGACAAGCTCTGGCTCGAGAGCGGGCTCGCGAGAGCCACGACGAACCACACCGAGCTACGACAAGATGGAATTGGGGGCTGCTGATTGCCGCAGGGAGCCTCTTCGCCAGTCTGTATAGTCTGTATCTAGTGCATCTCAAGCAACCGCAGCAGCAGCAGCCAAAGCTTACTCACCCGCCACCCGAGCCTGCGCGGCCTCGCGAAATTATGGAATAGACTTTTGTATTGTATAGACGCTTTTCCATGGACAACAAAGTCGTAAACACTGTGGAAGAAGCGGCAACTCTGACAGGCATTGCTGCTGGTATTGGTTGGGTGGGGAAAAAGGTTCTCAAAACGCCTATGATCTCGGACCCTTCCTCGTCGATTGAAAACTACGCGAAGTGGGTTGCAGTTCTCTCGGGAGCCGTCGCAGCTAGGCAATACTTAGTCGATAAAAAGATAATCCCAACTGAGTAGAGATGGCAACCATAGCGTTGATGCTTGGTGGGGCTATCCTGAACGCTACGGCCTTCGTAGGTGGGTCGTATCTCGCACGGGCGATTTCTGGGAAAGGTCCCGATGCAATGGCGGCTGAGCGTAAGCCTCACGACAAAGCTTTGGAAAAGTTCCAGGCTGACTGGGCTGCCTTTCAGAAACGCCGCGAGAATCTGGCTGATTGGGAAGCAGAGCAGGAACGACTGCGAAATCGCGCTGACCAAGACACAGCTGCAACTAACCGCGCTCTCGACTTGTACGCTAAAACCCATCCTCGTCCCACAGCGGTTGATGACCACGACGCCCCGCAATGGAGCGATTATTACCGTCCTTCGAGTTCCCAACGAACAGGTGAACTAGCCTATGTAGGAGGTGGGATGCTCGCCATTGGGTATGCTGCTAGCCGATTGTTGTGAGACACAATAGCTTTTTTTCGCGATGGAACTATAGACCAATGGAAAAGCAGCTGTCTGATATCTACTACAGTCCCCAGGGGTATTGGAAGGGGTTCGCTGCCTCGAAGAAGTTGGCAGACGCAGCTGGCGTCTCTGAAGATGCCGCCCTGGCGTGGCTAAAAAAACAGGCAATGTGGCAGATCTACCTCCCGCCCCCGCAACACATACCAAGACCGAAGTTCAATGTCTCAACACCAAACGAGGTTCATCAGGCCGATCTTCTATTTCTACCTCATGACCGCCCGGGACGTGGGCGGAAGCTTTACAAATATGCGCTCACTGTGGTCGATGTTGCCTCGCGCTACAAGGAGGCTGAGCCGTTGGCTTCAAAGGAAGCGAGAGAAGTCGCGGGAGCGTTGGAGCGCATCTACAATCGAAGCCCTTTGTCCTGGCCCAATCTACTCCAGGTCGATCCAGGAAAAGAGTTCATGGGAGCTGTCTTACCTCTACTAGCTCGCCACAATACCGAAGTTCGGCGTGGCCGCGTGGATATCCACCGAGACCAAGCGATCGTTGAGAGGTTCAACAGGACTCTAGCCGAGTGGTTGTTCGGTTACCAGTACGCCCAGGAGATGCTTCTTCCCGAAGGAGAAAGATCGGTTGATTGGGTGACTCGGCTGCCTGCTGTTGTCGCGGCTTTGAACAACGAACCGACGCGGTTGATCGGAAAAAAACCGCAGGATGCCATCGAAGCCAAATCGGTGGCGCAAAGCAGGTCCTCCTCTGTTTTACCGGGGAGAGCGGTTGGTTTGGAGGAGGAGAGACTTTCGTCTGACGCCGATTTACGGTATTTATACCAGCTGGGTGAGCAGGAGGGTGGGCGAAGACGCGCAACGGACCCAATTTGGAGCCTCGAGGTGTACGAACAGGCGCGTGCGGAGATTCGACCAGGCGAACCTGTGGTCTACTTTCTCAGAGACGGGCCAAAACGAGGCTTCGTCCGCGAAGAGCTGCAGGTAGTGCCGTGGAATACAGAATTACCTCCTGAAGGTGTACTCAAGGGGTTCGGTGTGAATCCCGTCGGGTAGAACTCGTCTCTTGTCGTAGTAGGCGGAAAGCCCGAGTTTCTCCTGGTAGTACGTTGTCATCTTTCCGTGGTCCATTCGGAATCCCCGGTTTTCTGCCAGGTCGAGCGCTCCATCGAGGGTTGCTTTGTAGCGGGCCCAGGTCAAATCGTTGTGGACTTTGGACATCCCCTTCGCCGAGGTTTTGTTTTTGCCCTCGCCATTGTCGACGTAGTACGCCTTGCTGCAGAGAGCTATCGCACGTGTACCCTCGAACTCGAGTTTGAACAGGCCCGGCGTCCGGCCGCTCCCTTTGTCCCACGCGAGCCATTGCTTTTTGCAACCCTCGAACTCTTCGCGGAGCTCGGGGCGGACGACGTCGTCCAGGTTTTTCCCGGCGATGCCCATGTACAGGCTATCGGTATCCATCTGGATCAGCTCGAAGGATCTTCTATCGACGAAATGATCCAGGAAGTCGTAATAGAATTCGAGCATCCGCAGTTTCGCAATCTGGTAGACCGTGATCCCGATTTGGAACGGGCGGGTGATCTCGATCTTCTGCTTCCTCCTGTTTATTTCGTAGGCGGAACCGATTTCGTCTAGGTCCTCGAACCAGGAGGAGCGAAGTGCGCGATCGACTACAGCTTCATCCTTTGTGTACGACACCTCCGTCTGCCGCTCCAGCGCCTCGATGAATTTACCGTAGCAGCTATTCCCTAGTAGTTTGAAGAGATCGGCCAGGAGGGCTTTCTCTTTTACCACATCGCCTTGTCGCCGAGCCTCTGTTACTTGGACGACGAACCATCCGAAGATCTTTTGCGGTTTGTAGTTGATCGTCCGGTACACCGCGGTGATAACTAAACCGTGGGCGAGGTACCAGCGGAGCAGAGGGGCGTACAACAGAATCTTCTTGGCCCATAGGGCCCCGACAAGTTTCGGATCTGTTGAGCGGGTTCGTCCCATTCGCTCGAGATAGTCCAGCATCTCTTGGGGAACCGCTTCGATGGGGATCTCCTTGCTGTAGAAGAGCGGGGGCATTTCTTCGAACTTTGGCCAGAGGTGTTCGGGGACCTCGATGTCAACCTCGGCGAACCCGAACCACCTTCCTTCTCGTAGAGCCTCCACAAATCCGTCGACATCGTCCGGACTACTGTAGTGGTTCACCGTTCCCTTCCCACAGGGCATAGGGGCTGCCATGGTAGAGAGGTAGAGCGCGTTGGCGTCGTAGCCGAGGACACGTTGACAGAGCAGGGCATCCGCGTACTGGTGGGAACGGATCTGCGAGACTCCCGCTTCGTGATATCTTGTGAATACGATCGAGGGACCCCCAGTGACGCTCGCTTTGAGCATGTCGTACGCTTCTTTGTTGGGGGCGTACAGCTCCGGCGCCTCGGGTCCTTTCAGCGTCCCGCGGAGGACGAACCTCATCGAGACCCCGTGTAGGCTTACCGCGTCTTTGAATATGTCGATTCCGTAAACGGTGTAGAAGTCGCGCATCTTTTGTAGGGCTTCGACGAAAGGCCCCACATCGAGATTGTTGTAGTAGCGGAGCCAGTCCGCGAAGGTCCGGAACCCCCTCTCGCGGAACAGATTCTGGCACGTGCGATATTCCGACAACGAAAGGGGGAAGGAAGCTTTCAACTTCTAATACCAGTTGGGGTAGTCGGGAAGGCCGGGGAAGTCAAGCTTCTCTGGATTGTCAAACCACTCATAGGGAAACCAGGACTTGGTGTGGGTGCACCCATACGCTTTGACCCAGGCGTCGTAGGTTTTGCCGGGGCCGATGTAGTTCAAGACGTCCAGGAATTTGAAGTCCGGAGTCGTAATAAACATGATTTGGTTAGCCTTACAACCAACTTTGATGGTCTGGTCGGTCGTCTGGCAAAGCCTCTCGACGAAGTAGTTCCGGATCAAGTTCAAGTCGTACTTCCCCGAATTGAACCCGAGCACGGGGACTTGGTCGCACCACTCTTCGATCGCTTGTCGATACTTTTTGGGTAAGAGCTCGTTACTGTCTGGTAGGAACTGACGGCGAACATCTGCGCGCAAGCGCTGGGCTCTCCGTTCTAGTGCTCGAATGAATTCCTCGACGAGCAACTTCGGGTCTCGAATGCATAGATGCTCGGGGGCTGGATCCAGCGTGTCCGCTATCGACACAGAGATCGGCACGTGGGCCCCTTCTAGGGTCAAATCCTGGGTGGGCTGGCGTCTGCTGGACTTGTCAAGATAACTCTCGAAGTCGTACACGATCGCGTGGGGATACGTTTCGGTTTTTTGATCGGGGATGCGCTCGTTGCGCCAAGGCGCTGGACGCTCGTGCTGCCACCGGACTACAAGCTGATACCCGGCCGCTCGGATCTTAGCTTCACGCGCAAGCGTCTGTTGGTATGCCATTTCACGCGTAACAGAGCTGCCCTTTTTCTTGGTGAGATTCAGAAGTAGCTCCCTCCGTTGCCTCGCCGTTGGGAAACAAACTTTGCATCCATGCCAGAGGCAACCATTGTATTGGAAGACAGTCTTGGAGATGGGATCATACCCGTCTACTTGGCTATCTTCTATCATTCGCTCGCCTCCATGACCACATAGTTGGTGGTGGATGTGTATCCCTCGGGTTCGGGCTTCATGCTCGAGCCACTGTACTGCTTGGATGCTATCCCATTTCTGTGGATAGAAAGCCTTCTCATAGACCGACGGGGGAGCTTCCACTTTCTCTCCTCGGCAGACAACTTTCGTCTCACCTTGGAGGCAACGGTCTGCATGTCGAAGGAGGTTGCAGGACTTTGTAAACCGCGCATTGCAGTTCCCACACACGTATGCATGCGCGAGTATCTTGATATCGCGAATCAGAAACGCGTGGTTCTCGTAGACACCGATCGTCATTGGTGGGGTGCCTACTTTTTCGTAGTGCGCTGGTTGTCTCCGAAGAAGCCAGTCTCCACCTTCTGTTGGTTCGTATACCCGGATCCCGATCCGGAGGTGAGCCTCTACTTTCCGAAGGTCGTCCAGGTGTGTACCTAGGATGTCTGGCGTTTTGAATAACTCTGTCGCAAGAGCTCGGGCTTGGACGGTGCAACGATCTGCGCGCGCACCTCGATGAACGGCGATACACCGAAAGAGGCAGAGGTTATCTCCATACGTGTCCAAGGAATACATCCCAGGCTTTCTTCTGAGCCAGCTGGGTAATGGTCCTGTCCCCAACAGAGGCGCCTGCCGATCTACTACAACTCTTACTTCCACAGAGATTAAGCGGATGAAGACCCACTTGGTGTTAGGTCGGTTGATTTGGTCACCACTCAAGCGCTTCTCGTCTTCCGCCTGCACCCAGTCTCTAGCTTCCGTCTCGAGCCGCTGGATCCAAGGACTGCCTTTTACGGTTTTGTGATACAGCATAATTCCACCTGTTTCGAGGTTCTTTAACCGATAGGTATAGCTGTAGCGTAGATAGAAACTGAAGTCGACCCGTGCTCGTAACTTATCCATGATCCGATCCACGAGAGGGTCAGCCACGCCTCGATAGAAAGTCCATTTCCAGAAGCGTCGACCAGCTTCCTCTCCTTCTCTTTCTCCATCCAAATCTTCGAGTATACGTGCCCCCTCTCGCACGATAGAGCGCGCTAGGGATTCGTTTCGTCGGTTTTGGATCTTTTGGAGGACCTCTAGCCTCTGGATGGGGGTAGTCCTCTTTCGGACACCCTCTGCGAGGAGAGCAATGTCGACCTCTCCTGCGATTTGACGAAGTTCGCGAGCCCGCTGCCACTTCTTGTGGGGGTTCTCTACATCGCCTCTGATAGCAGGGTATCTTCCCGTCTGTATCGCTCGCCGGAGTCTTTTCTTCCATTCCGCGGCGCGAGCCTCCCCGATTGCCCGGAGGAGGTCATCTTTTCTCTTATACTTCGAGCGGTCGGGTAACTCGTAGCTTCTCACCAAAGAGCGTAATACTTTGACCGTGGGCATTTCTATATAACAGCGAATATAATATTTCTCTAATTGGATGTTCCCTCGCCCGTCTGGTCACCGGAGTTTTTCTTTTCTCGAACTCACCACTCTCTAAATGGTGCGCCAACGTTTTTCCGAAGATTTATAGTATGCATATTTGTCTAAATTGAAATAGCTCATTAACTTTCGGAAAACGCTCGGAAAATCTTCGGGTCTCATAAACAACACAAATTGAAACCTCTTCCTTTTATACTTGGGGGCCTTTCCACGCTGAAAAACGGTTTCTATAGTAGGTGGTATTTGATTGACTCCACCTATACTACTCTTGCTGTCCCTCCAAGTTGCCACATACAGTCGACAAGGTAGTGACAAATAACAGAAGAATCATTGTTAGTGGGACCAACTTCAAGCCATAAAATTCTATGACAAAATGCGTCGATGTCTCCGTGGATCGGCAAAAGCCAAAGGCGCTTCTATAATTTCAGGGGCACCCATCGGAGGTGTTCCGCAAAAAAGGTGTTCCGCAGTACACATTCAGCTGGCTGGGAAATTTTTAATTGCTAGTGGCTTCTGCTGGGAATTACTGACTTTTTCAAGCATTGCAAGCCGAGCTGGCTGGGAAATACTTACTTTTTTTCTAGCATTTCCAGCCGAACAGAAGGAGCTGGCTAAAGGAACACTGGAGACTGATGGCGAGTGAAAATGAACCCCTCCACCACTCCCTCGGTGGTAACAAAGTAATGACCGCTGGCTAAAGTTATCGCGTTTGCGGAAAAAACGGTTTTCAGTTGGTTGCTTCTGTCTTCATACGCGCGGGATTATGCAAGATCCAACGACATTTTGAGCGAATATATTTTGCATCTTCCTCATTTACATGTAAGATTAATTTCCATTGTTTTGTTGTCTGTATGCGGAAGTTCTTGTGATGTTCTTCTACAGTTGAGACGAATTGAATGAGCTAACAACAGTATTTTCATTCACAGATTCTGCAGATTTGGGGTGCCGGTTCGGCTTCCCGCTCTCAGTTCTAGAGTCGACAGTAAAAATTTTATTATTTCAGTTAATTTCTTTCGACAACTCCAGGCTGTAGAGGACAAGCATGTGCCAAAAAATAAAAAAAAATGTGCAACCTTTAACAAAATGTAAATTTCGTGTTTTCATTCCGAATTCAACAGTGGTTCAACACCGACAGATGTCTGAATTTGGTGGGAGTGGTGGTATATGCCTTAAAGTTGTAGTCAACTGTGCAAGCTTGGAAACAATTTTGTTATCTTGCCAGGCTTTGTCAGTTGAGGGGCAATTTTGGCAGGGCACGAAGTTTGTCTGGCCAGACATTATTTTATAGTTGTGTTGTCTTATGGTTTTACGGCTATGCTAGTCCACTACAGTTTTACATGTATCATCATTACTTTTACATTATGTCTAATGATTCAGATTGGCATCATGAGCACTGTTGTAGTGTAGATTTATATGCCCAACTGAGTGAAATTTCCTTGTGTGAGATTGCTCCTTATCAATTTATCAGGACAGACCAACATGGACTAAGTAAAGTCCTCTGATTGAAATGCAACCAATCATCAGCTGTTTTGTGTGGGCTTGGGTACTCAATATATGCAAATAAATATTTTCTCTGTTTATTAGTGTTTTTGTGTATTGTGTCTGTTAGTTATTGTTATTATGACCAACATTGTACATTTTTTTACTTGGCAGATCTTTTACTACTCCTTTTTAATATCAACAATTTATCATATCATCCTCTTATTATAACAAACAAGGTTGAGTTAGGCTTGTGAAGATGAGCATTCATTGCTTGTTCATTCTTGTGACCCTCTCTCTTCCATCGGAATGAGTTAGGCTTGTGACAATGAGCATTCACTGTTTGTTCATTCTTGTGACCCTCTCTCTTCTATCGGGTGAAGGTATTTTTTTCTATGCACCAATTCTTAAATTTGCACTCACTGTATGTGAATGTTTGCATATTGCTGTAACCATAATGAAATGGCTTTATTCAACTTACAACCAAACTAGATTACAACAAGATGGCTGCCACACAACGTTCCTACTTTAGTACTGCCAAACATACTGCGGGCTCACACACCACATGACAACCATTTGAATAAAACAATAGGAGGATTACATCACATATTCAAGTCATTGAGATGAAGATGTTCAACAATTTGTTCAGCCATGGTAACAATTTCATTTTGTAATAAATTACTGACAATGAGAAGTCTATTTAGTTGGGGCATTTAGCAGTCAGACATTTCTGGCTTAGTACCTGAAGCCCAGCTGGGTCACATTTTGCACCATGATAAGAAATGGATGTTACTACCTCAGCAGCTTTTTTTGACAAAGAAGTTTATACAAGTTCATGGCGAGGACTCAGTCAAACATTGAAATGGTTTGCAAAATTGACAGTGTGACTGGAAAAGTCAAGTCAATGTAACAACCAACCATGAAATCTGTGAGAAACGAGCATACTCCCAAGAATAAAATTTTAGAACATTTTTGGAGATGGAAGAGTAAAGTAAAACTGAATTGTATGTAATCTTTATGTAATCTTATGTAATGTTCATGCTAGCTACGAGACATTGTACCTCTTTTTTGCACACTCACTGTTCACTGTATGTCAGAATTACACGAATCAGTTAATAAACGTTTGACAGTGAAAGGTAATTGTCTAATTGTTTAACTCATGAAATAATTTATTGTCCATTAGCCTTTTTGCATAACAGCCAAGCAACCATGATTCCCACCATTTGTTTGGAGAAGTTTTAAAATATTAGCATTAGAATTATTAAGGCATTTTCTCATACGCGGAAGAAAAATAACGGCAAAACTAAAGGAATACAGGACAAGCATGCGTTTTTCACTAATTAATGTCTTTTTCAAATGCTGGCTGGGAAAAAAATCAGCAGACAGCTGGCTGGGAATTTCCCTGGCAACGTAGCTGGGAAGTGGAACTTTTCTTACCATCCTGCTGGGAGTGCGGAACAGATATTTTTCTCCCAGCAACAGAAAAAAAATACTAAAAATGCCCTTTAAAGTGTTTACTTATCATTGTGATGGGTTGAATATTGCATTTTGGGAAAATGTTTCGTTGGGTGCCCCTGTAATTTATCGTAGCCATCTAAGTACCGCAAGTAATTTAATAGGGTGTCTCGAAAACGCAGACCTCGAAAACACAGACCACAGACCACTTTAGTAATTCCCGTACCGAGTTCTCTTTCCACTACAAGTCCGTAGTCGTTCACAAATCGCCGAGTCATTTGTCCGTATTCCACTTCCTCGCAGTTCTTCGACCGCTTGACATACCTCTCTCAAATCGCTAGGGTTTCTTCTTCTTTTTCCAAGTCCTTTTAAAAGGTGAATTGCCATGAAATAACACGAGATACAAGAGAATCTCTGTATAGTCAAGCCCTAGACGAAAATAGCTTTCGATAATGTCACTACGTCAACCAGGGTTCACTTGCAATATGGGGATATAATTTTGAAGCCTTCAGTGGTCCACGTATTAAGAGGAATATGGTAAGAATGACAAAGACGGCCATTTTGGCTTGCTTCTGAAGAAACTGAACTACCACCGCTCAAATCGGTGCATAAAACTCCACAAACGCTGCATAAAACTCCACAAAAATCTTAACTAAAACGTCGACTAAGAAGTCGACAAAAATGTCGACAAAAAAGTCGACAAAGAAGTCAAAAAAAAGTCGACAAAAAAGTCGACAGAGAAGTCAACAGAACAGTCGACAAAGAAGTCAACAAAAAAATCCGACAAAAATGTTGACCAAAAAGTCGACAAAGAAGTCAACAAAAAAGTCGACAAACAACGTCGACAAAGAAGTCAACAAAAAAGTCGACAAAGAAGTCAACAAAAGTCGACAAAAAAGTCAACAAAGAAGTCAAAAAAAGTCGACGAAAAAGTCGACAAAGAAGTCAACAAAACGTGGACAAAGAAGTTAACAAAATTCGACAAAAAAGTCAAAAAGTCGACAAAAAAGTCGACAAAAACGTCGACAAAGTCAACAAAAAAGTCGACAAAAAGATCGACAAAGAAAACTCTAATAAAGCACACCTCGTTTTCGCATCGTTAATTTCTCCCAAACAACTTTAACTATTACGAACACTCGATAGGTGTTTCATCACATGCGTATCAAATACATCGAATTTCGTAAAAAAATATTCCGCTGCACGCCGTATTTTCAACTCTCTTCTCACTGTTTTATATGTGATGAAACACTGAATCTCGTGTTTGTTATATTACTAAAAAGTTACGATTCACCGACCCAAAACGTTTGTAACACGTTTCGACACTAGATACACAATTACATCTTAGCTCCAGGAAAGTTGCATCTTGATCAATGCCATAATTATTGGCATATTGGTTTTCTCAAAGTTTAAGGGAAAGATTTAAAAGTAGGTTTGCACTGCTGTGACAGGTGAAGGATAAAAATAATTCTTACCATACTCTCCCAGCCAATCAAAAGTAAACCTAAAATTGGTTGCAAATATAGTAGCTTGGACATATTCAATTTATAAAACAAGTCTAGTGTAAGACCCACAACAAACACAACTGTACATGCGCATGTAATAAAAATTACAAAAATTATTAATTTCACCGACCAGTTCCCTTGCAATACTGTGCAACTTACAGACCTGTACATACTTAAACCTTTACAACTACACATGTACAAGGACATTCTATGGATTTACAATACATGTAGGAGTTTTATCTCCCAGCTATATCAGCTTTTGGAAAACCACAATACACATTCATGTTGCCTAGCTTAATGAGTTTTTGTTATTCACAACTCTGGCTAACGTCAGTTTATATCGCTGAGACACAGTTAGGAACTTATTGGACTGCTCAGTATAAGGCAATAAAAATACTGGTTAGGAGCAATAAACAAAATGTCGACAGACATTGCAATTTCTACAGCAATTATCATTACTTTCACTAATTTTATTATTAAACAGTAAATTTACTGAGCAAAGAAAAAATGGCAACAGAGAATATGAATCCAAAACTTTCCTTTTTATGGACCTGTTTTAAACATTATAATCATTACTTTACTCAAAAATTTTGAACAGAAATGGAATAATATCCTTTTAGGTTGTGCATAGGTGCAGATAATGTTGCAGTAATTAGTATGTGTAATCAAATGGTGATGAGTGAAATAAGGGAATAATTTCACGCGCGTTTTGTCCAAATCCTAATAATTTCCCGAGCCTTTAGGCGAATTACATTCACAAGAAGCGATTTTGGCTGCGTCGGAACGGTTGCCATGGCAATTTTGTAATTTCACATGTGAAATTATAAATTAGTATAGGTAATAGCATGGTTTGTAGTGATATTTGGGATAAATACCACGAGGGATATTTCAAAATTGTTGTACGTAATTTCAAGAGCCGTTAGGCGAGTGAAATTTGAGACAATTTTGAAATATCTCGAGTGGTATTTATGCGAAATATCACGTACAAATCATGCTATTATTTGTTTATACTACTACTCGCAAAAGGTTTGTAATTTTCACATGTAGGTATTTCAAATTAAGCAGAAATACCACTGCTCTTAGCCAATCAAATTACAGAAATTTCTCATGTAGTAGTATAAACGCTGAAATTTCGCGCCAAAATTAAGGAGTAATTTGTCACCCATGATATTAGCGTATAAATTCTTCCACTGCTTAGATCTAAATAGTGACTCTTCTTTGTAAGGGAATGCACCTCCATGTATGTAAGTCTCGAGAATTCTTGACAACTGTTCGCTGTACAACATTTTGATACTGTAAAGAGAAATTGTATATTGGTCACTCCAGGGAGTGACAGGGTTAAAAGGGCAGTGCCAGATTTTTGTTAAAGAAATAATAAATATTAGGGAACAAGTGAACCTTCTTACACTCAGTCACATAAAACTGCAAAACGAATGCAAGAAACGTATGTATATGTTGCTCGCATTGCCAAATCTAAAAAACAAACTCAAGCACATCAAACAAAAACAACTCGGCAGCGTGAAATAGTTTCTAGGACAAATTTGATCTTGTTTGAACATAACTAATTTAAAGCCAAGATCATAATAACATTAATACTATGTTTGCTTCTGCACTTAAAAAATTTAGTACACCTTATATTGGTCTGATCATTATGGATCAAAATGATTAGATTACTGTAGCTATGGCTCTATGACCATCCCAGCCAATGGTAACTTCTGTTTTTGTAACATGCCAATGGGTGCTAGCCATCGCAGATAAATTCTGTTTCCTGGATTTATTCCCAACCAATCCAGTTGATTGAAGACATGAAGAACTCTCTTTGAGCTTCCAGGATCAAAGGCAACTTGCTTATAGTGTTGGATCTTCAAAACGTCTAAAACACTGTAAACTCATTGTTCAACAATAATGTTGGTGAACGAGGCAAACATGCAAGTACACCACAGATTCTTTGGCTCTACATCTTCCCCTGAAATTTAAAATTATAATTGATTGGGGAGTGCCGTTAAAAGCCAACAGAGCCAACACAAAATGGGGATCTTCTTGGCTTGATGTGATTAAGGAGAAGACTTGTGCACAACAATAATATTGTCAAACAGTAACTTCATGGCTGCCTCTTGTAGCTCTACCATTTGAAGTTGACTTAACATATGTTACTGACACACGTGGTGCCATGTGAACAGCAGCTGCAAATGAGTCTGGCCGCTGTGCAGTGCCATGCTGTCCTCTTGAATGTTGGTTATTCTTCATCCTGCCATCTGTGACTCCATCCTAATGGAATAACAAAAGCAGAACGTTGATGATTATTTATACTGGATTTTTTTGCCTCCCTTTTTATCCTAATGAATGATTGTTTTTGTCAGAAAATGTACACTTGCACATTTTAGTGATCTAGCCTGCCGAAGACAGTATTTCATTTCTAAATCAAAAACATTTCAAAAGGTAGCCCTTTACATAAACTTTATTTGCTTCCATGGGCTCCCTTGCCTCATGGTCTTAATATTCTTTATTAACTTATTTATTTATAGAAAAATGAAAAGAAGAAAGATCTGATGAGAGTTTCATAAAATAGCTGCCAGAATACCTTCTGGCATATATCATGCTGCACACAGGTAATTCACACCCAGAGGCTTCAAAGGATATGGGACACAGCACATTTTTTCCAAAAGTTGAGAAAGTTCTGAACGAGCTGAGAACCAAAGGAACATAGAACCCCTAGTAATTTTGAATCAGCTGCTAAAGTGGTACCACATGAGTGCTTCAAATTTATTGCCCCTTTAAAGATCAAAGTGTTGTACAAAAACCCACCTGACTAGATGAATTCCTATGGTTGGACACCATATCAACTCTGATATCTGATAACTCAGTTCCATCTTTTTTGCTCTTTGCTTCCTTGTCTTTATCTTTCTCCTTTTTCTTTTCCTTCTTTTCTTGTTGCTTCTCCTGATTATCTATGTAACCTAAATACCTATAGCAAAACAACAACCATAGAGAACGTAAAGCACTGTGTCTCAGCATCTTGGAAAAATAATTATGTTAAAAACTGCTCCTGCAACTAGCTCTGAAGACTGTACTTCAACACCAAGCTGACAGTAGGCTGATGGTCTCCTAATTTTAACCTTCATACTTATAACATCTGCTAAAAATATGGATTCTCCTCATAAAGTAACATACATATACATTGATGTTTGTAGATTTTGATGCTAGTCCAAATGAAAATTGTCATGTTTTCTTGGCAATATACTGATGCTGTATATGTTGTGGTTCAATTTTTTCCATCCATTAAATTTTATTTTCCTTTTTTTTTTGGAATGGTAATGTGTGATAATGAGTTTGAAACAAAGGAAAATAAAATTTAAACCACGAATAAAATTGAACCACAACATCTACAGATGAACAAGTAGTACTATATATGGCAAAGGAACAGGAACAAATATGAATGAAAAGTGCCACTGGATCAAGAAGAAGATATTATCCCAATGTGTGGTAAGGAAATCTCAATTTCTATGGCTAAAAATTAAATCAAACAAGCCAAAAAGTTGGAACAATCGAGGATGAAAGTTGCATGTTCAGCGAGGCTATCAACAAACTGACTTGCTTTTCTAATGTCAATGGATGAACCTACAGGATCAGAAGGATAGGGATTTCTCTTATGTTATAAGTCACTTACTTGGGATGTTCAGAGGAACACAGTGTAACGACACAGTTACTCTTACAACCTTGATCAAAAGGATTGTGACCACTTCGGAACTTCCCTGTCACCTAAAATCCATCAAAACATGCACACTTCAAGGATCTCAATCATTATTATTTATAGCTATCAGGGACTAAAGATATCTCAAGTTTATAGCAAGCCGTTCTTCTCCATACAAAACAGCTGTTCCTGAATCAACATTTGGCAAGAGTCCTGATGAAAGAGTCCTGAGCCTTGCCCAATCACCCCTGAAGAAAACACTAGACAGGGGTATTGGAACATCAGGTCAACAAATTGTAACTTTTTAAGTTCAATCACCATTGCAAACCAGCCTAGCATCAAACTATGTCTGATTGTCCTCCTGGTTGCAATGCTCACTTTTCCTTTAACTCATTTCCAGCAGGCTCGTGGCCGCAGGATGTAATCATACCCCAGATTTAGAAAATTTGCCAAAAAATTGCCTTTCTTCCAATGCTTACCAGTCGTTTCGTACCCACGACCAGTTCGTACCCTGACGATTCGTACCCAACTCGGACGATTCGTACCCAACAAATTAAGATGTTTCGTACCCATCCTTTTACCAAGTTGTTTTGTGTCAAGCAGTATATTTTTCTTGTTAGGTATTTTGTTTTTACTTCTTACATTTTACGCAGTGCAAAGTTTAAGTGTTCAGTTCAAGTAATAACTGGCCTGTTGATGTTAGCGTATCCTTTCAGCAGCTGTTTCAGCGATTTCTGCTTGTTGTTAAATGCTTCCCACATGTCAAAGAGTCGGCTTTGCATTTGACGATAAGTTGCTCTCTGCATTCGCTTAAGCTTTCGCTTGGAGACAAGATGAATCTGCAATGATACCAGGCGGGCTTCTTTGTGTAGCAGGTCCACAAGCATGTACAGCGGTAGACCACAACGGCCAGCAGCTCTCTTGTTCAGGCCATGGTGCCAACCTTCAATGTCATTGTTCGTTCTGACGGACTGCTCTGGCTAAGTGTTCTGGTCTCGGCAGATTTGGCAACGGAGCGGTCAGTAGTTCATGTATGACCCAAAGACCCCATGAAATGTCCTGAGCTACTACAATTACTACACTTTATACAGCTACTTCACTTTGTTAAATTCACTACAGTTACTTCTATGCCTAGAGTAGCTGTAGTAAGTGAAGAAGCTGTATAAAGTGTAGTGATTGTAGTAGCTCAGGACATTTCATGGGGTCTTTGGGTCATACATGAACTACTGACCAACGGAGCAGTACCCATGTCCTCCAACAACACTTCTACTATTGCCGATACTAGTCGGAACAAGTTGTCGGTTGCTTTCCTTTTAATGGCGGCAGTCAACTTGGCTGTTTCTGGGAGTCCAACTTCTCCTAAATGGTTGTGGTCGATTCCGATAGAGAAGCCTTCTGGTCTGATTTGTTAAAGAGAAAAAAATAACTACCTTGCGCAGGGCACTAATTAGCTGTCATTGTGAAGACAGTCACAAGTATAAACAATAGAAAAATAATGACAACACGGAAAAAAATCACAATAACCTACCCGAGCAACTAATAAACTGTTACTGTTTAGGAAGTCAAACTTTCTTTACAATTTGTAAATTGGCTTGTCCCGATCACGAGTGACTAAAAAATCGAAAAAAAAAATTGCTATTGACTTGTATTGAGCGCGCTCGGATTTAACCGGAAGCGGTTCAATCTAAAGTTAAATCTAATCAATCAGTGACTTGACTTCGCTTCGCTTGACTTCGCTTAAATATGCTTTTTTAAAATAAACAAAAGGGGTTTACTTGTATCCTACTCGTTACATCTTTAACGACATGTGGCACGCAACAATCGAGTAGCCGATCACAAAAAGAATTTGTGAGGCTTGTGTTGCGCGTGCTTAAGCCGGTTTTCTTTGTCAAAATGCACTTATGAATCAAGGAGGATAATTAGTCATCATCATTCAAGGTAACTTCGGTTGATCTTGATCTTTAATCGTTCTCAAAGATGCTTTTTGTTATGAATGTTGACCATGGTACGAATCGTCCGGAGGGTTGGGTACGAACCATCCGAGATTGGGTACGAATCGTCTACATTTGGGTACGAATCGTCTGGGTACGAACTGGTCGTGGGTATGAAACGACTGGATACCCTTCCAATTGCTTCACAATTTGGAACACAGGAAGTAAAGGAACGCACCCAATAACTTGGTGAATTTCAGCTTGCATACTTCAGTGATGCATATGTTGTGGTTCAATTTTATCCTTGGTTTAAAAATTTTCCTCCATTTGTTTTTGGCTAAGGCAATGTATGATAATATATGATAATTAGTTTAAAACAAAGGGAGAAAAATTTTAAACCAAGGATAAAATTGAACCACAACACATACATGACAAATTTCTTAATTCTGACTTGAGAACGTGAACAAGGGTTGAGGAGGATGGTCTTTTCTATCATTTGTCATCATTTTCTGATAGACATCCCTATATGCATATAGCCCCCTGGAAATTTTGAAAAACAAACTCTTATCACGTTTTTGTTTGTTAAAATGGCTTATAGAAATTAAATTGCAATAAATTCTGTGTTACTTTGTTCTTTTTCAAGCAGATTTGCAAGAAATTTAACTTTTTTCAGAAATTAGCTGCCATCTTGGTTTATGGGGATTTATATGCAAATTGTATGCATGTATTATGCAAATCAGGCAAAATGCTAATATTTTTTTGAAATATTATGGGCTACTAGAATGTGAAATATACATGTTTGGAAAGCCTATTTTGTACCCTTTAAAATGAGGTATATCACTGCTGTAAATATCTGTGGAAATATTAAAAATGAAATGTCTGTCAATTTGCTTGATTTTTGAGTTAACCAGTCGTGATGATATTATCAATGATCATAATTAAGTATCTGACCTGTTCATTAGTTGTACGTCCCATACTAACAAGCCCTATATGGAAGCCTGCGAGACCTATTACTGGAATGGCTGTCAATCCACAAATGACCATAATAACAATACTGAATGGCTAGTTAAGGACAAAAAAATATATAAACGCATGTTTTTATGGATTTAGATGCAATTGAAGTCCATAGTATACACAAAAGGCCAATATCTGGCTTTTTTGGCTGGGAAAGTCTGATTAATAAAGAATTTTCTTTCCTACCATTTACTGGTACCTAATGTATATTCATCTAAGAAAAACGTTTCTTGCAAGAACATACTGGAAAGATCTGCTTGGGTCACCTTATCTCTTAACAGAGCAAGGCATATAATAAAATTATTTTTATCAATAATGATATTCTAACATTGTTTTTTGGCTCTTCTACTATTTCTTCAGATAATCCTTAAAAACATGCAATCAATAGAATAGGTGAATTGCACATTACTAGGCTGCTGGATTTTAACTGTCATTTCAATACGTAACCTCCATTAATGGAAAGGATGCTGAATGTATTTTACAGGCAAAAATTCCTTTTAATTTATTTCATTTGTAAGTGCCAGTAGACCATTTTTTTTAACTCAAACTGCAAGGTTAATCTCTTATAGAAGGTACCTTTAATAATAATAATAATAATAATAATAATAATAATAATAATAATGATTTATTGACAGTATTTCTACATGGAAGCTTTGCATCTGTCATATTAACTAAAGAACTGACTACTTATGATCTAACTAATTGCAAACATAATGCAAAACTTGAAAACTGTCAAAAATTGTAAGATCTAAAAATGCTATGAGTAACCATAACTATGGAACCTTGTGAAGACAACTATAAGGTTCAACTGAAGCGCGTGCAGGCCCTGCTCTTTAACGTTGTAAAACAATCATTTCTAAAAATGCCAAAGTCTGGACACCGCCTTACATTTGCAGGTAGGAGATTGAATAAAGTCGCTAATGAGTCCTGTATCTTTAAAAAAATACAGAGATAGAAATAAGATTTAAACCAAGAACAAAAATTACCTGCAAAACATATATGTCATGTACAGATTAAATTTGATTTCATGTTAAAATAATTTGCTCTGGGTTTGTTTGTAATTTCTTTGTGCCTGGCATTCATTAACATAAATGAAGACAAAGAAATTACAAACCAACCTAGATTAATCAAATTTAACCTGTAACATATACCTCAGACCCAAAAACACTTCATCATCATTCTATTACACAAAAATTGAAAAGGATACGGCACTGCTACATCCTTTAGTTCACTCTTTTTATCCAGGAGATATAACAATGAGAATATAAACACTGAAATGATGTGAATGGATAATGAGGAAACAAAAAAGAAGAAATATCTATAGTTTCTTCGTCCAATGCAGTTGTCCACCCATGGGCAATGGTGATCAAAATTCTGAAAACAAACAAATTGTGATGATTTCAATCTAGGTAACATCATACAATTTAACAGATTAATTGAGATCAAATACCGCTTTTTAGCAGGTACTTACTATGACTTAACTGACCCAAGGTTGCCAAAATAGTCATTACAAACTGTAATGTATTGCATTACATTAGTGTCACAACCACAGCATTATTTCTTATCGTTCAATCTACACAATTGTACAAGTACATCCCCATGTAAAAGTATAACTACTGATCACTAGTATTGTACTGTGAATATGATGGTTTCATTATATTTCATTAATAAAATTCAGGTGAACTGTAAATGGTCTGAACCCAGGAATCTCAGTATTTGACTCTGATGAGGACTTATGTTCATGTTGTTGAAACGTCAGTCAACATCATAAAAAAAAAAACAATTCGTTTTGGAACTACCTTCACCCAAATGATCAAAGTCAAAAAACAAGTAGGGTTAAGTTGACTAAAGGCAATAAAAAGGATAACTTGATTGTGATGGTATGACATTGCACAAACAAAACATAAAACACAGCAGAACTCTGTAACAATAGGACTGCAGACAAGAAACTCACCTCTATACAATTGTTACAAATACTACAATGGGAGCACCTTGGTGGTCTGTAAAACTTGCATGTGTCGCACCACTTCATTCTAACTGTTATTCCATTGATATCAACATTTCTGTACAATGGAACCTTTAAATCATCCTCTAACTCAGGAGTTGTAACTTCTGCAAAACAGTTAAACAAACACAACACACACTCAACAAGATTGTATTCATATTTCTTGCACAACACACAGATCCTATCTCTACCAATACAGGTTGAAGAGGGCACTTCTCACAAACAGCAGTCACTCTAAAATTTCCATTACAAGACCATTCAACTTGTTCCTAGGGTTATCTCTTGGCCTTTGTTTCCATTTAATGCTGCCCATAAAACACGGAACGTAAACTTTTCATATCACTTAGGGGAAAAGAAATAGACCTGTTTGATTATAACTGAGGCTCATTTAATTATGACTGAATAAATAAAGATGAAAGATTAAACCCTGTTACTTGGAGTACCAAACCAATCAAATAAAAACAGCTGGTTTATGAGAGAAAAAAACAACATATTATGACATGCAACAAAAAAAAAAAAACAATTTTTGTCGACACGACACCAAAATTTTTCCGTCTCCAAGTGACCCAATTCCAAAACTAACTCTTTAAAAACAAAGGATTAATCTGTCGTCTTTGTCCTTTCCCCAATACAATATTGAATATTCTGTCAGTAGCTGATGATAAAAGTAAGGGAAAAATAGCACCGGAAATATAACAACACTTCAATAATAAGACAAATAAATCTGCTTTCCGCAAATTCAACTACCTCCGAAGTTTAATTTTTGTTTTACATGTAATGTTTGCAGTTCCTTTTAAATTGGGTATGATAATTAATAACGTGATGTTATCAATTCAGCAGGAAAACATTTACATTTCAAATTGCGACTTACAGCAATAAAGAATTTGCTTTAGGCGATGCACATTGTCAAACAGTTTCGTATATTTTATTGTATCACAGGAAGATGGAAGCCCCAAAAAGTTACTGAAAACATTACATGAAATCAAACTTTCTTTGCAGTAATGAAATCACAAACCCTAAAACACAATTCGTAAATGATGGATTTACGATTTACTGTTAAGGCGTAATTGTAGATAAAGATATCAAGCGGTAATAGTCGATGAAATGTCACAGTTTATCGAACACCTTAGTGCACGAGAAAGTTGTTTAGCATTTTTACCTCTTGGAATAATCCCTGGATCCTTGAAAGTCGCGTTGGTAAAATTTGCTAACACTAAGATGGTAAGGATTCCTTCGTAGACTGGAATAACCAGAGAATATTCCTTTGTCAAGTAAGGGCATCTGTTGAGTTGAATTGAGAGAATGGTGTCAGAGAAAAACCAGCCACATTCGTATAAGCATGATATCAAATTTAAAAACAAAACACCCACATAAATACGAAAAAAAGTGTCGTAGTCCCAATCAAAAGTACAGCGGCACATATAATTGGCACTTGTTGAGACGTAAGTTTCTTACAAGGCCAAGAACGGGGCATTTTTTGCAGTTCCCTTCTCTCTGGCCGATCAATGTGCACAAAAATATATATCAAGCTCAACGTCAGGAGCATGCGTGGACTCTTTAA